>JADLZN010003692.1:0-36643 GCA_018155175.1 Sinocyclocheilus anophthalmus | reverse complement strand
GTTTTTTCTAAGCACGTTTATAAAAATTACTTAAATGTCCTAATTAAACTATGGCCTAATCTCGGTTTAGTCTAAGCCCTGTCTGTGAAACCAGGCCTTAATGTCTTCGACCACTATAGATAATTAGGCAACACAGATTTCCCAATTCATTTTGATTCTCTTTTTCCAACGTTGTCAATTCAACCCAACAGTCATTGTCCTGCTTACACTGACTGTATATTTCAAATAATCCATACTCTTGACCAAGGGTACAGATGCTCTGACCAGTTTAATGCTGATTTTGCAGTTGTTTTTACATTTAGAGATGCCACTTGACATTTAACCAATATTTACAGCTTAAAACATTCATTGCTCTATTGTGGAGCATGAATTAACATGGTAAATTGTTGTTTAGGTTTAGGGTCGTAATATTTCTGTTTTTGAAAGTCTCCCATATGCTCAGCAAGGCTGCATTAACTTGATCAAAAATACAATAAAAAACTGTAAAGCTGAATTTTCAGTATTCATTACTCCAGTCTACAGTGTCACACGATCCTTCAGAAATCAATCTAATATGCTGATTTGGTGCTCAACATTTCTTATTATTATCATAGTGAAAAACAGTTGCGCTGCTTAATATTTTTGTAGAAACTGTGATACATTTTTACAGGATTTGAGAATAGAAAGTTCACCAAGTTGAGCATGGTTTGAAATAGATTTTTTTTGTAAAATTATAAATGTCTTTACTTTCACTTTTTATCAATTTAATGCATCTAATGTCATAAAAATAATATTAATTTCTTATAAAAAATCTTTACTGACCTCAGACTTTGAAATAGTAGTGTATACAGCCATATAACAAAATGAACGGTATATACTATACTTTTTTATTTTTTTTTTCCTTTTAAAAAAAACAAAAACGACTAGTACTTCAAGCAGCAACACGGAAACAAAAACAGGCTTGGTGCTTATGCCATAGGAGTAGATGAATACTCCACCAGTAATGCCCACTGAATAGAGAACAATAGGAGGGAAAATCTAATTCTGTTGTGAGGTATTATGTGCAAGTATGGCCGTGCTTGATTTTTTAGAATAGCCAACACAAGTGTTTTTCACCCTCATCACTGAAATATTGTAGATTCAGGCCTTGATTAGTTTGGAAGTGGTGTCTTCTGCTTCGTTGACATGATTACGGACCACCACGCTGGTGGTCTCAGTGTGATAACTGCGTCTCATGTGGAAGGTTCTCATGTTCTGCAGTTCCATGTTGTCCTCCTCAGAAACCTTGATGAGGGGGCACCACTGGAACGCTTTGCGAAAACCTGAGCGGAATCTAAAGAAGGACAGCATATGCTAGACGTAAACCTCCTGTGCATTAAGAATGGGACTTCTTGAAGAATAAATACTGATTAAAATTAGGGATCGGGATTGGGATTGAAAACTTTAGGGATCACTGTTCTAGGTTAACTGACATTAATGCAAATGCTGCACTAAATATTCATGTTAATGTGTTTAAAACCATTTTTTCTCCATCTTCAGATGTAATGTGCATTTACCTTTGGTTTAGACAGCAGTAAATGATGGGGTTGTACATAGTGGAACTCATAGCCAGCCAGAAGATGGACAAATAGACCTGCTGGATGTAGTGCTGCTTGTATATGTCCCTGTTGAAGCTCCCCAGGATGAAGTAGATGTGGTAGGGAAGCCAACATATTGCAAAGGTCGTCACCACCACTATCATCATCTTCACAACCTTTATTAAATTGCAAAAATGGAATGAATCTTTTTTGCTTTAAACGCAAAGAACTATAATCCAAATCATAAATATCTGCTGCCACCAATGAAAACTCTCTCTGGAGAGGTTTACTATAAAGGACACAAAAGAGAAAATTGTGAAAGGAATAAAAAAAACAAAACAATTTCTTGTTCTGCCAGAAGAAAAGCGTTTTGTCCAGAGGGAAGGTTTGAACCATTGAGTCTTTAATGATCAATGAATCACCCCCCCCCCCAGATGTAGCTACCAGTGATATGTATCTATTTAGAGTTTAGAAACATGAGAACTGCCTTCATCTCAATGTGCATGTAGATGCATGGCTTAGTTAGGTGACTGGAGAAACTGGAATAAATAACAAAATG
Source organism: Sinocyclocheilus anophthalmus (assembly GCA_018155175.1). Taxonomy (NCBI): domain Eukaryota; kingdom Metazoa; phylum Chordata; class Actinopteri; order Cypriniformes; family Cyprinidae; genus Sinocyclocheilus; species Sinocyclocheilus anophthalmus. The sequence goes on along the minus strand of JADLZN010003692.1, from coordinate 34,528 downwards.
GCATGAGTAAAGACTAGCATCACTGACCTTGCGTTTCGCCTGCATCTGGTTCTGGTAGTGGTTTGATGCTTCTCCAGGGATCTCGCTGCCCCACAGCCTCCTTCCCACCAGGCTGTAGGTCACCAACATCACCAGCAGAGGTAGCAAGTAGATCAGGATAATCACAGCAATCTGATACCTAGTGAGATCAAGCATCACTTCATGAGTCAAATCTACATAAATGAACATTTTAGGTAAGAATCCTCTACTGTAATTTAATAATAATAATAAATCCAATGTAATGCCTTTGATGGGCATTAAAATCTTTGACAAGTGCAAAATTACTCTCAGTGTTTAACATCATATGTTTTCCTGGCTGCAAAAAATAGCAATCTCAACCATAGTTATTACTGTGTATTCAAAGGGAATTTATTAACAATTTACTTGTCAGTAAAAATCGAGCAAATACTTGTGTGAATCATACAGAATAAAAGGATACTTTTTTTGTCTTATTTTTCTTACGAGAGCTGATGTTTCCCTCCATAATCGTCAGGCCATTCCACCATACAAACAGTCTGAGGGAAGTAGAAATTTGTGCTGGCGTAATAACACTGAGGAAAAGCCAGTGAAAAAGCCACAGTCCAGATGACCCCGATCAGAACTTTAGTAGTAGTGGAGGAGAGCCTGGGCTTCAGAGGGTGAATTATAGCCATATATCTGTGGATTTCAGCCAACAAATCATAATGACAGGTCCTTGACCCTTTCTCAAATCGCGCCGATCTCAGATGCCTGTCTGTGTGAAGTCAAAAAAACGGCCCTCCAGATAGTTTGATTGACAGTGGTGTGTCAGACAGACTGGATGCGTTTAACTTAGCTCCGCCCTGAGTAGCTGTCATCAAGCGCCAGTGTTTCAGACGAGCAGATGTAGAAAGAATGAATCCTAGAGATCTGTTGGATGTAATAATGAACATAGCAGTCGTCATTTACTCCCGACATCTGAGCCGCTGAAGACGCAGTGGATTACGTTTGTTTTTGAAGAGAGTGCATCTCCGATCTACATAAATGCATCTATATTCACGTGAATCATTCGTGATCCAGCTTCACCTCCAAAAGAAGTGTATAATTTTTTTTATTAATTTAGCAAAATAGCCTTTCCTAATAATGTGCTAATTAGAAAGTTTCACAATGAATGCGGCTAAAGTAAACAATCCCTCAGAGAGCAGCTCGGAAGAGAGGGGCGGGGTCAGCAGAGCTCATTAACATTTAAAGGAAAATGCTACAAAACTGCTTGCTCTGAAAAGAGCTGTTTTTGACAGGGTAAAAAAGGTGTTTTTACACTACCATTGAGAAATTTTAACCAAACTATGTTACAGACTTTTCATTAAGACCTAAAGAATCATATCAACTTATGGAAAATGGGCATCATATGACCCCTTAATATAATTTTTTCTTATGATTATAAACTTATTTTGTTAAAAAATATTCCCATAATAGTTATGCATCTAGTTATAGTCATTTCATAGTCATTTTATTTAAAATAAATATTAAAATATGTCCTATAATAAAATGTAAATATGGTTGCATATAAACTATGATTAAATCTCATTTTTTATGAAGTGAAATTTATATAATTTATCTGTTGTGATTTTGATTCCCCACTGTTTTACTACTTATTTACCTTAACATAATAGTGAACTGTCACTTTACATAATGAAATAAACAAACAAATTTACAAACAATATTTCTCTTTTGATTAGCTCATCAAGCAAAATTTTGAACAACTAGGTTGTTAAGGCAATAAATAAATGTAATTCTGTTTTCTCGCAATTCTGAGGGAACAAAAACGCATTATTAAATCCGAAATTACAAGTTTTGAATCTCACAATCTGACTGGTCTTCTCATATTCTGAGTTTACATCTCACCATTCATATTTTTTCAGAAAGACACAATTCAGACACTACGTGAAATAAAAATAGACAAGGTAATTGCGACTCTAATTGAGTTTATATTGCAAATAAGCTTTATAATCATAAGTCACACATTTCTTCGCAGAATTGTGAGAAAAAAAGAATTGTGAGATAAAATGTTACAATTACCATTTTTATGTTTCGTGGTGGAAACAAACTTTCAAAGTAGCTTGAGAATCAGTGTTTACTGAAAGTCATTACATCAAGATACAGTCAGGGATTATATTATTATTAATAATAATAATAATAACAAAAAAAAAGATTAAATTACACATAATCTAAATTAAATTAAATTAAAAAAATCCTGATGAAATTGTGTTGAATAAAAGTTAAGAAAAATATAATAAAAGTTTCTCAAGCCATGTATTACAATGTGCTTGACTTTTTTCTGTTCCTCTTTTTTTTTACGCAAAAATCATAGGCTTTTTGTTGACTCTGGAATGGTAATGACAGCCGTGATAACAAGCTTAGTGCAATTTAATAAGAATTGTTTTTCCCCCGAGGGAATATTTTAAATGATAGAAAGTTTCTTTATTTTGTTAAGGTGTTTTTAGAGTGCACTCATTTCATAGAGTAACGAGCACTCCCTACTGCTTCCTTTATGACTCTTAGAAAAAAACGAGACCGTATCGAGTGCTCTTCTACCATTTTCCATCTGAATGGCATCACCCCATAATACAGATATGCAGCAGTGAACTCTTAAAACACCCAGCTTGCGCTTCGTTCTCAACTGAACATGTCCATTATGATAATAATGGCCCTTAGCTATGCACACGCAGAACTCGGCTCACATATCCTTTATTCGTCTTCCCCACAGTTCTGGCTTATCACAGTTCTCACAATTACGACTAATTCAGCGATAAGGCTCGCCACTGAGATCCACAGTAATTACGCTTGGAGGGCATTTCTCCTACTCTTCTTAGCTGGACGTACGCCCCCCGTGTCTTGGGAGATTATGTGCCGACCATTTATGTATCCCACGAGGCTGTCCTCTTTGGTGTCTGTATGTTCCGTTCCTACAGCTCGTGATTGTGCCAATGATACGACGTCTGGACAGATTCTATTTCTTCTGAGGTGTGTCGCTCCGGCGTTTTGTTGTGGAGGACCATGAGACACTACAATTTCAGAACAGAGATTCTTGCCCCCACCCTCTTTTTCTCTTGTGGCAACTTACAGCGGGCGAGCTGAACGCTTTTCCTTGATGAGATCCGACCCACTCCCCCCTCTCTTCCCAGGCGCCCTCTTCGTCTTTTAGCAAGGTTGTGTTATACTACTGTGTGCGGTGTATGCAAGGTTTTTTAAACCGAGGCTGTTAGCTTCGTCAAAATGCGCTTTCACGATTTGCCCACACCCCACCCCAACCAGCGCACCCTGACATCCTGTTATAAAATATAGATTTTTATTTGCCTCCACAGACAGCCTGTTATGCGCTTCTCTGGAGGGGCATTTGAACCGTTTTCATCTTCGTACAGGTTGTTATTTTGTGCGTGACCATTGTGTAGAAGCGTTAACAAAGTATCGCAGCCAAGATCAAAGTCTAGATCTGTGTTGTTCCGTATGGTTTCGCCACAGTGTCTCTGTTTATTCATTACGAGCTGACATTTTCACTGTTTTTGAAAAAACCTAATCTCTCAAAGTACACAAGCTCATCTCCATCTGCTCAGCGCCATTATCCATGCACCGTCACTATTGTGTTTTAAGATGCAAATGCTTCTGGCTTCTCGGTGAGACGACACTCTCTGGTTTCCCTCTCATATCCTCGCTCTTAATGCACACGCACACTGAGCTGAAAATGGCTGAAGGTCGTGGATCGGGGCCTAATCTACTCAAGTCACTTTCTTTTTGATGGCAGGCCTTTGGTTAACGTGCTAGCAAACGTGCAGTTTCATCAAGTTGCAGTTTCAATGTATGAGTTTTCTTAAATTTTACTTAATTTTTTTTTAATCTCAGTGTGAATCTAAAATGTGCTTCTAAAAGGTTCCATTATGAATATTAGAATGAAAATCTGCAGACAATTATTGCAACATTTAAGATTTTGAATGTATTTTAGCATATTGAATTTTAGGATTTATTTGATTTATCAGTTTGATTTATTGCACACAACCGTTTTATTTTAGTATTATTTCTAATATTATTTTTAGTAATTGTAGTACTTCAACAAACTTATTTATTTCAGTTAGTTGACAAGTTTAAGATTTATTTATTTATTTGTTTATTTACATCTATTAATTCATTACCAAACTTTATTTTTTAAATAGGTTAGGTTTTAGTTAAAAAATAATAACCACTGGGGACAGTGTTAATGGTTATCCAAAAATAATGTTTTTTATAGTTATTATTTTGAATCTAATAATAAATAAATAAAAATTCATAATAATTTGTTATTTTATTAGCTTTTAATATTGCTAATTACGTCGCTTTATCTATTTTTATTTCAATTTAGTTTTTTTTAGTAAACGTTATTTCAATGCAGTTTAAGGATGAAAACAAAATATTTTCAAGATTTATTTCAGTTCACCAAAATAACTAAAAATAGTACATAAAAAAAAGCACACTGTGATGAACAGTTTAATGCGTTTATTTCAAAATAAATGTTTTTTTACAGTTTAATTGAATCTATTCAAACATTTTACTCTAGATTGTAGTGTGTCTTTTGTCATTTTTTGTTCGCTTTTAAAAACATTCTATATTGCTTTTTAAGTTTTAGTAATTAGTTTTTTTAGTATGTCAACTTTTAGTATGTAAAATTTGATAAAAAAAAAAATCCTTTTTGTCTGAAATAACAAATTCTGTTTATTTTTTCAACAACTTTTCTCCAACCACCTGCTCAACCACCTATGTCAATGTGTACACGATCTGAAATACAATACAGAATTGGGTCGCAGATGATATTTCGTGTTGACTTTAGCATGAATGTAATGCTTTCCACTTACATTCTTATTGGTAAGCTACAATGCCAAACATTACATGCCAGAAAATGAGCATGATCTCTGATCATTGGCTAAAGGCACTTTTTGTGAATGCGGGCTGGCTCTTGGCTTGATCGCAGTTGGTTTGGCTCATGAACGCCACATCTATTTCGGTAGGTGCGTCTTGGCAGCTGTGCATCAGTCCCATTTGCATCCATAATTCCCTGGCAGTCTGTCGCATCACTCTTTGCTGTGGTTGTCCCCTTTATGCTTTCGAGCCAGATCCCAGATGTAGCAATTCCTAAGCAGTAATTTGTTTGGGAAAGGGAGTTAATTAGTCTTGGTCTGCAAGTCATGTTGCCCTTGTGTGTCATTTGTTTATCTGTGTGCGTCTGTGTTTGTGAGATGTTGCAAACAACCATCAGGGAAAAAAAGTAAGTCAAGTCTTGCATTATCCAAGAAACTCCCAAACTAAATGATAGGATTTTTGAAAGCTGCTCCAAGTTTGGTCCCTTGGGATGTTTTTAATGATCATATGTTTAGATTTCAGTTGGAAATTTAAACAGAGGTAAATACAGCCCTTGGCTAAGTATTAAGCTAAATACACCTGTGCTAGCAGCTATGTAGGGATTTGGTTGCAAATCAATGGAAAAGACTTTAATTAGGTTCCAAAGAGATTGGCTTGTAAAACATTTCATACTATATGTAAGAAAACAAGCATGAGGATAACGGAGTTTTCATCAGGTATATTTCAAATAAAAGACAAGCCAAGTTTCATCAGGTATTCAGAAGGCAGGTTTGAATGCTTATTTATTTATTTATTTAGTTTCATCAGGTACTCAGAAGGCATGTTTGGCATTTAATTATTTATTTGTTCGTTCGTTCGGTTGGTTGGTTGGTGTCATCACGTATTCAGAAGGCAGGTTTGACACATTGATTGATTGATTGATTGCCGAAACGCATAGATCTACACTTTTAGTTGTTTTAATGACTTAGACCAGTTAATTAAAGGCGTTCTTATTTTTACTATATGAGTTCCTTGGAGAATTTCATATTCATTCATTCATTCATTTCTTTCTTTCTTTCTTTCTTCTTATCACAATGAATAGGATAGATGATAGATAGATAGATATATATATATATATATATATTATATATATATAGATCTATTAGATAGATAGATAGATAGAGTGATAGATAGATGATTTAGATAGATAGATAGATTAGAAAAAATTATAGATTAAAAGTACAAATTAAAAATAAAACATAGTGATATCTGTGGCATAGTTGTGTTTCTTAAGCCTAAATGAGACTGCATATGTGACCAGCAATTTTATTTCAGTCAAAACAAAGTTCATCCACTTTCCCATCATTTAGGTTGTCTAGGTTAAGCACCAGCTATCAGAGCGGCCAGATTGCTGCCCTTAGTCACAATATTTATGCTGTGACTGACCGCGGGAGAACTATTCATCTCAAACGCGTCTGGCTTCTCCACTGGAGAGGTGTTTAAAACTGACCTCTGTTTCCCCAGAGTCCGATCTGAATTAATTACAGACTGAAACACTGTAACCTCATCTCTCTCTCACTGGATTAATAGACTAATTATGAAATCATCTGAACTGCATGGAAATGGAGGAGTTCTTATTGGGTGACAATGTTAATGGAAGAGGTTGCTTTAAATTAAAAGCTTATTTGCTGACATCAGAGACAGTGGTTACTGCAGAATTCAGATGCATCATGAGTTAAACTTCTGACTGAACTCCTATCGCCAAATCAAGCCTGTGCAAAATTTAAAGATTTTACAAAAAAATGTTCTACACAAATACTAGTAATTTAATGAGATGGAATGATTTTCTACTGATACTTGACAGTATGTTTTTTACAGAGCTTGTCGAAATGCATGCTGGAATTGTCTTAACCACCAAGGATTTGATTCTGACTTGGAATTTGGCCAAAACAAGGGATCTTGTTGTTTTGAACAGTCAGGAGTGTGCCTGTGATGTCTCGCTGTCTATGTAGGCAGCTCACTAGGATTTGGAACAGAGCAAGTGTGTGTCTGGCTGTGTGAGATCTGATTGCCACAGCCCATTGCATCCGGGTTTATGAGCCAGTCTCTAACTAAAGTCAAGCACAGTGAGGAGAATGTTGAGCTATTTAAGACACATACATTCAACAGCACCCCCCAGCCTAAATCCACATCACAGATGGAACAAGTCCGCCAATATGAAGCCTAATGCATCTTCTCCCCCTCAGTCGTGAGTGTCCAGCGGTTCCGGGTTTTAGGAGGGATGGAGCGAGAGCGACTCAGTTATGTATGACGGGGGAGGGAGAAAGGAAGGGGGCAATGGGAAAAGGGGAAAAAAAAAAATGGGAAGGAAAAGAGGAAGCGGGGGAGGGGAAAAGGAGAGAAAAAAAAAAAAGAGAGAGGAAAAGGAAAAAAGAACATGGCTTTTATTTTTAGTAAAAAAAACAAAAACAACAACAAAAAAAAACTACCCCGAGGGGGGAAACAAAAAAAAAGAAAGAAAAACAAGAAAAAAGGAAAAAAAAAAAAAAAACAGTAAAAAAAGGAAAAAGGGAAAAGAAAGGGAAAAGGAAAAAAAAAAAAAACTGGAAAAGAAAAAAGACAAAAAAAAAAAAAAAAAAATTTAAAAAAAAAACAAAAAAAAAAACGAAAAGAGAAAAAGAAAGAGAAAAAAAAAAAAAAAAAAAGAAGAAAGAAAGAAAAAAAAAAAAAAAGAAAAAGAAAAAAGGAAAAAAAAAAAAGAAAAAGAAAAAAAAAAAGAGAAAAAAAAAAAGAGAAAGAAAAAAAAAAAAAAAAAAAAAAAAAAAAAAAAAAGGAAAAAGAAACAAAAAAAAAAAACAAAAAGAAAAAAAAGAAAGAAAAAAAAAAAAAAAAAAGAAAAAAAAAAAAAAAAAAAGAAAAAACAGGCTGCAAGGCAAGGCAAGGCAAGGAGGGCAGGGGATTCTAGCGACACATCCAGGTGATATTGACGGATGGACGCGACCTGGACACGACACGACTGCAAAACCCAAGGATGAAAGGAGAATAAATGGGGAGCAAATGAGGAGGGTAATGAGGGATCACATGTGGGACAAATAAACTAATAATCAGGTAACAAGATGGGAGGGGTCAAGACAATTGACATGACCACATGGCACACCGAATCAAAGACAAAAAGCCATGTGATCACACAAAACAAAACACAAGCACATGGCCAACAAAACAAATCACAAGCCATGTGCTAGAACTTTTTAGTAGAGAACAAGAGACACGAACCACGCAGCTAATGAGAAGGAAAAAACCTCTCATATAAGCCGCGAGTGTTCACACAAGGGACAGCTAAGGAAAGAAAAGCACGCGGCTGAACACAAAACGCGTGCTTCACAAAACCACAACAACACTGTGGACAGAAGAGCGCCACGGCCGAGCGAACTCGGAGACCCACCGCACGCTCCCACCAACCAGACAGCAGAACATTGCACAGGGGAGCGACGTGTCCGGACCCCACCGACACGGAACGCAAAACCGAACCCGAAACTCAAGGCATGAAGTCCTGCGGACGGATCCTGAAAAACCACGCACTCCAACATCGTGTGAAAACAGTACACGCAGAGAGGGCCGGAACAGGGAGGGATGGCGCCCACCGGCTCGAGCAACAATCGAAGCCGCCACGCTCACATTGATGGAGGGAAAACAAATGACATGAATGCGGTGCTGGGAGGTTGGCGCGGACGACGTTGTCAGGGCCTCTGTCACAAAACCATATGAAATTACACTAGACCGAAGTTGAGTCGACAGCAGAGAAGCCGAAAGTAGTTTGAAGTGACAGAACCCCTGACAACCCGGGGCTGATGAAGGGATCTTCGTTGTCTGTGAAGGAAGGAGGGAAGCTCACTTGATGTCCTTGTTGACATATTTTTTTACATGACAAAATATCACCGCAGGTAATTTGCAAACAGATATGTGAGATGGAGGGAGCTTTTTATGTTATTGAGCCTCTGTGAAAGAGCACACTGATGTTTGGTTTGAAAATATAAATATATTCAAATTATTACTTTTTTTTTATGTGTCCCACAGCACATTTCACCATTATAAACCACATTAATCTTTAAGTACTCCTTTTTTTTTTTAATATAATTCATTGGTATAAGTGATATATAACTGTATTTTTTGTAAAGAAGGCTTTTTAGAAGTGAAAATTAGAAGTGAAAAATGGTTTGTATTCAGATGTGTATAATTATTAAGCCTTTTTTAAGGAAAAACATAAAACATCTTTAACATATATGTTTCACGTTTCAAAGAAACAAATGACACTTAGCGTTAAACTTGACTGTGCTGTTTATAAATGAAGCACTTAGTTTCAGCAAAAATTTTTTTTTTTTTTTTTGTTTTTTTTTTAGCATTTCATTGTTTTGTGTATTGACAAGGTTATGTTTTTTTGACCTGTATTGACCTGCGGGTCATCTTACTCCACAAGGTTCGTCTCTTTAATTTCGCCCTTTTTGTTTGTTTCTTCGGTTTAGCCACATTCCCTCAAGGTTCCCTTGAAAAGCATGTTAAGAGCAGCAAGGAATGAGATATAGGTTACACCATTATAGAAGAGTTTTCTACTAATTGCTATTTATAGTCTTTGATATTTTCTAAATTACTTGACAGTAATACATTTCAATCTGTAATCCTCTTTCGCTGCCTGTCTAACGCAAGTTTGTTTCACCAAAACCCTAGTCAATTCATTCAGAAAGAAGAGCTTGGCAGGGCCTGTATCAGCTTTTTGGGAAAAATATCCCCGGCTTGCTATCCCATAAAATCCTAAATCTATCCCTATAATATATATATATAATATATATGACATATCTAAGCAATGTTATATATACATATACTAAGAAACTTGTTATATTCTTATTATTTTTACTCAGAGATGTATGCGACTCCTATTTGATGTGCGCTTCTCTGTTCTTGTTTTTAGCATGCATGAATGTGCGCTGCAAGCAAGGCGCTCGTGCTCTCACGCGTGCCTCGCCCTCTCCCTGACAGCAAAATGCGATTATGTTTGCATGACTTCTAACACTTTACATTTACCAGATGAAAAACTATTACCTGTGTCATGTCAGTTATGCTACTGTAGGAGAAAACACAACTCCTCCTCAAATGCATTAATTAATTTTAATTTTTTCATATTATTATTTATTAAACAGCACAGATGTATTCGCTGTTTGTCATTGTGGATCAATTTGATCCATGATCGACATTCATTAACGGTCAAGGCACGGTTACCTGAATTACTGGTGGTGGATTGGCCTGCTTCTTAAAGTCCCCATGAAATCAAAGTTTAAGTTTTTTGGGTGTTTCGGTATGAAAAATATTTGGTGTCCTTTCCTTCTTTCCTTCTTAATCTAAGGGCTGTATATATGAGGCAGTGTAACTCCGAAACAGGCCTTAAACAAAATTAAAAAAATACTCCAAAACAATGAAAAATTTTGCATTTAGAAGATATAAGCATTCAAAAGCTTGCAGTTCGTCACTTCCGCCAAAACGGGGGTGCCTCCCCACTTCAACGTTTTTTTTTTTTTTTTTTTTGTTTTTTTTTTTTTTTTTTTTTTTTTTTTTTTTTTTTTTTTTTTTTTTTTTTTTTTTTTTTTTTGAAGAGTCACATCGTAACTTCAGCAGTCCTCATCAAACTTTCTGCTCCAAAATCAAATGCCTCTCTAATCAGAAGCGCCCCGCCCCTACACTAAAAATAGACGCTTGAGATGAAGGCCGCCGGGCTGAAACAACTGTGGTTCTGATTGGTTTGTGGATCCGTCACTTTGGGTTCCACAGAAATTTTAGTATTTTCTGTACAGTAATTGGCACGTTAGTTGACACTTCTAGGGGAAAGGGGAACGAGCCATATTTTTCGTGTTCAACAGTGATTAAATACTGCTTTCCATTGGGAAAAAATGAAAGATGTCTGGTTTTTCGCCGCTGTGTGACGCTACAAACTACCACAGCCACCGACGCACACCACTCTGCTCCAGTCCAGAATAAGACACGTCGATTTAGCCACGCCAGAGCAGATCACATTATGCGCGAGGGGTTCGGCCGCAGGACCACAAAAATGTTTTTTGGAAGCTATTTGAAATTTATACACAGAATGCTTATAATTTTTTTATAGCGAATATGGATGAGGATTGTGGCTGAATTACCCTGCGGGTAAAATGCGGCTGCTTTTACGGAGCTCAAACGGCTCTGAACGGGGCCGTCTAGGCCCAAGCTGTGATTAATATAAACGACTCTATTGGCCTATTTTTAAAAGGGAGGTGGTTGGGGCTGTTGATATGTCCCCGACCTCCTGGATCTTGCCTGTTTCAGTTTTTTTAAAATAAATGGAACGGTCAAACACATAAGAGTAACGTTTGCGACGCGTGGTGGGGGTTTTTTTTCTAAGGCATGTCAGGGACCTTTAGAATAAGCAGTTTGCCACAAAATTAGGTGTGAGATTGTATGTGAATTTTAGGCTTGTTTGCGTTGGAATTTTAATTAATTAGTAGTTAATAATGAACCGCTTTTTTTTTAGCCGATTGATGTTGTTAGGTTATTATTTTCAAGTCAGGCGTTGGATTTTTTTTTTTTTAATCCCAGTTTTTTCTGGGTTCTCGTGGTCGTCATATTCACGCGCTAAGCCAGCGCCCAGCGCGTGATTGATGACTCACTGTGAGGGTGATGAGAGAGCCCATGACTTGGAGAAACAGTTTTTTTTCGAGTAGGGAGGAATCAAATCACATTAAAATATTGAGTCAACTTCTCTAAATAATCAAAAGTTATCTCTATATAGCGCAATCACTAGTAATTATATTATAAATAAATTGTTTTTTTAACGATGCTGCAAATATGTTAGGAAACGATCGTGCATTTTGCATTTCAGCGATTGGTGTGTAAATGACAACTTGTAGCCGGATATGCACACTTTTTAAAAAAAACCGATTGCATGCCATCGGGTTTAAAACTTTTTTAATGCCGAGTTGTGTTTTCTTGGCCCAATGAGCGGGAAATAAGGGGAAATCGGGGGAAAAAAAAATCTCTTTCCCCCTCCCCCTAATATAGTTATTATATATATATTATATATATAATAATTATTAATATATATATATATATATATCTATACACACACACACACACAATACACACAAATATAATTTTTTAATTTTGTTTTTTATAGTAAATGATTTCATTGCTTCAGCTTTTTTTTGTCTGGCATTTCATTTCAGAGGCTGTGGGGAGGAGGGCGTGAAGAGGAAAGGGAAATTAGTGGCAATGAGATTTATATGCTGGTGATTTTTTGTTTTTTTTTCTGAGGTTTTGTTTGAAGAAAACCGATTAATGCTTCCTTGGAGATCATACAAAAAGGAAGAGCTCTTGGCTTTGTTGATTCTGTGCAAAATTTTGAAATATTTTTTAACCTCTGTTTTAGCCTGATTTAAAAAAAAAAAAAAAAAAACATGTTCAATATTTTCAAAATGACCCTTCATGGAGTGAGTTGTTAAATTAATATATTTTGTTTAATCATTCGATTTTAGAAATTAGGTGAACAAAGTTAGTAATCTCATAAGGCTTTCCTCTCAAATAATTTTAGTTTTACAGTTTTAGCTACCAATGGATCTGTAACATTACACCATGAACAATTAAACACAATCTGCTGCAAATCTCAAGAAACCTTCAGAAAGAAGCTTTTAGTGTTTAAGTACTGGAAGGTATTTTATGTTACGCAGTTATATTTCTTTAGTTTTGTTTTTTTATTTTTAGTGCCAGTGTTACTGAGTTGATATCGATCTGATTGGGTCTGGAAGAGTGGGGGGGTGTTTATTATTTATTTTTCCCATGGTGTTTTGGCCTGTGGGTCGGGGAGGAGACTGGGAGGGTTGTGAGGGGCAGTTAAGGATAATGGAAAAAAAAGAACTGTGCCTCTCTTGTTGTAACCCAACAGGCACAAGTTGTTATTATCAGGGCCACCTCCTCGTCCTCAGCCCTCCAATGCTGCTTGTCTTTACTGTTTTAAAAAAGGCTAATGCTCTGGAGGACTCAGTGTCTTTCCTTTAGCAGAAGTCTATAAATTACTATGACTTCATTGAACAGCCACTAGAGAAAACGTCTATGTGGATGGATTCAAACTAAGAATATTTCATATGCAAATCAAAACTACTTTGTTCAGACCAGGCCACTAAAAAAAAAAAAAAAAAAAACAAGGTCCTGTGTTGTTTGATGCAGTCTAATACACTGAATTTATGGTTTTGAACTTTTAGTGACCAAAGAACTCTGACCATACAATATATACAATATATTTCTTCAAATTAACATTAATTTTTATCAACATATAAAATAATGGAGGACCAAGCGTGCAAATATTAAAAATAAATAAATTAACGTAATAACAGGTTAATTTGTTGTTAAAATAAATATAACCAAAAGGAAAAAAAGTACTACAAAAAATAATTGAGCACCCAATGTTATTATAAAATGGAGTTTTGTTTGTTTCAAGTTATCTATCTATCTATCTATCTATCTTACTAGTCTATACCTATCTGTCCTATCTGTCTATCTGTCTGTCTGTCCATCTATCTGTCTGTTCTGTCTGTCTGTCTGTCTTTCTATCTATCATATATCTATCTATCTATCTGTCTTGTTCTGTCTGTCTGTCTGCTTCTGATTCGTACTGTCTGGTATCTATCTATCTATCTAATCTATCTATCTATTTGTTCATAATTAATCAATGTAATTAAAAACAGAATATAATATTATTAAACTGGCAACCTTGATTATTATAATTTTGAATACTGTTAATGTAAATACTTAATATTGTACATGTAATATAGTTAATATATTACAGCTTTATAATCAGGACAAATCTTTTATCGTTTTTTTAAATTTTTTTAAAAATCTTTTTACTTGTATTGAAATATATATTACTGAGTTAGTGTGTGGACCGATACCTGACATTCTGCGAAAGATATAAATTCTATATTATTAAATTATTATATGTATTCATCACATTTATTTCTACATTATTCATAGTTATTGTGGATTTCATGTTTTCTCTATAATATTCCTGTCTTCCTTAATAATCAATTTATTTGTTTTGATTTATTTTTTGACCTTTGATTATTTTAGCTTAAATATTATTTAGAATGTATAAAATATTTACCTCACATTACAGGTGCTGTTGCACTTATCACATTTTTTGATGAACTGCAGGCCGGACTGCACTTTGAGATTGTGGTTTTGTTTTTCCATGTCCATTCTACCCATTGAGTATAGTTAGTGACTAATAACACAAATATCTGTTCAGCTTTGCAAACTCATCATCACAGCACCTCAACATTGGGGTACCGCATGTGCTGTTATTTCCCTAAATGCTTTTTTTGGCACCATCAGTCGTTCAGAGCATGAGCGATTGGGCCCTCACAGATTTTACTTACACCGCTTCAATTATTGTCAGTGGTCCTATGTAGGTTTTTGTTGAAAGACCGTTGCCGCTTGTGATTGTGGGAAAGGCCGCTCTGTCCTCGCACATAACAGGGATGCATTGTATCATTAATAAACTGCTGTGTGCAGCAACTTGCACGATAAAACATAGACGGTCTAAACTCAGGTTTACCTTTCTCAGTTGATAATTAAATAAAGGCATGGTCCTCTAAGCCCGCTCTTTATGGATTTCACCACTGTAGGTGATTTGTTTAATCACAGTTGGGCTCATCCGTCTCATGTTCACCGGGAGATGATTGTGTGCTGCTGATGGGGAGAAAAAAGAGGAATCAAGAGGGGAACTGGATAAAAAAGTGAGGGGAGACTCAAGAAATTCCGAGAATCCACACGGAAAGAAAGAAAAGGGTTGTTTTTGTATTACGTTCTGCGTCTATTCATGTTGTTGAACTGGCATGGCACAGGCTCCGTAAGAAGGTTAAGCTCCTCTCTTTTATTGCTCTCTTTTTGGGTTCCGGTGTGACCTGGTGTTATGTGTGGCAAGTGTGCCACCATGATTGGATTCAAATGATTAAGGGTGATTTGTACACGTGAGGCTTGGGGCTCCGTCACAATCTTAGTGGGTCTCTGTTTTCTTTTCTCCTACTTGCGTCAGGTGAAATTATATATGTTTTGTTTCCCGCCATCTTCCCTAATGAACTTTCTGCCCTTTCCTTCCCATACCAAGTTTGCATGTTTTCGGTTTTGCTTGGACTCCCCCCATTCCTGATGGTTGAGTATTTCCCCCTGATTTGCAAGCTGGTACTAACATTATAAAGCCTTTTGTTATTGGTACTCTTCCTCAGCATTTGTTGTGGCAAGATTCGTATCGCAAATGAAACCAACCAGGCCATCATTTGACTTTATTTGGACTAATCTTTAATCTTTCCGTAGTGTGCGACTGTTAACAAACCAGTTAGTCTATTAACCCTGCATTTAATCCGATATCGCATCTCGTTTTGCTCGCGTCATCTCTCGATTATATCAATTGTTACCCTCTCAATATATTATCTTCCCACAAATTCCGCACTATCTTTTGCAGCCACTGCGATGATTCATTCCGTTTCTATTAGTCTAATCTAGCGTATTCCAGTTCTTCTACTATTGCCATCCCTCGAAACAGCTACTCATGATTTTTTCGACGTCTAGTTCTTGTCATTTTTTAATTTGCCTGAACAGATAATGAAAATGCTTTATGTTGTCATGTCAAGCTGTGTCGTTATTGAAGGATTTTTGGCTGTCTGGATTATTTTCCCTGGCTCTATGAAGATAATAGGACCTCTCTTAAATGTTGGACATTATCCTAAGTCATTTACTAAGTACTGGGTTACCTACCAAATACTAAATTCTTACCATGCATCAAGCTCATTGTGACCTCTTAGTTCTATAATAATGTCAATTCACATCTTCTTTCTATGTCATTTTGACCTTTATGTATTTACCAGTTGGCCATACTCTTTTTTCTTTGTATTTTTACAAAGTGTCACCTTAATGTCAAATTGAGATAACCTCTACATCATTGTTGTCTAAATTTTTGTACTCAACAATGTTACCTGTGTTTTTCAGTTTATTTTATTTTATTTTATTTTTACCTAGGATCATTTCTCACGCCCACGCATGAGAATAATGCTTATATATATACTGTACAAGATTACCATCTCAGGTGCCAAGCGCTTGCCTTGCTTAAGCCTTCTCCGGCAACATCGAGCTTGTGGTATTTGTCTGTGAAGGAAACTTAAACAGATTTCATTTCCCAAAGCAGATTAGACCCGATACTATACAATAAAAAACACTTTGTTACATTGAAAAAATTTCACATCATCATAAAACATATCAAATATTATAGTAATATTATGAAATAATAAATATATACCAATATATTAATACACATACTTGGATTTTTTTATCTTCAGCCAAAAAAACAATCTGATTTAGTTTACTTGATGTTACTAAAACAACCTCCTAAAAAAAATTAAAAATATAAAAATATAATTAAATATATACAGTGATATATTTATATATATATATATATATATGACAGGGGTTTTTAAATTGGGATTTGTTATGGGGGGATATATTATGGGCTATCTAGGACTATGGCTAAGCTCCTGATACCATAGAAGCCCCCCCAAATTAACAAATCACCAATTAACCCCTGTTTATATTATATATATTTATATATTAATATATATATATATATATATATATATATATAATAACATTTTCTCGACAATAAGCAAAACTAAATTATATTAATAAAAATGTTGACTAACTAAAAATTCAATATATATAATTCTAATATTAAAAAAAATAATTACAAATATTAATAAAAACCTATTACTAAATAAAAATTTTATTTCTGGAGTTTTGGAGTGAATGCACGATTCTTGAATGTCTGGCTCACCGCAAGCACCAGGCCAATAAATAGTTTTTTTTTCCTCACCCAACCAATTCATAGTCGGCCCCACATCTCACTGGCCAGCTTATACCAACAAAGCGACCAAGACCCCCCACACGCAGATACGAAGAATCGTTCTGCCCTCCCCCTCCCCCCCCCCCCCCCTTCCCCCTCCCCCCCCCCCCCCCCCCCCCCCTCCCCGCCCCCACCCCCCACCCCCACCCCCCCCCCCCCCATCGAGGAGAACCCTCCATCACTGACTCGAGAAAGAGACTAATAAGTGACATATGGTCTTTCACAAGAAGAAGCAGCCAATAATTGACCTGACAACCAGTAACATTTTTTTTTTAAAACATTTATTAAAACACCCCTAGTAGCGATCCCGAGCTTAACTCACAGTTCAGAGCAGGCCCACCATGGTCCTTGACCCAGCACCGGGACCCCCCCCCCCCCCGCCCCCGTGGCCCCGCATCGGGACAATGATTGACAGCCCATTATGTGACGGACCACCAAGTTTTAAGAGCTCATGACATGTGTTCATACGTCCCTTCATTATGCGGGGTGGTTTCCTTGGAGAGAGGGAGAAAGAAGGAACCCACCAGCACACCACTCCCTAAAATTAGCACAAACCCCAGCTATATTGCATAATCCGTGAGGAGACCAGAATGATGTTTCCCTGTGTGGCCTTGTCGCGTTCGTTTTTCTGAGGCCCCTCTTCTTTTATAAAACCATAATTGTTATCAGAGGTATTTGAAATCAATTAACCTTCGCCCCCAAGCATATATTAACACTACCTTATTGATCCCGAAGATAGGGACTCTGCCTCAAAATTCTAGTGAGAAGCTTGTCACAGCTAGGTTGCTGAAAACCTGTTTACTGCCTGTACGGGGCAACAACGCGAGGGGAAATTGGAAAATTAATTTTTTATTAAAAATTAAACTTCAAAAACTGACTCGAATAGCAGAAAAACTTCATGCGAACAACAGTGTAACTGGATCGGCACTTGAAATTGTGTGTGTTTTGTGTTTGTTTCTTGGGTCGTTGTGTTGTGTTGTGTTTTTATTTTTTTTAAACCTTTTTTTTATTTGCTACAGAAGCTATTATTTTGTCAGACTTTTTGACTTTGGTGATTTTCGAAAAACTTAGCACTTAACATTTTGTTTTTTTTTTTTTTTAATATTCAAGGGCAGAACAATTTTTATTGACTATATTATTTAGCAGGCATCCAAGTACATCACGTGTTGTTTTGCGAAGATTGTGGCTGCATTAATAGACTTTGAAATCACATTAGCATTCTGGTACGTTATCAGCTCCATACTCAATAAACCGAAAATGCACTGGGGAAATTGGTGTATTTTATTTAGATGAAAATATATTCTTTTTAGAATTTTTGGTACCACATATTATATGTAAAACCACTGAAAAATTTGGGGTCAGTAAGATTTGCGGGCTCGCTCTGCAGTTATTTGATTAAAAAAACAAAAAAATGTAACAAAAAAAGAGTAAAAGTAGTAATATTGTAAGATATTATTTTCAAGTGTTACCAAGTAAATAAAAAAAGTAACTGTGTTCTATTGTAATAATATGTTGTATTCTTTTTCTTTTTGTACATAATATATAGAAATATATCTTAAAAACATATATAGTTTTAAAAATTTAAAAAATGTACCAATGATACTTATGAACAGAAATATTTCTTTCTAAAACACTGATTTGGTTGCTCAAGAAAAACCATTTTCCTTCTTATTATAAGTATACAGTAAAAACAGTTAGTAAATTTTTTTTTGTTAAAACCAGCCCGTATTGTATATTATTATTACAATTTAAAATAACAGTTTCCTTTTGTATTATATTTTTAAAAATAGCATCAATTTTTAAAATTTTTTTATTTTTAAAAATTTTTTTTTAATACAAATATATTTTTAAAAACTATTATAAACTATGTAAATTTTGATCCCTCAGATTGATTCTAATATGCTGATGCCTCTCATTAAACATATTTTCTTATTGATTATCATTGGTAGAAATGTTAGTGCAGCGCGCTTCTTCTTAACAGTTCAAAGGAACATAATTATCTGAGAATATATTTTTTTGTAATATTATTAATGTCTTTACTGTCATTTTTTGATCAATTTAATGTGTCCTTGCTGAAATAAATCAAGCTATTACATATTCTTGCATGATATATCCTGTACTCATTGTAGAAATGAAGTCAACGGTTGCCACCAAATCCTACACTGATACAATAATGAAAAAGTTCATATACAATAAATGTACTATTTTTTTAAGATCAAGGGCCACATAATTAACTGTCCGACCTTGTAGAAATAGATACTAGTCTGTAGACTTTCTGTAGCTGAAGCTTGATGGCACTACCGACACCAAGGTCATACGTTCACTTTCCAGGGACCATGGTAAATGCATAATTAAAATGCAACGCAAGTCACTTTGGATAAAAAATACCTGCCAATGAGTAAAATTAGATTGTTGATAGCTTATGTTTTTTTTTTTTTTTTTTAAAATGAAGTTAAGTAGCCACCCCTTAATGGCATGCATAATGACCAGCATGTTGGCCTCTCATGAGCAATTTAGCTGTTGTTGCTAATTTTTATAACCACATGTGGAGATATTATTTTAATCAGGTTGCATCAGTGATTCAGTCACACATTGGGCAGGGATTTCCTAGACTCTGCCCACATTCATAGTGAGAAGACAGCATGGCGCTGGGTAACAGGGTCTGGCAGGGCTGGATACAATTTGGGCATGTAGTGCGCCCACAGATGGTTGGACAGCACAAGCCCCACAGAGTTGGCACACATAAGATCTCCATGTTTTGAGGCTTGTCAGAAGACAATAACAACCCAGTCTCCTCTCGTTTTAAGTATTGCATCCTCTGCAGGGCTTAACATTAAGCTTTGACAGGTAGTTTTTTAGAGTTTGGTTGTAGGATAGAGCGTGTTGGATTTTGTTTATTATGTTTGTCGACAGCTTTTAATAAAGTTAGGTTTCCCTGAACCAAATTCAGCTCCCTCCTTACAGTTTTATTAGGGCAATGTGGGACAAGGTCTCAGAATTTCTAGAATAGATGCTATGAAGGTCAAGCATACTGTATAGTGATCCAATAATGGAGCACAACTCGACAAACCATGGCTTTGGACGAGTTACTTAGCCAAGGGGAAATAGGGGTTTTGTTTCCAGCCCAGATTAATACGCTTCGCTGTGCTCTATTCTTTATTACAGGGTTTACGGGGTTAGTTAATAATGAGTATACTATAGGGTCTTCCACTTGTTTCAAGAGCCTAAAAGACCCCTTTGGTTTTGGTGGAAGAGAGTGAGGAGAAGGAGCAGTGACCCCCCTTTAAAATATAAGTATAATGAAAGTGCAATTTTATTATTATTTCCAGCTTGACCTAATGCAATGTGTGCTGTATATTACCATATTATTGTATTTTGGATATTTTATTATGATGGTTACATTGCAAAGGCATTTATTTAATTCCATATTTAATAATCCATTACTGATGAGTAGATTCAAATATGGCCCTGTTAAATGACATTTCAAGTGAGGAAGGACAAAAATAAGGGAGGGGAAGGAAAACAAACTATTTTTTATATTTCTTATATTTATTATAGCAAATATTTCACCTCAAACCGTGGGTAATTCTGTTTTTTAAAAGTGCTGTTTTGTTCAAAAGAATAATATAAAACAGCAAAAAAAGGAAAAAAAAAAAAAAAATATATATACATCAAACCCAAAATTAAGTAGTGGGTAAAGGGTTTGTTAGTTTTTTCGTTTTTTGGTTTTTATCGGTAGTAGGTCACCAAAAAATGAAAATTATTAGACCACAATAAATTACTACCCTCAAGTTCCATCATAGGTGGATATGACTTTCTTCCTTTCAGGATATGAATCCAGTCGGACGTTTTTATTTTTTAAAATTGTGGTTTGAATCCTTTCAAGTTTGTTTCATGGCACCCAGCTGTGTGTTGTTGTGCAGTTTTGCCTTCAGTCCCAAAACAACAAAGGTTGGTAGGTGGGGTGTTAATAAATGAAAAAGCGCCCAGACATAATTCTTCGTCAAGATCCAAAACAACACAATTTTTAATTATCAACTCTGAACTGGATTCATCTGAAGCGAAGGGAAAATGTTCATTTAAGGAAAGTCAATCACCTAGGCTCGGATGACGTGTAGGTGGTGAGTAATTTATGGGTGCTTAATTTTCATTTTTGGATAAGTGAATGAATCTAACCCCTTTAATAGCCTTTTAATGATTTTTAAGATTATTGATGGTTCTGTATTTATTGATTTTCTTACAAAAAAATGTTAATCAAAAATTGAATGAGATACTATATGTGAACAATCATACAAGTGTTCTATGACTCACATTTAGTAAATACAATTTTTTTTCCATTTTTTTTTTTTTTTTTAGTCATGGGGTGGCAGTGTTGATGATGTAATAAAAATATAATGGATTCCTGAATTCCGGGGGAAGTGGAATAGGCGGAATGAATAAAATATTAAGCAAGTGTGTTTTTGGCTTAACTAAGCCTTTAGCTAACATCAGCATCACAGTTAAGATTATGATTTTTTTTTTTATTTTTCAAAACTCTGTGTCATTTTTTAAACTAGTCCTTTCAACAAGTAGTTGTGTACTGTCAGCTTTACAGCCAAGTGAGCTGAGTAAATAATCAAACACGCTATATGTTCATGTCCGTTATATGTGGCATTTGAGCACTACTAGTGAGTTTTTGCATATCATCCCTGTGGTTTGCATAACTGTTGTGCTCACTAATGCCTCACCATCAGTTGTATTTTGGCTGTGTGGCAAATGATCTGGTTGGTTCTGTCTTGGCTTTGCCAGCCCACACAGGCTGTGTGTAGCTGAGACTCTGTGTGCCAGTCGTGCTCAGAGAAGGGAGAAATGAGTGGCAGGTGGACACGTTTACTCCCAGCATGCCTGTTGCTGGCAAAGGATTGACGCAGTCTCCCTACTGTTGCCCAAGCTGCTCTTGTTTCTCTAACATGGTTCATCTGAACCTTTTTTTTACCTTAAATAAATGAATCAAGAATGACATTCATCTAAAACATATTTTATGTTTTCTTATGCTATTTTATTTTTGTAAGATGACAGTGCAAACGTTAATCAAACCCACTTAATCACTGTAAAATAACTGTATTGAGTATCTTTTAATGAAGACTCATCAGTCTTCATTAAATAGTTACATTTATTGACATCAGTGATTTTTTTCAACTTTGGGCTCCCTGGATAAATGTATCTCTTCCTACATGTTTGCAAACTTCAAAAACTTATATATACAATTCAATACAGTTTCCAGGTGAAGTAAACACTAGAGGTACTAAAACACCAACAGCCTTTATTCCATTTTAAACAAATTATAATTACAGGGCAAATAATTGAATATAAATTTGAATAACAAAGGCTTGATTTTTGTGTGGTTCCATGCACAATACTGTTTTCTGACCCTCCATCAGAAAACACTTTTACCATAGGCATAAATTTGAAAACACTAATAACATTTGGATGTTTTTCATTAACATAACAGCTCCATATATTGGCATATTTCCAAAACATAGAGTAAAGTTTAAAGTAAACTTGCTCTTGTAGCCACCCGGTGCTCAGCATTACACTTCTTGATTCGATGTGAAACAAGGTACTAGGTTCCCGTGAGACGGAGTTTACGTTTTGATATAATTTTATATATTTTTTAAAAGAACTAAAGAAATAAAATGGCTATGGTTTGCTCAAGGCATGCATTTTTTTATTTTTTTTTTTTTTTTTCTCTCGTATATTTTGCTTTTTATTGGTTATCTTAGGGTTAGGGTTTAATGTAGCTGGTATGTTTTCAAATTCCACACTCATCAGAGATTATATTTCCCAATAAATAAATGTGAAAACAGTGTAGTAATACGTTGCCAAATTCTTGCTTATCAGTTTTGAATAAAACTCACTCTTTTAATGCTGGGCATTTCACTTTGAAAGTGCCACAAAACATGCAAGAAGAAATGACCGCGTAAATATCGTTTGCAGAGAAAGAACATAGAATGGTTCATTTGTTCTTGGGTTCTGTGGTGATAAATTTTTGGTTTGTGGGGAATTTTTACACTTGGTGGTTTGCAAAAGCATTTGCAGGAAAAGTACTAAATGTTCTTGGGGTTCGAAAGAGTGATTTATATTCTAGTCCTCATTTTGTGTGATGGTGTTGTAGCAGTTGTTGCTGTTAATA
This sequence comes from Sinocyclocheilus anophthalmus, assembly GCA_018155175.1. Classification (NCBI taxonomy): domain Eukaryota; kingdom Metazoa; phylum Chordata; class Actinopteri; order Cypriniformes; family Cyprinidae; genus Sinocyclocheilus; species Sinocyclocheilus anophthalmus. The sequence goes on along the minus strand of JADLZN010003692.1, from coordinate 11,528 downwards.
ATTGAACTTACAGTACTTAATCCACCAGTCACAGATTTTTTTTTTAAGCACACCAATTTCAAAAATACATTTTTCACTGAAGGGCTTTGATGGAGTCGGGGTTTAATTTTGTAAAACATTTTTTTTTGCATGATCTTTCTTGAGCTCTTTCTGGGAGATATATTTGTGCTGAGGGTCAGTTGTTGGCCATTTGGAATATATGTCCCGTCAGCGTCAGAAGAGCTGGCGGAGAAATCTCTTATGAGACTGAGACGCGAGTCCTCATTACTAATTTTCAGAACAAGCAGATTAGATTCCTTACAAAACTCCATGCCACTGAAGCTGGGTGTCAGCACTGATTGTTGTTATGATGACTACTGTAAAGGACATATCTACTCAGGCTTTAGCTGCTCCAGATGGGGAAAATCTTGGTTTTCCTGCGGGTTGGCATGTTGGTGCTGGGGAAGGTTGCGTTCAGGAGAAAGTATTATTTTTCAAGGGGACTGTTGGGTTAATTCTATATCACCACCAGGTATGTTGATGAAATGTTTGTAATTGTTTATTCCTGGGTCATTTAAAAAATCAAGGGCAGGTCTGGCTTGGAACTTGACTCTGACTTATAGTGAGGATTATCGAGAAAGGCTTACGCTTACACCTTCTTGCTGCGGTTTCTATTGACATTCATTGGTAAACACAGGTCACTGTGGTGTTTGGGTTGTGTTATGAATATGCTTGTGTTGAAATATGCTGATTCCCTGGTGTGCAAGTCTTCATGCACAATCATGGTGCGGGGCAAGCTTCCAAGCCCGGCCCGGTTCCCCTCCTGCAGTCCATTTTGGCTTCTTGAAGCTCACACTGGAAGTCCCTGACACCGGGGGGAATTGGAATAGGTTGTGAAATGCTTATTTTAGACTATCTGAGTTTTAAGCCTCAAATATATATCATAAAAATAATCAATAATAAAACAGCTCCATTTGTGGACATCTATTGCCTGGGAATTTTTTTTAAATGGATGATGAATGGTGAATTAGAGGTTTTGTGGAGGAATTTATATAGGAAGATGGATGAGTTTTTCATGGGTCTGTTAGCTTTTGGCGGCTATTTTTATAGGACAGGGGTTTATGGACATTGTTAAAGTAGTAAAATTAAAAATGCCAAATACAGCACAAAAATCAAGAATATTTGCAATTCAGCAAAAAGAAAATATTACAATTTCATCATGAAAAGGATAGATGTAGGTTCATGGGGGTTATAATGTTTACTAATTTCAAAAACTTTTAAAAAGGTTTAGGCTTTAGTTAGTAGTTAGTAAGGTTAAACTCACTAAGTGTAGTTTAAGTAAGTTATTAGGTTAAGTTATTATTATATTAAAAAAAAAAATATATAACAAATTAAAAATTAAAGATAAAAATGTATTATATGTCAAATCAAAAAATAATTACAAATAATAAGTTAAAAAAAAACTTTATAGTGTTGTTGTTTAGTGAAAATAACATATAAAATATAATATTTCTAAGAGGATAAGTAAATTAATTTTTAAATTAAAAATTATATCTTGGAAAAAACACTTTTTTTAAAATAAGTTTAGTTGGAGTTAAGGTTTAAGAAAAATAGATTTTTTTTTTTAAATTAAAATGATTTTTTTTAAATTAATATTAAAAAGTGGACAAAACATATTACTGGAATTATAAAAAAAAATAAAACTAATTCAAAATATTTTTAATAAATACTGTAATATTATATAAATAATATATTAAAAACAATGTAGACAACTGCACCTCTAACAACAACCTACCTGCTGATTAGTAATATATGCCAGAAAATCCTACCCCTTGCTTCATAATATATATGCATTATATAAACTAACAATATTTGTTGTTAACTAATTTAAAAAACTATTAGGCCTGCACGCGGAACAATATTGCGGTGAGAACTGGCAGTGAGCTGAAATGGATGGCATCACTGCTTTTCATAAATGAATAAGATTTATTAAACTCGAATATTTCAGATACTGATTAATTAAAACAATTCCGGTTTGACCGTCAAGTTGAATCATAATACTTTTCATTACCACTTTTTTAGAAATTCTTTTAAAGCTGCTGGTGGATGGATGGTGAAGGACCATCCTCTGTATTGTATATATTATAATAAAGTTGCAATAGCAAATAAAGGGGACTCTTGGAGTGTGACTCATTAATTAAAAAACAAACCAGGCGGACAAACCCTTTTTCAAGCGCTGTTGACTGTTTAAATTTTTAAATAGGAAATATCTTATGTAAAACCATACTTGCCAGTTATATTGAAAGGAGTAGCATTTTAATGATGCTTAAAAAAAAAATCTCTTTATTTAATAATGTGGAAAATGGTTTTTATTTTATAATTCGATCAGCTGGCGAGCGATTGTGCCAGGAAAATTAGCAGAGAAATGGACCGAGGATCAGTTTCAACACCATACAATCTGTAGATAAATGCTTTGCCAAATTGAATTATGGGCTGATTTGATGTTCGGCCAGCGCAGGCTTGTCCTGGCTAGTTGTTGCTGATGTTACAAGCTATCCTTGTTATGGTTGTAAAAGGGACTCATTATGGCTGCCTGAGATGCCCTTTTGGGCTGCACTTTATTCTCTGTTCAGGGGCTCCAAGCTTTTCTCTTCTAATGCTGAGCTTTTGACAGAGAAAGAAAGGGCCTCTGCTCCCACCCGTTCTCTCCTGCTCATCAACAGACCTCATGCAAATTTAAAATAGACTTTTGTGGGGGTTTTTTTTTTTTCTCTTTTTTTTGTGGATTTGTCTGTTAGCTTAGAGGCTGTGTAAATGGACTCCTAATAGCAATGGCTATGACAACTACAGTAGCAAATCTGGTATCGTGGCTGTAATGTAAACTAATGGTAAGTTCCATTTGTATTTGGATATTGGAAACTTTTAACTGGAACGCTCCCGCAAGTCAGAGTTACGACTCGGAAAGTCAGAGGAACCGAATCAACACTTACTTCCAAATTCCAAAGTGACTGCTCAATGTATCAGAATTGGAGAAACATTATACAGTATATTGTTTATTAGCAGTTCTCTTTGTGTCTCAGTGTTGCTCACAGTACTATCCAACCTCTATCCGTGGACGTATTTCAGCGTGGGGGGTCTAATCTGGTGCCACTTTCTTTTGAATATTCATACCTGTTTTTGCTCCGCTTGACACAGTTCGTAACAGGAGCACCTGTATTGTCACTGCCGTGGTTGTACAAAAACCGCTCACTTCCATTACATATTGCTGTTTCCTCCCCCCGGTCGTTTTGTCTCTTTAGCTGGCTAGCCATTATTATCTGTAGTCGGTTTGGTCAAACTTACATGGGCTGACCTGGTACTTTAGAACGTCTTGCAACCCGAGATACTTCATTTTTACATGTTGAAGGCTGTATTGTCGATGTTGGCTATCTCACAATATGTTTGCGTTTTGATTTTTGGTCGTCCATGACTTCAATAGTATATGAAAAACAAAAAACCACTAAAATAAAACAAAACAACTTCAATAGGCAATTTGGCGTACCACCCAAACACCTTGTTCACATTGAAAATATACCTTGTATTCTAGACAAAAAAAAAAAGAAATGCCATCCGGTTTTTGAATACTTCGCGAGACTCCGAGGTAAATTATGCCAGAGATGTTTTTATTTTTGTGGCGATATTTCATTTGTAAACTCAAGTTCATGTGACAGACCGGCATATTCCTAACGGTTATGGATCAGAGGGTGCCGGGATTATTTGATTTCTGCATCAGGTAAAGATGTGATGGTTGGTTGCATTATCTTTCTGACACTACAGATGGCATATGTACTCTTCCTGTACACACTTTTCCCCAGCTGATAATTAGCTGTTTAATTACGAGAGATGTGAAATGCAGAATAAATAAAAACAATGTATTCAGTGTTATAATATATTCATTGAGCTAATAAAAAAATAAACACAAACAGGAGGCTATTCATGCTAATGGGCTAAATTACCATCTCTAAGTATACCCACACATAAACATCTTTACATACCTAGCAAATGACACATTTACATGCACATGCAAAATATATTTCCCTCAAGCCTTTCAGTGCAAATTATTTCCATGATCATTGGTGAAGAATGAAAGGCTGGTTTCCAACCCTCATAAGAACCCCAAATTAGACATTCTGACTTTATATTGCACAATTGTAACTTTACAGCTTATATTTGTTATTTCATTTATCACAATTGTGATTTCATATCTCACAATGTGACTTTTCAAATTTCACTCAGCTTGAGTTTATAGATTACAGCTTGTGCATGATAGCTCCTCTTGTGGGTTTTCTTTGACATTGAGCATTAGCGTCATCAGACTTCAATGTCATTGTTTTAGTCTCTCCGGTTGTTGGCCCCACCGAATAAGAAATGAAAGCAGATTATGGAGCCCAAGCATGCCATTTAGCACTTCACCGCTAATAATTGAAGAAATTCAGCTTGGGATAGGCGAAATGTAAAATGCGTTGCTGATATATGGGATGACACAATGCATGATATGCTTCCTAATTTAGCTCATTAATGCACGGATGCATCTAGAGCCAGAAGGGAGAAGGACACGAGAACATCTTTTGACAGGTTCTGGCAACAAAACACATGGCTCACCTTCTCAGAGTCATCTGGGCATTTTTGTTCACATTCTATATAATAGATACTAGGACGTCTATAGGACTTCATAGGATGAAGGGCTGTGCTCCATGATACTGCCTACATGGGTTTGAATTGGATCTGCATGTATTTGACAGAAAATGCACTTTTATTATTACAATTTAAAATAACAGTTATATATTTTAAAATGTAATTTATAAATGTGCAATGAAAGAGTGAAATTTTCAGCAGCCATCTTATTACCACTCTTATTGTGTTACATGATCTTCAGAAAACGAAACCATTTTTAAATGCCGGTTACTTTCACTTTTGATCAATTTAATGCCATCAGTTTTTTTTAAGCAGATCTCAACGCTGCCTTTTTGTAATACATGCGATTTTAGATTTTGAGATCATGATGCAATAAGTGACTTTTTCTACAGGTCCAACATCTGACTCACACTGCCAGGTTCATTCTCCATTCATTCACACTGGCTGGTCAGCAGCCTGGTGGGGTGAATCCAAGATGTATCTGTCTGTTAATCCTAATCTGTGTTGACAGGTGTGTTCAGTCGCTTGGCCTGGTGTTGGTGCCAGTCTTGCTCTGCCAGCCTCTCAACCGTGGCTGCCACACACGGCATATGGGACTTCAATTGGCCAAGTTTGTCACTCAACCCAACATGAATCCAAAACAAAAACCAGATTAAAAGTCATAAAGGTCAAAATTACACAGCAATTGCCACTTTCATGGTTTTAGCAAACCTTCAGAAGATATAAAAAAAAAACTAGAGGCTATTTATTTAAAACCGTAACAGTACTTGTGTACTTTTTTTCTTATTAATGTTAGTCCATGTCCAATCCCACATTTAATAATAATAATAATACTAATAATAATAACAACACAGCGGACTAATAAGTATACTTAGTAGCTAGTAATATTGCTTGCTATCTCTGCTCCGTGGGTTTTTTTTTTTTAATTAAGATGCAGGATTATTGTAAGTATACTAGTATGCAATATTGTTAAAATATCATTGTTACCACATTTTATAATAATAATAAATTATACTTCTACCACAGATAAGAGAGGTAGATAGAGGATCAAGAATAATAATTAAGAATAATAACAAATTGTGAAAACTATGATAATATTCACATGACAAGTTGTTAGTAAATAGGCAATTTTCTGACGATTTTTAATATCAATGCTTCTGCCGCATTTTTTTTTTTTATAATACACTTACTTCAACGCTGATACTGACTACTCCCGGATAAAATAATAATAATAATTAGATAATCGAGGAATGATTGTTGCCCCCTCCATTCGTCTTTTTTTCATTAAGGAATGCCCGCTTAAGGATTTCTTGAGATTATTCAGTATACTAGGTTATAACACAATATATGGTTAAGGATATTGTTATTTAAAAAATCATTGCTGCCGGAGCACCTTTATAATAACACTCACTACTACTGCTACATATAGTTTTTACTAATAATATACTAAATAATTAGAATAGGATATTGTCCCCGTGTATTGTACCTCTCCAGTTTAATTTTTTGTTATTATTATTAAGGATGTTAGGGAATTATGTTTAGTGTACATAGCTAAAACAAATATAGTGCTTAGGCCCGCTGTTAAAAAAAAAAAAAATGCTTTAAAATATAATGTGTTTCCCGACCTTTTTATAATAATAATAATAATAATAAGAATAATAAATAACAATATAATATGAAATATAATGAAATAATAAATTAATAATAAGTAATAGTAATACTATTGCATTTTAAGCAACTTTTTTTTTATTTTATTTATTTATTTAGTTATCATATTTTTATAATTGTTAATTAATAAAAATACTTTTTTAAAATGGCAGTTTTTTAACTTATTGTTAATAGAGTTAATGCAATAATTCATTGCCCTAATACAATATGAGCTTCGTTGTGATGCAGACTACATGCAAAAGAAAAGGAATCACAACAACAACCCCCAAAAACACCACTATTTCACAATATTGACACCCACGCACCCCTGCGTTTTCCCTGAACTTATTTGGGATGTCATTCTGCATAAATTATTTGCCATTCTACCTCCACAGAACAAATTCCTCAGGGTGGAAAATAATAAATTACTACCTTCAAATAGATCAAGTGCGCATTTTATTCCAAGAAAACAGAATATTAAAGATGAAACCGCGCATTGAAGACACTTTTCAAGGTGGGGATAATTTTGTCTCACATTTGCGAGACCCTCCCCTCACAGCTATTACTTCTTTGAAATGTTTGCCTCATCCCTTGCTGCGAAAAATAAAAAAAAAGAAAAAAAAAACAAAAATAAAACAAAAAAAAAAAAAAAAAAAAAAAAAAAAAAAAAAAAAAAAAAAAAAAAAAAAAAAAAAAAAAAAAAAAAAAAAAAAAAAAAAAAAAACAATATAAAAAAAAAAACAAAAAAAAAAAAAAAAAAAAAAAAAGAAAAAAAAAAAAAAGAAGAAAAAAAAAAATAAAAACCGGCGCGACGCAATCATCAAATAGTTCCTTTTCCTGCAGCAGATTAGGTAGGAAGGAGAACCAGCCTGATTCTTGTTTTTCTTTGTCGAGGTTATTCTGTCAGGGATTGTTTCTCTACAGACCTAAGGGTCGGAGGAGTTGCTGTGGTGTCAACATACACTAAGCTGCCTTTCTAGCATCTTGACAAAAAATTAGACATTCTTAAAGCCCATTTTTCAACTGATATTTATATAGCTCTTTGTTATGAGCTTTCCCAAAAAAAATATTGTTGTGTTTCTTCATTTCTTGACAGTCAGACCATCTTTGACGATTTAAATCAAACACAATCTGATTAATTACAATGGGAATGGGAAATTAAATTAAAGCTCTGCTAAACCTAGTGCGCTTGTCCAACAGAACTCAATGTCTGCTTGTGGTTGATTTGGAAGAAGAAGCTTTTTTTTTTTTGTTTTTTTTTTCTGCCAATCGAAGAAAAGAGAATATGTCAGTTTTCGTCGGTGGTTTTTTGGATTGACGACATCTCTAGTGCCACTGCCTTAAAATCTTATTTGTATCAGTGGTATATTTTTGGTATCATTTATATACTATTATATTAATGATTATTTATTGTTATTTATATACTGTTATCGAGTATTAAAATAACTATTAGTATATATTAATACTTATATATATTTTTTATAATTTATATTTCACTTTAATATTAGCACTTCAATTCCACTCTTACATTTTATAATTTATTTAGGCCAAAGGGGGAGCATGTCCTACTAAATTTTTCACTTAAGCTGGTTCAGTTTTGTTTTTTTTAAAGTATACTATTTATAATTTTTATTTTATTTATAATTTAATTTTTTAAAAAAAAAATTCGTTTTATTAACTTAAATTTATTTTATTTATTTTTTTATTGTTTTATTTTTATTTTTTTTGAATTTTTTTAAAGAAAATTATCACTGTCTATTATATTAATATATATATATATATATACTATAGTTATATAATATATATAGTATATACAACAATTTTTTTAACCATATTAGATATTAATAATTAAAATACCAAATAAATTTAGGAATATAAAGTTTTCGTGGGGAAAAAAAAAAAAAAAATCAACTGACTTTGGCTTTGCCTACAGCAAGGCTATTTATCAAACTTTGCTAGTATCGATTGTGATTGCTGCTCTGGCAATTTCTTTTATTACATTTAAAATTTCAGGCATTCAGCGCTGATGCTTTGATGTCCAAAGCAACCTTACATTGCATTTCAGACCGTAACATTACATTTGTTTGCATCAGATTTCTTTTACTTTTCCTTGGGAATCAATCTATAGCCCTAGGCGCTCTGTTTAGCCCGAGACACTGTTTTTGAGTGTGTGTTTGAGTGTCACTGTTTTGAGTACAGGATCTGCGATTGCTCCTTTATTTTGCTTGTACCTTGTGAACTGTTTTTGCTGTTTACTTACACCAGGGTAGTACATCATGCTACTTTTATGTGTTGATTTTTTCATTCACAAAGCGGACAGGGTAGAGGCGAATGACGACACTTTGACAGTGCTCTGAATCAGCAGCCTCACAACCAAATACTTCGTTCCTAACTTGCCTTTAAACTTTGCACTATACTTTCTTTCTGCCTTGCCCTGCAAGCAAGGCACTTCTGCTGATTTCTCACATCTGCTTTTTTTTTTTTTTTAAGGAATCCACTCAAGGCCTGCAAAACCTGACAAGTATACATTTCACTCACGAGCATCGAATGGTACAGTAACAACAGCCTTGTCTTGACATAGTTATTCTTTCAGCCCCAACCCTGTTTAATGATTCACTCTGCCGAATCATTAATATTAACAATATTTGGATGTGTTGATCATCGGCCGCCCCAGGAGGCTTCAGGTAGGGTTCTTCGACACTCTCAGTTTCTCGCCAGCTGAACTGAGCAAACACCATAACACAACGTGCGAACAACCCAACAACGCCAACTTTATTTACTTTGTTTTCGAAGGATTTTTCCCTTTTTCCGCCAAAGCACACAAAAAAAACGCTAGGTATGACGTATAGTTACCCCCCAGAGACGGAACGTGAGGCACGAGTGCCGGATGTGAGGCGCTCTGGCAGACGCATGTGTTATCCAAGGTTCCAGAGGCAGAGCCGAGGTTTCTACTGGGGGACGGTTAGACTGTAGTTACTGTGGGCAGCGCCTGGGTCTGCTGTGGGTGGAGCAAAGGTAGGGAATGGATCCTGCGCTCAGGGGGATCAGACATCGCTCATTAATCACCTGTCCCATACGGAAGGGCCGCTCTGCTGGGCCTTGCTCTATCATAGCGTCTAATCTGGGGTCTCTCCAACGCATATCCCCTTACGCGCTCCCTCCCTGTTTGAGCTTTTATACAGCCTTTTTGTAGGAAATGCACATGGGAAATATTGTCGGCAGGTTTGCCAATACTATGTTTCTACACCACTAACACTCTTCTCAGGCGCCGTGAAAAATATAGTCTTAGCTCTAATTGACACTCAAGGCACCTTGGGGGTGGTGGCTTGTTTTGAAGTAAGATGAGTTTCCTGGCTGTCTGGAAGATCCTTGACTTGACCTAGAAATTGTAGTTGCAATAACTTTGAGGGACTTTTACACTCCAGAGACAAGAACTATTAAAGAAGCACCAGCTTCTTTTTTTTTTTTTAAGCAGAAGCGTCGTCATTTCTGCAGTTTTACGGGATGCATAGATATTTGGACTGTACTATGTCCTGAAGAGGGTTCGTCAAAATTCCATGATGTTTATGTCTTGTCCAACGTGTGTGCAGACAAGTAGTAACGAAGCCTAGTTTTACTTGTTCTGCTACTTAAGTACATGTTTTAAAGTATCTGTACTTTTACTGGATGTAGTTTATTTTGAGTAACTTTTTACTTTTACTTCACACCTACATTCCAAAGGCATTAAGCTACGCTACTTGTTCTAGCTTCATGACATTTCCATAAAATCATTATCTTGTCAAAGCTGTGTCAGCTTGCTTTGTGATACTCTAAACCTTGAAAATTAATTAATAGCCCTCATTGCAAGTGTTCATCTTCCCCGTTGCTGTAACGTTAGCAGTTTTACTAAAACGCTATGCATTTAGCCCTATGTTTTTATATTGTTTGTCAGCACACATAGCCACAAAGTTACTATGTATCTGGATCAACTAGCCGAGTAGACAAATATAAATGTTTAATCATAACCATGCTGAAAATAAGTCAATAATGTTAGCTGCTGCTAACTGTCTAGCTAACGAGCTTGCTAGTGCTAAATTGAGGTAATTTTTTAAAACCAAACATAAAGTCCAAATATTTATTCAACCACTAGATAGATTACATCTGAGAGGAAAAGATCCCCCCCCCCCCCCCCACGAAGGATGTAGATGGTTCAGAACATGGGGCGTATAAACTACAAGTATTATCAAAAGTGGGTGAGTGATGCCCCTAGGGGGACATGGGCCAGGGGTGTTTTACAACCACAGAAAAGGTTTGAGAATGTGAAAAAAAATGCATTATGCAAAAATACATAATTATATTTGTCCTTATATATTCTTAGATTCCTTATTGAGTTATTTTGGGGAAAATCCAGGCTATTTTGCAGCAGTAGGATTATAAAAAAAAATATGATAATATAAAAATTTAAAATGATTATACATTACCTGCTTTTTTTTTTTATAAAAGTTAGCCTATAATAATTATAATAAACCAAAAATACATATATATATTTGTACTGTTTTAACTAAGTAGATTACATAAAAAAAATCAAGTACTTTTCGTACTTTCACTGAGGGTAATTGAAACTTCCGCTAGTTGAGGTACTTTTACTTTTACTGTGAGCAATATTATTATTATGACGGATCTCGTACTTTTACTCAAGTATTTGAGTTGTGTACTCGTCCACCAATGGTCTTGTTCTGAGGGTGAAGAGAAGATGTCTGTCTATCAGAAAAAAAGCCCCAGAAAATTCTGAAACAATATTCACAAGAAATTTGTCCACCCTGTTTACATGAATCTTTTACAGTACAGTTACAGCTACCCTATAGGAAAGGATTGTATGAGGGGACGGCAATGTAACACTGACATGGCATATTTTTGTTATTGTTATTATTATTATTATTTTACTTACATTAATTATAGTAAGTATTACATTTAAAAATAATAACAAGGGTCTAATTTTAGATTTTTACTTCAAAATAATTTTGCCTTCAAAATTTGTATTTCATAAATCAGAAATAGATTTAAAAGATATTCAATATATGTCACAGATTACTATTTTCCAGAGACACAAAATGTGATAAATTTACCTCAAAACTGTTTTCACTGACTAAATTTCCCAAATGTTGATATTGAGATGGAATAACAAAATTAAAAATAGCGCAGACTAATACATACTTTGACTAATACATAGCCTACTTTGTTCTTCCAGT
>JADLZN010003691.1:0-302900 GCA_018155175.1 Sinocyclocheilus anophthalmus | reverse complement strand
AAGTGCTATCATTTGGTTTTGAGTGGTCTTCTATTTTTAGGAAGGTGGAAATAAATCCTTAAATCATTGATTTGTTTCTCAAATGGGCCGCAGTGACACTTTATTCCCAACCATCAATCTCTGTGTAACACACAGCAGCTGTGATTCAACTCATTCAGATTGTATTTGCACTAAACGCACACTGATATAAAGTGCTTCTGCACTCTGGGAATAATATTTGCCTGAGAGTCACCAGAGACATCTAGTGCAGACGCTCAGATACTGCAGCACAAATAAAGCACCATCACCATCAGCACGGCTTAGCCATTCAGCAGGGCCTATGACTTAGTTTTTGGTAACAAATTTGTACTCAATCATAAATCCAGAAAAATTTAAACACAAAATTTATGAAAAAATTAAACATTTAACAGGATCCTATTACTTTACAAAATGTGACGAATTCAACTGATTAGACAAGCTTTAATTAAACCATTAAAATCAATAAATCAATAAATATTAAAACTTAAAACTGAATTTTAAGAAAAAAAGAGAAAAAATTAAATGGATTATATAGGTCCCTAAAAATGCAATTAAAAAAATAAATAAATTGCTGTTAAAGTGTATGATTTTAATTAATTAGACGTGCCTTTTGATAACTCAAATTTAATTAAACCATTAAAATGAAGTACAGAAAATAAACACTTACAAAAGCAAATGAAAAAAAAAAAAAAAAGGAAGAAAATGTGTTTAAATGTTAAAATGTTTTTTTTTTTTTTGGTCAAACTTTTAATAAATTGTTGTTAAACGGTATAAGTTTCATGATTTCAATGAATTAGAAATGCTTTTTGATTACTAAAATGTAATTAAACCATTAAAACAAAGTCTAGAAGAAAAAAAAAAACGGAATCAAAAATTAAAACTGGAAAAAACAAAAACAAACAACAAAAACAAAAAACAAAACAAGAAAAAGTAGTTTTACTAAGTTTAATAAATTGTTAAATTGTGTAAGTTTCATGATTTCAATTAATTAGACATGCTTTTTTATTACAAAAATGTAATTTAACAATTCAAATAGAGATTATAATGTGGGGAAAAACCCCAGAATTTCTTTTCGAAATTGTCTCTAAAAATTTATTTTTTTTGTTTCATAAAAAGATTCTTAATTAGACATGCTTTTTGATTACTAACATTTAAGTTAACCATTAAAATAGAGCCCAGAAAAAAAAGGAATCTAAACTAATTCAAATGGAACAAATGGAATTTGGAAACAAAATAAAACACAACTTGTGACAAAATAAAACCGATTTCATATGGCCCTATTTAAGTGTCTCCACTATTAATCTCAGCACTAAAAATGCTTGAAAATGCAGAAAAATATAATATGTTGTAAATATACGTCTCATTCTACATCAAAACAGCATTTTAGCGTGTTAATGGGGGAAAAACGTCTGCATCGTGCTGATGCACATCAGGACATAAACACAGACGCCTGGAAACGGTCAAAAATCACTTTTACTGGAGTTAGTTTTGCTCGTTTAGAAAGGTCCACATATTGAAAGGTCATGATTAAACGCTGCATGGTAAGAGCAGAATGTGGTGGCGAGGGCGGGCTCAGGTTTAGCCGTGTTGGGGCTGTTTTTGGGCGTCAGGTGCCCAGCCGGTCCTTCAGGAAGCTGTTGGTCTTGGAGTCCTGCAGCAGCATGTTGGCCACGTCCAGGAACTTGTGCTCGTAAGCTAGTTTATAATGCGTGTAAACGTCCTCGCAGTGAGACAGGAGCTTCTTCAGATTCTGACTGCAGCTCGCCGGCGCTTTGTGATGAGACATTCTGACAAAAACAACACGATCGATCAATCCACTCAACAGACACACGTGAAACATGCCTGACAGAAAAATAACACCTTTCTGTAAATGCACACGGGGACCAGAAAATATGTCTAGATATTATATCACAAGGAAGGAATAAGTGTGCAGACACTTATATATACTGTACATATATATGACCCTGGAGCACAAAACCAGTCATAAGGGTCAATTTTTCAAAATTTAGATTTATACATCATCTGAAATAAATAAGCTTTCCATCGATGTATGGTTTGTTAGGATCGGACAATATTTGGCTGAGATACAGCTATTAGAAAATCTGGAATCTGAGGGTGCAAAAAAATCTAAATATTGAGAAAATCATCTTTAAAGTTGTTCAAATGAAGTTCTTAGCAATGCATATTACTAATCAAAAATTAAGTTTTAAAATATTTACAGTAGGAAATTTACAAAAAATCTTCATGGAACATGATCTTTACTTAATATCCTAATGATTTTGGCATAAAAGAAAATCTATAATTTGACCCATACAATGTATTTTTTACTATTGCTACAAATATACCCCAGCGACTTAAACACGTTTGTGCTGCAGGCTCACCTATATGATATATATACCTATATACATAGATGGTAATTAAAAACAAATATACTATAAAATAATATTATATTTATATTAGGTGTAAATAGTATTTCAGTTGAAATAATTTTGTTGACCAATTACAAACAAGTAGCAACAAAAAAACTACACTATTAAATAATATTCCATTATATTTATTATCTAACATAAAGATTATGTCAGTTACTGGTTTCTTTGTGTGTATATTTTTATTTAATTAGACTATTAATTTAAAACTATGACTCCACGATTGGATGCAAATAAAGTCGCAGTACATTTACATCATATAAAAACAGTTATTTTGTTACGAAAACAAGTATCGAACCACGGCATGCTGATGTTGAGTTATGGTCTAGAAGAAAAAAATGCCATTTTAATAGAAATAAAATAATATTATATTATATAACCTAATATAACAATATGATAGGTGGAATTATTTTGTTTGCAATATTTATATTAAATTACAAATTAAAAGATTGACACAGACAACCCTGCCGACCAGTAGCACAGGGATAGCCAGTAGATAAAGAGAAAAAAACAGGCAGTAAGTAGACTATAATATTAGAAAAAAGAAAACACGGATTGATTAGATTTTTTCGTGGCATTTTATTACTTCCTTTTGGTATTTATTACTTTTAAAATTTAAATTTATAATATTTGGCTCCCAAAATGCATATACGGACCAACTACAGAATGAATCAAGAATGTACTGATTCATACGACTAAGATAGTATTGTCCGATGATATGAATAAGTATAATATGACAGTAGTGTGTAGACAGTTGAATTTCTTTTGGTTTTGTTAAAATTTAGTTGATAGTATATTGACATCGCGCAGGAAGTTAAACTGACCAGAATACATAAAAGTGGATATACAGAAAGATGCCAATGTCTAAATGTTTTGCTATACACCCAACTAAAGCGGATTAGTAGCGATATTGAGGAATATCCTAACAGAAAATCGGAGACACACATCAGAGTGATCGGGCTCACTCTTGGATGGATGGTCTGTATCGGCACGAACAGGCCCGTGAGCCACTCGCGCTCGGTGACGCCTTGAAATCCTCCAGATAGTGAACGTCTGCTCTGAGCACCACCTTTCTGATAGAGTCGGAGGCTCGGACCCAGTAGGGACTAGTAGTCGTCCGCTTTCGGCCAACACAGATGCCTGCAACCAATCACAGTCCAGCGGCGTTACTGCGCTTTACTCTCCAGATGTCACGCTACACTGCTGCGGAGTGTATTAATGTCGCTCTTAAAGCAACAGTACAGTTCACGCCAAAAACCCAAATCCTGTCGTCCTTTACTCTCGTCAGGTGTGATCGAGTTAGAGATGCAGAGGAGAGACAGACAGGAGTATAAAAATATGAAGAGAAATAAAAAATATAATAAGATTCAAATATAAAGATAATATATAATAATATATATAAATAGATAGCTAGAAGAACGAACAGAACGCTCGACAGAACCGACAGAACGATAGACAGAGAAGACAAGCAACAGGAACAGCCAGACACGAGAGGAGATCAGCGACAGACAGGACAGCCAGAACGAAAAGAAGAGGAAGGACAAGACAGACAGACAGACAGACGAAGACCAGGACGAGACAGACAGACCGACAGACGCGACAGGAGGCAGACAGAACGAACAGACAGACAGAACGACGAAGACGACAGCCAAACCAGACCAGACAGACAGAACGACATGACAGACACAGATACGGCAACCAGAAAACGACAGACGCAGAGGGGACAGAAGCGCCCAGAACGGGGACAGACCGGCACAGCCAGACACATGATTCGATCAGGGGACGAGGACCAGAACGACAGACTGACGACAGCACAGACAGAACGACCGACAGGAACCCAGAGCAGAGGACGCGACAGAACCCGCCCGCGCCAGACCTAGACGAGCGAAAGAAATCAGAACAGAGACGATCCGTAGCGCCCCGAAAGTCAGAACGACAGATCGACGACAGCTAGGCACGCCAGCTAGGCGCGCCAGCGAGCCCGCCGAGTAGCCCAGACCGAGAAACCGGGACCCCGCGCAGATCTGCCAGCAGGTCGCCGCCCGCTCGCCCGCAGCTCGCCAGCCAGCTCGATGATCGCCCGACCTCGCCACGTAGCCCGCTAGCTGTATGCCGGACAGGGCTCGCTAGATTAGCCCGCACCGCCCGCCAGCCCGCTCGGATCGATCGCCCGCCCCCCGCTCGATTCGCCCACGGCCCGCTCGATCCGAATCTGCTAGACGATGACCGCCAGCCAGCTGGCCGGCGGCTAGACTCGCCGCGCTAGGAATGCGGCTGCGCGCCGCCTGACAGCCGAGCGAGGCCCTCGCTCGGCCCCGCCACTCGGATAGCCTCGACAGCTAGCCTTAGCTCGCTAGCGCCGACCAGCCAGCCCGGATCGACGGCTCGGATAGACAGGCCGTCTGATCGAGGTCGCCCGCGCCGCAGCCAGGCCACGGTCGCTCGCAGCCAATGGCTAGCCAGGACCGATCGCCCGCCAGGCAGCGCGCTCGCTCGCTAGAAGCGACCGCCCGACCGCCAGTGCATCGATCGCAGACCGATAGATAGGCCAGCCAGCTCGACCCGCTAGAAGAACGCCGACAGCCCGCGCTAGCCGGCTCGCTCGAACAGACCGCTCGCTCGCTTCGAGACGACCGACAGCCGACAGCCCGGCTAAGATCGGCCCGCACGTGTCCCGGCCGATAGCTAGCTCGCCCGCCCGACAGGCCCGACGCTCGGACGAGCCAGCCCGCTTGATAGCCTCGCCCCGCCCGGCCAGCCCGACCGCTCGCATCGCGGTCTGCCCGACCGCCCGCGTCCGCCAGCCGCTTCGCCGAACGCTAAGCTCGGCCCCGCCCGCTAGCCCGATAGATTAGAATGCCAGCCCGGCCCGCTCGCCGGATAGTAGCGCGCGGCCCGCCCGCCCAGTTCGCCCGCCCCGGCAGCCCGACAGCCAGATAGGATAGGCCCCAGCCCCACTAGCCTAGCAGACCGCCGCGACAGCCCGCTCGATGAGAGCCAGAACCCATAGCTCGCCGACCGACCGGACCGTAGACGCCCGCGCAGAACCACTAGATAGCCCGAAGCTCGAGGCCCGCCCCCGAAGCTCTGCTAGCTCGCCGCCCGCCCGGCCGACGATAGAGCCGCACTACGGCCAGACCGCCCGCTCGATAGCACGTAGCACGCCCAGAACCGGACGCGACGCCGGAATCGAGCCAGAAGCTAGAGGTAGCACGACATGGCGCCGACGACCCGCCTAGATGACCCGCCCAAGATGACTGATCGGCCCGCCCGATCGCTCGCCGCAGGAACAATGAGATGACGGACGATCGCTAGCCGAACCCCTAGCTAGCCCGCCAGATAGATAGACAGAACATCGATAGCCAGACAGACCGCCCGCTAGGACCGCCAGCCAGACCGACAGATCGACAGCCTGAAGATAGACCAGGAACAACAGACAGACAGACAGAACGATAGATAGAACAATAGACAGATAGACAATAATTAAATATGCAGTAACGTAATAAACCAAATGAAGATAAAATACATAAATAAAATAAAATAAAATAAAATGTAAATAAATAAATAAAAATAAAAAAATTTATGAAGAGAAATGAGACAGACAGACGGACAGATTTTTTAACGTGAGCATCTTGCGAAACATCATCTTTAATGTGTTAAACAAAGGAAATGAATCAGGTGTAAGGCTGTAAGTATAACGATGACAGGATTTTCGTTTGTGGCTGAATGAATGAGTCCAACAGCAGCAGAAGTAAATCATCACAGTGTTTCTATATGAATAACTACAGAGTGTCGAGTGAAACCTGGTAACAGCGCGGTAAAGACACGATGGTGCTCTGGAGGTCTGCCAGCCGCAGGTTGATGACGCGCTGCTCCTGTCCCTGATTCACGAAGTGCAGCTGGAGAGTCACCAGTTTGGCCAGTTTGACACATTTCACAGCCTGACGCACACAAGAGTCCTGAAACACACGCACACACACTGATCATTGTAAGTCTTCCCTGAAGTCACACCAGGTTTCTTTCTGATGAATGATGCCCAATAAAACTAGGAACGTTACTAAAGGAACGTAAACAAGAAACAGAGTCATTTTAATGTCATGTTGATTTTAAAGCATTTAAAGCAGTGGTTCACAACATGCCGACTTCCAAAGCAACCTTAAGATGACTAAAAATGATTTCAATTAAGACAAAACAAATTTAATTAGAATTAATATAATTTCATTAGATTCTAATTTAAACTAATTAAAAATGGGAAGTGAAAATGAAGTATACAGCAGTAACGCAGTTATTATGACAGTACATTACATGAAACAAACAATGAAACAAAGAGAAAAATATAAAATAAAACATAAAATAATTTAAATGAGCTAGCAACTAAAAATCTGTATTTTTCCCCCCCCTCACATATGTTTCAATCATTGGAAATGTTTTGAATAAAAAAAATTAATAATAAAAAAAATTTAATAAAATGCAACTACTAAATATCAAGTATTTCTAATTTAAATACCACCCCCCCAACACTTGTTCAATCATGAACGCTGGAAAAAGGTTGAAATAACACAAGAAAATAAATAATCAGAAGAAATATAACTACATATCAAAAATAAATAGATAATCATTTATTAACCGCTACCATGTTTATTTTCAAGGCGTGAAGCACTTAAAATGGCAAGACATTAATTAGAAGATAATAGATAAATACAAAAGAAAAATAATATGAAGAGAAATACACAACTCATTATATAAGAAAAATAAATAACGAAAATCAATAAATTAAATAAAATACCAAGAGAAATAAAATAAAACAAACACACAAAAAAGTGTTTTTTTAAGTTCATCTACGACAAAAAAAACATCAAAACGTAAATCTGCCTCACTTCATTAACCTCTCTTATATGAATCATGCTAATAGAATACCTTGAATTAAATACCTTCGGTAGCTCTCAGCTGCGCTTTCATAAAGTCGGAACCTTCACAAGAGCGTTCCCTTCAACTGCAGTGATCGCTGCTCACCAAAACCCCACAAACACATCATTAGAGACCGCCGAAACATCTACTCCATCTTCAAAAAAACTAAAACAAGTCAATTATCATTTACTATCCATAGTAATGAAGCAATAAGCAATACACGACAACTTCTCTTTGTATCGGATAGAGTTTTGCAGTGTGGTTTCTCACCCCGGGCTGTGATTCGATGATTTTGAACTTGCGTTCGTTCGCCCCGCTGCCTCTTCGTTTTTCTCCGATCTCGTCGTCGCATGCTGAACACAGAGCCACCAATTTTGTGGCTTCTCGCTGTCACACCTCTGCAGAACAACGCTTATGTCGTCCACAGAGCCGTCTTCAGCCTGACGTCTGTCTCACACACACACACACACACACACACACCCCACACACACCACCACACACACAGAGACAACAGACAGAGACCCAGACCAGAGACACGACAACAGAGAGACACACCACCACAGACAACCACACAGCACCACAGACACACACACAACGACACGCAGACCACAGACACACAGACACGCCCACAACATACACTCACACACAGACCGCGCACCAGACAGCAGACCATCACCCACATCATCTTTCAGATCTTTGATTTGCTGGACTTTACTTACGGATTCCAGAAAACCCAGCAAATAATTGACTTTCTTCCTCAGGATCTGGAGTTAATGATCTGAAAATTCAGCTTTGATCTAGGAATAAATGAGATTTTTACAATTATTTCACATAGAAAGTATTCGGTTTATATCTCGCACTTTTGGCCTTTTTTCTCCCGCATTTAGAAATTTTGTCCCGCTTGCAATTAAACAATCGACTTTTTTCGCAATCTCTGAGTTTATATCTCGCAATTCTTTTTTTTTAACGCAGTTCTGAGTATATAATATATATTATTCCATTTTGTCCTTGTATTTCCTTTCCTCGCAATTTAGATTTTTTTCCCCTTGCAATTCTGAGTTTATACCTTGCAATTGTTACTTTTTTCGCAATTCTCAGTTAATGTCTCATAATTTGGACTTTTTTTTACAATTTTTTTGACTTTTTAGTTTATATCTCGCAAAAATTTTTTTCCAGCAATTCTACATTTAAAGCTCACAATTAAAAATTTTTCTATCAATTCTGAGTTTAGATATCTCAATTTGGACTTTTTTTCAATTTTAATGGTCTCACAATTCTTTTTCTTCTCACAATTTTGACTTTTTCTCTTGCAATTTAATATAAATTAATATCAATTTCAATATCAATTTTTTTGACTTTGAAAAAAAGTCAAAAAAGTCAAAATTCTGACCTTTTTCCTCGCAATTCTGAGATTATATCTCACAATTTCTGTATTTTGTATGAGATGCATTGACACTCGATCTCTCACCGACTCGACCTTCTTCCTCAGCAGCATCTCGAAGCGATGGTTCTGATGGAGCAGGTCAAAGACGTACGTCATTTCATTGTACCTGCCGATACCTGTGAGGAGACGCACCTGTAGAGAGAGGCACACTAATGATCTTCCAGGCTTTTGACCGATTCAGAGGTTTCCTGGCCTTCATGAACTCACCAGGAGTCCGTAGCCGTCGCCGTGAGCCAGGTGTGTGTGACTCAGGTGTCTGGCTGCCTGCAGGACCCTCACGATTCCCTCCATGTTACAGGTGAGACTGAAGCAGTCATGAGCCAAAATCAAGATCTCCACAGCTGCACACAGACAGACGATTAACAGTCACATTTATATTTATACTTTCACACGGACATTTACTTTGCCTAAGCATTCGCAGTTTAACTTCATATAATGTGAGTAGAATGGTAATAAACTGAAGTACACTAATAACAAAGGGATTCAGAGAAAAATAACTGTGTACGTGTAAATCAAACTAAACTACACTAAAGCAAAAACTACATTAAATTACATGCAGTATTACATTACATATACGATGCTATAAAAACAAACAATAAATAAATAAACAACAAAAATGGGAGGAGGAAACTAACTATACTACAGCAAAAACAAAATCAAGTTACATGACGGTACATTACTGAAATAAATACATAATACATACATAATACATTAAATACAACTAAATAATTAAAACATCATCTAAAATAAAAAATGGGAATAGAAAACTATATCAAATCTACGGTAATATCAAATCAAATTACATAAAGTAAAAAAACATAAATAACATAATATAAAATAATAATCAGATAAAAAAAAATAATTAATATAATTAAAAATGGGATACGAACACTATAACAGTAAAACCGTAAAAAACAAAATCAAGTTATGCGAGTAAGTACATTACAGAATAAAATACAAAAATATTTAAAATAACAAAAATAAACTTAAAAATAAGCTAAAACATCTAATTACATGAACAGTACCTTACAGACAAAAATAAACAATTAAATAAATACAAAACAACAATATAAAACATAATACAAAAATTGTAACGAACTAAACTAATCACAACTGGTTTAAACAAAAACTCAACTACATTAATCAGATTACATACATGTACAATCAGAATAAAATAAACACTAAAAATAATATAAACAAAAATAAAAAAAAACTAATCAATGGTCAGACAAAAAATGCATTATTTTAATACCATAAAAAAAAAAAAAAATTAAAGCACGTACATTAAACAAACAAACAAACAAACAAAAAGAATAAAATAAAATCTAAACTAATCACAAATGGGAAGAGAGATCTCTGTCAGTGTCCCTGCAGAGAGCAGAGCATTGTGGGTAAGAGTGACTGAGTGGAGTGGTTGGTACTCACTGCAGCTGAGCTCTGACCGCGGGACGGTCGGGATGCTGTCCATCAGTTTGGTGCCGACCAGGTTTGGGTCTCCACACAGTTTGGCCAGCTGGAGGAACGTGTCTCTCCCGTCGGCTGGGCCGTACATCAGCCGCTCTCCTGAACACACACACACACACACACCACCACACATTACTCCCACACTCGCAGCAGCCAACCGTAGGCATTATATTGTTACAAGACATTTTCTATTACAAAGCAATCTGTCTATTCCTTAAGTAATCCTGAAGCAACGTAATGTCTATCATTATTCATCAAAATGTTAGACACACAACTGTTTTCAACATTGATGATAATCAGAAATGTTTCTTGAGCAGCAAATCAGCATATTATACTGATTTCTGAAGATCATGTGACACTGAAGACTGGAGGAATGATGCTGAAAATACAGCTGCGCATCACAGGAATAAATTATATTTTAAATTATATTGAAATAGAAAACAGTTATTTAATGTAATTATATTTCATAGTATTACTGTTTTACTGTATTTTTTGATTAAATAAATGCATCCTTGATGAGCATAAAACACTTCTTTCAAAAACATTAAATAAAATAAAATAAAATCTTACCAAATCCAAACTTTTGAACAGTAATGTATGCATTTGCATGAAAGTATCAAAAAGTTTTAATAATGAAAAATTGCAATGTACTTATTTAAATTTAAAACCACAAAAATATGTTCATAACATAAATACATGCACTGAACTAAAATAACTCAAACTAAATAAACTACAACCTAATAAAACTATATAGACATTTAAAAAAAACAACAACAAAAAAAACAACAAAATTACTAAAACTTTTAAATGAAAATAAAACAAACTATAAAACCAAACTGACAACAGAAATAAAAAGATAATTAAAACAATTAAACAAAAGAATAGATAAAAACCTTTGAAAAAAATATTTGTGAAAAATGTAAATGCAAACAGAAATTATAAAATTAAAAAGAAAACAAAATACAAATGAAAACAGAAAATATAAATATAAAATGAAAACAAATAAAAAAAGTCTAATTCCAATATTAACAAAAATATACAGTATAGCAAATTATACTAAATAAATACGCTTATGAAAAAAAAAATCAATCATCATCAATCATCATCAATCAATCAATCAATCAATCAATCAAAGCCCTTCTACCTTTTAGAGGTCATCATATTTTATAATAACAAACCGCAATACTCCCAGAAAAAGTGAAGCTGCTTTCTCACCGGTTTCTCCCCTCCTGCGCCGAGGCGAGCAACCCTCCAGCACAGCGGTGGAGACGAGCCGGGCGACGGCGTCGGGCTGCAGGCCCTGCACACTGATGAAGGCCTGAGCGCGCTTATAGCGGTCGACCTGCTGCGAGAGCAGACCTTTCCTCATAACATCCTCGGGCTCCTCGACAGATCTCATCTAACCGAGCACTGCAGCTCCTGCACACAGGCACCAGCGTCACCCTTCACACACATTCACAGACTCACGCGTTAACCAGTCAATCATCTGAGAGCTGAATAAATAAGCTTTCCATTGATGTATGGTTTGTTAGGATAGGACAATATTTGGCTGAGATACAACTATTTGAAAATCTGGAATCTGAGGGTGCAAAAAAAAATCTAAATATTGAGAAGATCGCCTTTAAAGTTGTCCAGATGAATTTCTTAGCAATGCATATTACTCATCAAACATTAAGTTTTGATATATTGAACGGTACGAAATTCACAAAATATCTTCATGGAACATGATCTTTACTTAATATCCTAATGATTTTTGGCATAAAAGAAAAATGTATAATTTTGACCCATACAATGTATTGTTGGCTATTGCTACAAATATACCCCAGCGACTTAACACCGCTTTTGTGCTGCAGGGACACATTTTTCAGATGTTACGCACCTTCGAGAGCTCGTAGAGGCTCAGCACTTGTTTACAGTAACTCTTGCCGTTGCAGCACTGATCCACCAGATGTTTGAGCTGAACCAGAACCTGATCGTCTGGCGAAGGCACCACCACGAACGACGACAGGCTGCTCATGCTAGGAGCTTCAGAGAGAAGAGTCTGCCGTTAGCATGTCGCTAAGCTAAAGACTTACTCTCAAAACTGCATCAAATACACAGAATTACTTCTAGAAATGTTTGCTTTGTAATAAGACAGGATAATTTTCTGTAGATTCTTTTCGTGACTGAATAAGACAATAGTCTGCCGTTAGCATGTCACTAAGCTAATGAATAATCAAAAATTTACTAGGATTCTTTTCGTGACTGAATAAAACAATAGTTTGCTGTTAGCATTGTCGCTAAGCTAATGACTAATCAAAAATTTACTGGGATTCTTTTCGTGACTGAATAAAACAATAGTCTGCCGTTAGCATGTCGCTAAGCTAACGACTAATCAAAAATTTACTGGGATTCTTTTCGTGACTGAATAAAACAATAGTTTGCCGTTAGCATGTCGCTAAGCTAACGACTAATCAAAAATTTACTGGGATTCTTTTCGTGACTGAATAAAACAATAGTTTGCCGTTAGCATGTCGCTAAGCTAACGACTAATCAAAAATTTACTAGGATTCTTTTCGTGACTGAATAAAACAATAGTTTGCCGTTAGCATGTCGCTAAGCTAACGACTAATCAAAAATTTACTAGGATTCTTTTCGTGACTGAATAAAACAATAGTTTGCTGTTAGCATGTCGCTAAGCTAATGAATAATCAAAAATTTACTGGGATTCTTTTCGTGACTGAATAAAACAATAGTTGGCCGTTAGCATGTCGCTAAGCTAATGACTAATCAAAAATATACTGGGATACTTTTCGTGACTGAATAAAACAATAGTCTGCCGTTAGCATGTCGCTAAGCTAACGACTAATCAAAAATTTACTGGGATTCTTTTCGTGACTGAATAAAACAATAGTTTGCTGTTAGCATGTCGCTAAGCTAACGACTAATCAAAAATTTACTGGGATTCTTTTCGTGACTGAATAAAACAATAGTTTGCTGTTAGCATGTCGCTAAGCTAACGACTAATCAAAAATTTACTGGGATTCTTTTCGTGACTGAATAAAACAATAGTT
Source organism: Sinocyclocheilus anophthalmus (assembly GCA_018155175.1). Taxonomy (NCBI): domain Eukaryota; kingdom Metazoa; phylum Chordata; class Actinopteri; order Cypriniformes; family Cyprinidae; genus Sinocyclocheilus; species Sinocyclocheilus anophthalmus. Next base: position 289,587 of record JADLZN010003691.1, on the reverse strand, counting down.
TGCTGTTAGCATGTCGCTAAGCTAATGACTAATCAAAAATTTACTGGGATACTTTTCGTGACTGAATAAAACAATAGTTTGCCGTTAGCATTTCGCTAAGCTAACGACTCAATATTCTTAAAAATACATCAAATACACAGAATTACTGGGAGAAATGTTTCATTTGTTATAGGATTCTTTTCAGGACTGAATATAAATTGCTTTTCATTAGCATGTTGCTAAGCTAACGAGTGAATTTAATTATTTTTTTTGTGATAAGACGGAACAATTTTCTGCAGTTTTTTTCAGTACTAAATAAAACGTTATTAAAATATTAGTTTGCCATTAGCATGTTGCTAAGCTATTGATTCAATACGCCAATAAACACAAAATGGCGCAAATACACTTATTGGGTGAAATGTTTGCTTCGTAATATTATAAAACAATTTTCTATACATTAAAATATCACTCATGCCATTAGCATATTGCTTAGCTAATGACTCAATACCCTTAAAAATACATCAAGTAAACAGAATTATTGGGTAAAATGTTTTCTTTGTAATAAATATGGAACAATCTTCTGTAGATTGTTAAATAAAATGTGATTAAAATAATAGCCATTTGTAAATAAAAAATACATACAAACACAAATATCAGGTAAAATAGTCTATTTTTAATTAGATTAAACTAGGTATTTAATGACACATTTCAGTGTTGAATAGAAAATGTGATTAATAACTGGCCATTAACATGCTGCTAAGCTAACAACATGCTTTTTAATAAATAAAGCAAAAAAATAGAAATTTTGGACACTAATGAAAAATTTGAGCTAGTATGTGTGCGCGCGCATTTGATTAATGTGCATATATTTTTAAGGATATGTTTCAGCGTTAAATAAAATGAAGAAAATTCAGCTTTGCATCACAGAAAATTCATCGTCAAATCGATTACACCGAAAATAACTACTTTAAATTGTAATAATATTTTCCACTATTTACTGATTTTGTTGTATGTTTCGATCAAATAAATGTAACCCCGATGACCATAAAACACTTCTTTCAAAAATCTTACCGACCCCAACTCTTGTGTTGTGAAAGTGCATGTAATATTAAAGCAATAATCCCCGTGAAGCCTTGGTTTACAGTGAATTTATAACAGCTAAGGGGCGTTGGTTAGGCACGGAGCTTCACGGGGCTTATTGCTTTTATAAAACGGTTATTCCATATACGTAGCAAGGCTTCACAAAATAAAACAGAGCAAATAAAGTGTAATGATATTAATAAAAACAGTATTCTTCCACCAAACAGTGTAGCTCCTCAGAAACAGTTGTGGTTGCATGTTTGTAGAGTAATTTACAACGGCTTCGAACGCGGCTCAGCCAATCAGAATCAAGGACCGGAACTATGCGTTTTAAAATGAAATACTGACTAGCTACCAATATTTTTCAGCAAGATCATGAAAGCAGATGAAATGGCTCACATGATGGCAAACTGCGTCTGGTTTCTCCATCAGGGCTGTGAAGCTCAGGCTGCAGCTCTCCGCTCGCCAGACCGCGACACTTCAGGACCAGCCACACGTCTCTGTGAAACAAACGGAAATACCTGCAGACGCGACTGGCCTCGCTCACGCCGCCCTCGTCCAGCAGCTGCGCCACCAGAGCGGCCAGAGCCTTGCTCTCGTCTGCAGACAGCAGGCAGTCGTTCTTGGCCGCCGGGAGCCCGGCCACACTCAGATGAGCCGGCTCGTCCAGAGCCGCCGTCCTGGAGAAGGAGAACTCCTGGAGGAGGCTCTGGAAGGAGTCGTGGGAGAGGGCCGAGGGCGCGAACAGACTCTGGCGCTCCAGAGCCGTGTGAAGCAGCAGCCAGCGGATGCGACTCTGCCACTGACGCTCCTCCAGCACGGCGAGACGGCAGACGGGGAGCGGAGGATCACGCAGGGACAGCCAGTGACCCGCCAGACCCAACAGCAGACAGCGCTCCTGCAGATGAACCAGCTCCGAACCCGACCCCAGCGGCTCCTGAGCGGGACAACACGGCATTCAGTAACGCTGAGAAACACCAATGCTGTTTGCAAAATAATAATAATGATTGTTATTATTACTACTACAATAATTATGTTAACCACAAAACATCAAACACAATAATTATCATCATAATATTTCACTGTAAAATAACGTTATTATTATTATTAGTATTACTAATTGTTACTAAAATAATAATAATTACTATAACAAATAATAATAATATTACCAAAAAATACTGCGAAGACGCACTGTCAAAAAAAAACAACATCTAACATTTAAGAAAATAATAAAATAATAATATACCAAAAAAAAACATAAAAATTACCAATATAAGATTTCAATGTAAAAACAAACATTTAACACTTAAGAAAATAATAATAAAAAAAATCAATAATAATTGTTTTACAAAACAATCTAACAAAAAATTATCAGTGTAAGATTTCACTGTAAAATAAAAACATCGAAAAATTGAAGAAAATAGATTAAATAATAAATAATGTGTTATTACCAAAAATCAAACAAACAATGAATTACACATGTAAGATGTCAATGTAAAAGAACTAAAAGAATATAATAATAAGTTTAATATAAATACTAATGATAATAAAATAAGAAATACATTTACTACAATTATTGCTATAATAATTAGAATATGACATAATATTTAGTATATTTAGTTATTACTAGAGAAATATCAAACAATTTTTTTCATCGTGAAAGAACAAAATCTAATATTTAAGAAACATGAAAAAATAATGATGATGAGGATAAAAAATTATAAGAACAATTACCTATTTAAAAAGAAAACAATAATAAGTCACTCTATAAACGTAATGTTAACACATTTTTAAAAGTCAATTTCTAATTAAATTAAACTGTTTTTAATAACATATTTCAGTACTGAATAAAATCTGATTAATAGTTTGAAACGATCGTGAGACAAATGTGTAACGATCATGTTTTTGTTTTGAAAGCCATTTTGCAATACCACAATTTATTGTGCAGCCCTATATAAATATGTAAATTATGACATGATTTTAGTCAGAATAATTTCATATTTCACACAAACACAGGAAGCTTTTTAGTGCCGGTGCAACAAAACAATGCAAATGATGCATACGATTAACATTTTATCTGTGTATTTGACTATTGCTGCATTGTCACAGAGAGTTATGGTAAATGTAGAGTGGTTGCACAGCCTCACATCACAGGTGAAGCAAGCATCATGACAAACATGGCCCTGCCCCGTGACTGTTAATAATGCTTTAGCAAAGGTTTTGAGGTGAAAGGAGACGGAACAGAAAGCCTGACCTCAGCCTGAGTCAGGAAGAACTGAGAGGCCGCCTCGGGCTGGACGCGATCCGTCTTGAGCTGCTCGTGGCATCTCCTCCAGAAGGCCAGCCGCGTCTCCTGCCTCTCCCACTGACGCTTCTGCTGATGAGCGCACAGATCTCGCAGCAGCTGCCGGGAAGAAGAGGACAGAAGCTCCTCGCTTAGCACTTCTGCAGCAGCTTATGGTGTTCCCTAAAAGCCAACTTGTATTTCTGGAGGTCATTTGTGACCCTGTCTGTGAAAACTCAGCTAAAGTCATTTTTTTGTGATTTACTGTTTTCTACATAAAATCATCCTTCATAAAGATGTAAAGAACATTCTGTGAAAATAGCCTTTATATCTTTAATATTGACTGTAGTAAGTGATTAATATTCCATGTCAAAGATGATGAAATCATAGTGAAATTAATAGCTGAAATCAAAGTGATGCTTCTCATAATTCGATTTTGAGACTTTAGCCTGGATTTCAGCGAGGCACATTTCTAAGTTAGGGTTCACATTTCACAAAAACCTGTGATTTATTATATCATTGAGACAAAATAAATAAATAAATAAAATGTTATTATATTACTGCTACTACTACTACTACTAAAAAACTAACAAAATGTTACCATTGTAATATTTCACTGTAAAACAAAAATAATTTAATAATAATAATAATAAAAAATGTATAAGTCCGTCGTCTTAATTAAAATCAAACAAAGTTAATAGTGCCATGGCATAATTTGCGTAAAACACAAAATTCTAATATCTGAATAAGAAATAATTTTTTTTTTAATAATTAGTATTAAAAATCATTTTATTATTGTAATATTTCACGGTGAAATAAAATGTAATACTTAAGAAAATAATAATTCCTCTTAAGAAAATCAAACATAATAACATTATTATTGCAATACTTCAATGTGAAAAAAAGAAAATGGGAAAATAATAAGAAATAATGATTCTTCTTCTCATTATTACAGATAAAATCTAAGTAATGTAATTAAATAAAATAATAAATTATGCAAAGAAAAAAAAAATCATTGTAACATTTCACTATAAAAAAAAATCTAATATCTAAGAAAAACAATTACATAGTACAACTGTAAAATTACCATATCTAAATTATTTATGTCTCAATTAATTTCAAACGTGAAACCATTGAGCTTTTATTTTGGCAGAAAGCCACAGGGCATCAAACATGTATTTAATAATTAATAATTGTGATATCAGCCCTACATGATTTTAGTCACAATAACATGATCACGTTGGCCAATTTCATATTTCACAGGAAGCTTTTTTTTTTTAGTGCAGATGCAAACTGATTTAAGTTATTTTATTCGTTCCTGCACAGATTTATGGGAAAAGTAGTTTGGCTGCACAATCCTATACTACCTCATATAAGAGCTAAAGGAAGTATTTTATGACAAGATTTACTGCTATTCCTCATCAGGAGTAGATGCAATGTGCATATCATGAATCACTTCATTATTATTTAATTATCCAATATCCAGATTTGCTCTAAAGCGTCACCTCCTTTATGATCAGGCAGTCGATGGGCAGCTCGGCCAGCTGCGCGACGGTCCTGGCCTGCGTGAAGAGGCCGAGGTCCTGCAGCTGCTGCATGATGGTCCTGCACTCGTCCTGCAGGCCGGCGCTGGAGTACTGGTCCAGCAGATGCGCAGACAGCGGCACAGGAGTGTCCGACAGCACCTGACTCAGCTGACTCAGCTTCCTGAAGTCAGGGCCTGCACACACATCACACTAGCGCTCAAAAGCCTGGAACAATCACTGTGCTTTAATGCTTTTGAAACAAGTCTCTTCTGCTCACCGCGGATGCGTTTATACAGTAAAAACAGTAATACTGTGGAGTAATACTTCTCTTTTCATTCAAATGTCTATCCATTGTTTTTACATTTTCTGTTTTAATTTTAATTTTATATTTTGCATTTATACAGTAAAAACAGTAATACTGTAAATTTTTAAAATACATTCTCTTTTCATTTTAATGTTATATATTCGGTTTTCATTTTTATTTTACATTTTCTGTTTTAATTTTAATTTTATATTTTTACAGTAAAAACAGAAATAATGCGAAATTTTATTAAAATAAAATTCTCTTTTCATTTAATGTATATTTCGGTTTCATTTTTTTTTTACATGTTCGGTGTTCATGTAAAGTTGTATATATTTTGACATTATACAGTAAAAACAGTTCATACTGTGAAATTTTTATTACAATCAAGGTCTTTTTAATACATTCTCTTCATTTAATATTTTCTTTTATTTTACATTTTCTGTTTTAATTTAAATTTTATATTTATACAGTAAAAAACAGTAATACGCGCGAAATTTTATTAAAATTGAATTTTTAAAATACATTCTCTTTTCATTTTAATATTATATTTTCGTTTTTCATTTTTTTTTTCTTTTTTAATTTTAATTTTTAGTTTCTTTCTTAGGTTTCAGTAACTTTGTTGTATATGGTCCGTGTACTTTTGCGTCCATTCGTTTTTAGGTTTTTAACCCAGAAATGAAATGCGGTTTCTCTTTTAATGGTACAAACACTGATGAATAGAATAAGCTGACACAAACTCATTTTCATTATTCAAAATTCGTATTTCATTAAAAATCTTAATTATACAAAGCTTGTTTTTTAATGTATATAAATGCTAAATTTAATTTCTACCTTTTTTAGCGTCTCTATACAGACGCTAGCGCCCTCTCGCGCTACTGACATGGCTTCGATATTTTTATGATCTTAATTTTTCACGCCTAAAAACATGTAGCCAATGAAATACTCATTTCTTTGCAAATAACTGTATCCTGGGCAAGTTCTACGGGAGGGAACGAAACGAAAGCAAGAGACTTTGGTTAAAGCTAGAAACAGGAAACTGGCGAAACATATTTTCCAAACGCTCCTGTGTGTATTTGTGTTTGAACATTATTGGAAGGTTTGCTAAACATTCTGTAACTTAATAGTCTGCATAAAATACAGCATGTGGAGCCATGCCTCGTCTTATTCGTTTTTGTTAATAAACGTTATGTACGCTAGTTTGTCATTATAGCTTACGGTTTTATTATTGTTGTGCTTTTTTAATTAAGAATAACAATTAATCAATATTTTGTTTTAGTCCCAAAAAGTGAAAGGTGCGTAGATGTATGTAAGCAAAACAGACAATTATCTTTTCTTGTAAAACGTGACACCAAGATCGCGAATTCGAAAGCAAACGTAAAAGCGTCCAAAAGTCCGGCTTATAACACAACAAAAGAGTACATTTAAATCACAAATAATACTGATGTATAAGGCTAGAGCACGCACCCTCACTGATTTCAGAAGCACCCTCCGTGATTTTATTCAGGAACCGGGCCTGCCTGTATCTGGAGATTATAACTTTATATATTTCTATATTAGCCTATATATATATACCCCGTATATTAAACCGTGTGTAGTGCTCGAACACCGTGTGTAGCCTACTGTACGTGCATCGAGCTATCATGCTCTCCGATAACGTACCCAGATGGCACACAAAATTATCCCAATATATAATTTCATGATGATAAAATTCTGCCATGTCTATTTTAAAATCATATTTTAAAGTAATATATTAGGTCTCTGCATTGTTCCAAAGACGGCTCTAGTTCTCAACTGAACGTGCGGGAGAAGCATTGCTAAATTTGGCTAAAGAAAATGTTTCTATATTAATTTGTGCATTTTTCAAATGTCTATTAAAAGTGCAAAAACATTGTGCATTAACAAAAATCTGAAAAGAAGTCAATATTTATCTTTTTCGGGCAGCATTTTGGGTGCACGGTTCTACTTTCAGTTTTGGTTTTCAGCATAGCATTTAAAAAAAACAATAACCATTCTTTTTTCATTTTTTCCCGTCATGGTTAAAAAAACTAAAAACGAATGGACGCAAAGGTACACAACCTTTTTATTAGATTTGTTTTAATTTTTTTTTACTTTTAATTTTACTTTTAGATTTTATGTTTTTATTTAAATTTTTTATATTTTATGTTTTCATTTTATTTTACATTGAGTTTTTAGGTAAATTTGATTTATTTTTGTCTTTATTTATTGTTATATTTTTGGTTTTCATTTTCATTTTATTTTTGTATTTTTTGTTTGCCTTTTAAAGTTGTGTTGTATGGTTTTGACTTATATTACATTTTTCCTTAAATGTGTCTATATGTCGGTTTAACGGTACATGTATTCGTACCAAAAATTTCGTTTTAAATGAATATATTTCAACAACAAATAGAAATTGTATAATTCAGAAGTTTGTTTAAAATCTGCATTATGTGCAATGCTTGCATACAATTTTTCGATAAGTTGAGGGTTGACTGTTATAAAAAAAAAAAAAAGCAATTAAATTTACGTTTAGGCTCTGTTGTTAATTGTAATCTTATAGTAATGTAAAAGGGCTCCCTATAGTTCAGTTTAGAGCAGAAGCCGAGGTAGATTTTTATTCCTAAGAAAATTTTTGCTATAATTTAATTTATTTAAAGAAAGAGCAACTTTTTCAATTAAAGCATCGTTTAATAAAAAGAGTTTGTATGCTTTATTTATTTTATTTGAATTGTTTTAGTACCTCAGCTTAAACTGAATAAAAATTAGAAAGTTGCCATGGCAAAGTTTTTTATGTTTTATTTCAGTTAATGTTCATTTCAAGTAATTAACATTTTTTATGGTTTTACTTTTAGTTCTACTTAACGACAATAACCCTAATTCATAGAATATAGCACTTTTCCATTATAAAAACATTTTATATTTTCATACTACTACATAAACTACTGTTCAAAAGTTTGGGGTTGGTAAGAAGTTTTTATTGATGATAATCAGAAATGTTTCTTGAGCATCAAATCTGTATATTAGAATGATTTCTGAAGATCACGTGACATTGAAGACTGGAGTAATGATGCTGAAAATACAGCTGCGCATCACAGAAATAAATTATTATAACATATATTCACCAAAAAAAAAAAGTCATTTTAAATTGTAATAATATTTCACTATTTTTACTGTATTTTTGATCAAATGAATGCATCCTTGCGGAGACTTCTTTCAAAAACATTTAAAAATCCTAATTATTCCAAACTTTTTTTCCCCCAGTGCTGAATGTGGACTCTTGTAAACGTGGTTTAGAGCAAAAATCGATGCCGAATCGGAGTCTGACCGTTGGATTTGAGCAGTCGCTCCATGTCCACCAGCAGCTGAAGCAGCCGGCGCAGCTCGTACTGAGTCCTGCTCTGCTTGAGGAGCGTCAGCAGCAGAGCCGAAGCCTGAGACTCGACCCACTGGACCGGCAGCACGTCTGAACTTAACACCACACTGCTGCTCCGCAAACTACCACACACAACACACACACACACACACACACACACACACACACACACACACACCACACAACACACACACACAGAGACCACACCACAGAGACACACAACACACACACAAGAGACCACACCCACACACCAGACCACACACAGAGACACACAACACCAGAGACACACACAGAGACACACACTCACAGAGACACACACAGAGACACACATACACAGACACACATACAGAGACACACATACAGAGACACACACACAGACACACACACGGAGACACACACACACAGAGACACACACCGAGACACCATACACACCACACACACACACACAAGAGACACACACACACACACAAGAGACACACACACACACACACAGAGACACACACACACACACACACACACACACAAACACACACAGANCACACACACACACACACACACACACACACACACACACACACACAGACACAGACACAGGACACACACACACAGGACACACACAGACACACACAGCCACACACAGACACACACACACACACACCCGACACACACACACACACACACACACACAAACAAGGGTCAACAGAAAACCAGCAGATGGAGAAGAGGTAAGCCTGAGTGAGAGCTGAGAGAGTTACATTGAGCAAACACTTCTGGAAGTCCAGCAGTTTGTCTTTGGCTCGCTGATAGTCTTTGTAGTCCGAGCAGAATTCATACATGTGCAGCATGTAAATCAGCGGAGACTCCTGCAAGAAATACAGAGACGTGCATGAAATAATATTTTACACACTTCCGTTTTTTTTAAGAAATTAATATTTTTAGTCAGCAAGGATGCATTAAATTTATCAAAAGTGACAGTAAAGACATGTATAATGTTACAAAAGAGTCTATTTCAAATAACTGCTGTTCTTTTGAACTGTGTCATCAAAGAATCAAGAAAAATAAAATATTATCATGGTTGCACAAAAATATTCAGCAGCAAAACTGTTTTCAGTCTATGAGGAAAGACATTACACCACAATAAACATGAAACAACATCAGTGTTATTATTGTTAAACTAAAATTATTAAAATCATTTTCATTCATTGAAAAAAGCTGTAATATCAATATATATATATGAATATTAGAAATCATTAAACTTGCATGAAAATTGAAAATGAAACTGAATTAAAATAGTTTGCTGAAGTACTAAAATTAATAAAAGTAAATTCAAAATAAATTAAAAAATATGTTTAATTGAACTTTTAATAAGTTCAAAATAGCAATAAATATTTATAATATCTTTAAATAACACGGAACAACATATGTATGAAAAAAAAGTAATGAACACCTGCAAAGTCAGTTATCTTAAAAATTAAATGAAAATTTAATTAAAAAAATATGTACGCTGAAGTATTAAACTTCCTACAACTAAACGTCAAAAAAAAAAAGTTAAAATAAATATAACATAAAAATATAAAATTTAAAGCCAAATAGAAAAAAATAAAAATTACAAACAAACAAAACAAATACTTACTAAAACGCAAATATTAAATTATATATTAGATATGAATAATAAATAACATGAATACACATCAGTGGGTACGGATAGTATTCAGACCCCCTTAAAATTTTCCCTCTTAACAATATTGCAGCCATTTGCCAAAATCATTTAAGTAAATTTTTTTCCACATTAATGTACACACATCACCCCATATTGCCAGAAAAACACAGAATTGTTGAAATTTTGCAGATTTATTAAAAAAGAAAAAAAACTGAAATATCACATGGTCCTAAGTATCCAGACCCTTTGCTCAGTATTTAGTAGAAGCACTCTTTTGATCTAATACAGCCAGGAGTCTTATTGGGAAAGATGCAACAAGTTTTTCACACCTGGATTTGGGATCCTCTGCCATTCCTCCTTGCAGATCCTCTCCAGTTCTGTCAGGTTGGATGGTAAACGTGGTGGACAGCCATTTTTAGGTCTCTCCACAGATGCTCAATTGGGTTTAAGTCAGGGCTCTGGCGGTGCCATTCAAGAACAGTCACAGAGTTGTGAAGCCACTCCTTCGTTATTTTAGCTGTGTGCTTAGGGTCAGTCTTGTTGGAAGGTAAACCTTCGGCCCAGTATGAGGTCCTGAGCACTCTGGAGAAGGTTTCTGTCCAGGATATCCCTGTACTTGGCCGCATTCATCTTTCCCTCGATTGCAACCAGTCGTCCTGTCCTTGCAGCTGAAAAAAAACCCACAGCATGATGCTGCCACCACCATGCTTAACTGTAGGGATGGTATTGGCCAGGTGATGAGCAGTGCCTGGTTTTCTCCACATACCGCTTAGAATTAAGGCCAAAAAGTTCTATCTTGTCTCATCAGACCAGAGAATATTATTTCTCACCATCTTGGAGTCCTTAAGGTGTTTTTTAGCAAACTCCATGCGGGCTTTAGTGTGTCTTGCACTGAGGAGAGGCTTCAGTCGGGCCACTCTGCCATAAAGCCCCAACCGGTGGAGGGCTGCAGTGATGGTTGACATTCTACAACTTTCTCCCATCTCCCGACCGCATCTCTGGAGCTCAGCCACAGTGATTCTTTGGGTTCTTCTTTACCTCTCTCAACAAGGCTCTTCCCGATAGCTCAGTTTGGCCGGACGAACAGCTCTAGGAAGGGTTCTGGTCGTCCAAACGTCTTCCATTTAAGGATTATGAGGCCACTGTGCTCTAGGAACCTTAAGTGCAGCAGAAATGTTTTTGTAATCTTGGCCAGATCTGTGCCGTGCCACAATTCTGTCTCTGAGCTCTTCAGGCAGTTCCTTTGACCTCATGATTCTAATTTGCTCTGACATGCACTGTGAGCTATAAGGTCTTATATAGACAGGTGTGTGGATTTCCTAATCAAGTCCAATCAGTATAATCAAACACAGCTGGACTCAAATGAAGGTGTTTAAACCACCTCTCACGGTAGGATCAAGAAATGGACAGCACCTGAGTTAAATATTTGAGTGTCACAGCAAAGGGTCTGAATCCTTAGGACCATGTGATATTTTATGATATTTCAGTTTTTCTTTTGTAATAAATCTGCAAAAATTTCAACAATTCTGTGTTTTTCTGTCAATAAAGGGTGCTGTGTGTACATTAATGAGGAAAAAAAATCTAATTAAATGATTTTAGCAAATGGCTGAAATATAACAAAGAGTATTGGTGGAAAATTAAGGGGTCTGAATACTTTCGTAACCCAATGTATATGTAAAAAAAGTAACAGGACACATGCAAAAAAAAGAGAAAAAAAAAAAAAAAAGTCAATTACCTTAAAATTGCACTGAAATAAAAATTGTTTAAGTTGATGTACTAAAACTTCTAATACAAAAAAAAACTATAAAACTAAAATAAAGCTACATAGAATATATTACTAAAAGTACACAAAGCACATAAAATTACTAAAATGTAAACTAAATTAAAATAAAAACTAAATGAATAAATACTATCATATTATATAAATAATGCTAAAACAACACTGAACAATATATTTTGTGAAAGTAACATGGACACCTGCAAAATATAATATAATCATACTTTATTAAATAAAATCTAAATATATAATGTAGAAGTTATGTCATAATAAAATATAATATAATAAATATGGTCGCTAATAAAGTGTGTGGATGATGGAAAAATATCATGCAAGCTAAAATTGTTGTGCATGCCAAAGAAACTCAAGTTACGCCTTTAAACTGATCTGAGATCTGCTCTGCATTTCAGTAGATTTCAGATCAGAGATGTTCTCGTCCAATCAGAGAGCCTCTTACCCTCTGAAACAGCTGGAATCCACGAATCAGAGGCCTGATCTTGCTCCTGCACAGCAGCGTCTTCCACAAGACGGAGAGATCATGGAGGTTCCACACGTGATGGGCGGGGCTCTCCTGGATGTGGGCGGTGGCTTCCTGAGTGACATCATCCCCGACAGACGCCAGGATCCACACGCAGAGACACTGCAGCAGCTCGCTCGGCCTGTCACTCAACCACACACACACACTGCATTTGTGGTTTATGGGGGACTCTCCATAGGCGTAATGGGTTTTATACTGTACAAACTGTATATTCTATTGCCCTACACCAACCCTACCCCTAAACCTACCCCTACAGGAAACTTTCTGCATGTTTAGATTTAAAAAAACACCGTTTGGTATGTTTTCTAAGCCTTTTGTTTTATGGGGACACAGGAAGAGGTAATGCCAAACCACACACAGACAGGCCCACTCATAGAGACCTCACTCAATCATCACACCACTCTCTTCTCTCTTCACATACAGACCACACACTCTCTCTCACACACACAAGCACACGACACAAACACTATCACACACACAGGACACTCACACACTCACTCACACACTACTTTTAAAAACCCCCCCCACACTCACTCACACAATCACTCACACACACACACACACAATACTCTCTCACACACACACACACACATTCTCTCTCTCTCTCTCTCACACAGACACACACACTCACCACAGACACACACACACTCTCTCCACACACACACACACACACACAAAAAAACTCACTCTCTCTCTCACTACAGACACACACACTCTCTCTCTCTCACACACATATACCACACACACTCTCTCTCTCTCACACAGACACACACTAAGGCGTCACACAGACAAACACACACACACTCACCCCCCACACAGCAATCCACACTCACTAACACACACACTCTCTCTCTCACACAGACACACACACTCTCACACACACACACAAAAACACAAACAAACACAAACACACACACAAACACACACACACAGCACACACACACACACACACCACACCCACACACACACGCAATAATCACAGCAGACGAGGGACACACACTCACTCTCAGTCACACACACACACAGTCACACACACACAGGCTTCAACTCTAGGAAGGATACTCAACACACACACACACACACACACCACATCACACACACACACACACTCTCACCTATCTCCCTCACCACCCCAAGACACACGATGGATTTGCTCAGTCCCCCACACCAGACACACACATCTCTAGGTTAACCTCTACAGTAGCGATCAAACACTGATTACGTCACTGTAGAAATCTTTCACGCTTGTAATTAAGATGATAATAATTACATTTTTAACGCACAGTACACAACATCAGAATTACTTTGAGATACATTTGAGGTAAATACAGATTTTTAAAACTAAACAAGACCTATGTTAGATATGATACTGTTTTTGAAATAAAATCTTGCATAGTTATGACAGGAAACACTGGCATCTAAAAAATGCCTTGGGGGGAAAAAAAAACAACTAATCTAAAAAATACAGCATATGCATAAACCCAAATAGGAAATTAAACAGTTATTGAATAAGCATGTGTCCTATTCTGTGTCCTAAACTCCTGAATCATTTGGTGTCTCATATTTTAGAGCAGTCACCACAATTTATGAAATAAATTAATTAAATCTGTATGTGTGTGAGTGTGTGTGTGTGTGTGGGAGTGAGTGTGAGAGAGTGTGTGTGGGAGGGCACACCACCCCCCCCGGAGGAGTGGTGTGGTGAGATGAAGAGGAGAGGATGAGTCGAGGGTGTGTGAGTGTGAGGAGTGCGTGTGGTGTGTGAGTGTGTGTTGTGCGTGTGTGTGTGTGCGTGTGACGAGAGTGTGTGTGTGAAGGGAGTGTGAGAGAGTGTGTGTGAGTGAGGGAGAGAGAGTGTGTGTGTGTCGTGGTGTGTGTGGGGGTGTGTGTGAGAGAGAGAGAGTGCGTGTGTGTGGGTGTGTGTGTGAGAGATAGTGAGTGTCTGTGTGTGTGAGTGTGTGAGAGAGAGCGTGTGTGTGTGAGAGAGGGCGTGTGTGTGTGTGAGACGAAGAGAGAGACAGGAGCCCGAGGGAGTGACGGCGCACGACGTGGAGAGGAGAGGAGGAGAGAAGAGAGAGCAGATGTGCAGGTGGGTGTGCGGTGTGAGAGAGTGTGTGTGTGTGGTGTGTGGGTGTGAGACTGTGTGTGTGTGTGTGTGAAAGAGAGTGCGTGTTTGTGTGTGAGAGAGTGCGTGTGTGTGTGTGAGAGAGTGCGTGTGTGTGTGTGAGAGAGGCGTGTTGTGTGTGTGAGAGAGTGCGTCGTCGTTGTTGTCTGATGAGAGAGAGAGAGAGAGATGAGAGAGACCTAAGAGAGCAGAGAGAGATAGAGAAGAGAGAGAGAGAGAGAGAGAGAGAGAGAGAGAGGTGTGTGTGTGTGTGTGTGAGAGTGGGTGGGGTGTGTGTGTGTGTTGTGAGACCGAGAGGAGAATGTGTGTGGAAAAAAAATCAGATGTAACCCCGTTTGTAATCGTTAACATTTTCATAAGCAACTGTAATTTAATTACACAATTTTTCTCAGTAACTGATTACAGTTACATTTATTTTGCAATTAAATTACGTAATTTAGTTACATGTAACTAGTTACATCCCAACACTGAGTATCGGATCGGTACATCCCTTGTTTACCTGATGGCAGGCTGCCAGCACGGACAGAGCAGGACTGCGCTGACGGACCGCTTCGGACAGCAGGAACCTCCAGGGACTGGGCTTCTCCTGGCTCTCCAGCAGCACCTGGAACAGCTCTCTGGGGGTGGGCTCTCGTCTCGGGGAGAGCGCAAGAGAGCCTACCTTGGGGAATCCTCCAGAGCCTGATGGGAGCTGGTCGGATGAAGATCTTGGAAAGCCAGAGAAATGTGCGACTGCAGAGCCGGACTGAAACTGGCTGCCAGAGATCTGACCTGGACCAACCAACAAAAGTATATGAAGTTAAAAGCTTCTGTTATTGTAAATGTTAAATAAAATGACAGTGCAACAGTCAGGTTGTGAATGTGATGTAAATGTAAAATAAATAAATAAAATAAATAATAAAATAATGGAATAAATTTATCACATGAAATGTTTTAATCTTTTTTTTTTTTTAAACATTCTGTGCAAATCTTTTGGTCATTTGATTTTCTACTTAAAAAGAAATAAAGAGAAATGAGAAATGGTTTGATTTTCGTTTTTGTTTGTTTGCTTTGTTTTGTTTAACCCTTAAATGCACACCTCGGGTCTTTAGAGCCTCTGGACGTCATTCACTAACCCTTTTGTATTGGGAAAAAAAAAAAAATCAGAGAAAAAGGTTTGCAATACATGCTCCAAAATCCCGATCTGAATCAAAAGATTCACGAACCCGCACCAAATGATTCACAATCCACGCTCTGTTGTCCCAATCTTTGGGTCTTCGGATTGCGGATCATTCATTTCACAAAATGACCCACTCCGAAGTTACGATCTAAATCAAATGATTTGCGATGTCCTGATCTGAATTAAATGATTCGCAATTTGAAGTTCCGTTCTTAATCAAATGATTTGAAGTTCCGATAAAAATCAAATGACTCTCGATTCGTGAAGTTCCGACATAAATCAAATGATTCGCGATACGCGAAGTTCCGACATAAATCAAATTATTTGCGATACGCGAAATTCCGACGTAAATCAAATGATTCGCGATACGCGAAGTTCCGACATAAATCAAATTATTTGCGATACGCGAAATTCCGACGTAAATCAAATGATTCGCGATACGCGAAGTTCCGACATAAATCAAATGATTCGCGATACACGAAGTTCCGACATAAATCAAATGATTCGCGATACACGAAGTTCCGACATAAATCAAATGATTCGCAATACGCGAAATTCCGATGTAAATCAAATGATTCGCGATACGCAAAGCTACGGTATAAATCAAAAGATTCGCGATACACGAAGTTCCGACATAAATTAAATGATTCGCGATACGTGAAGTTCCGATAAAAATCAAATGACTCACGATACGTGAAGTTCCGACATAAATCTAATTATTCGCAATACGCGAAATTCCGATGTATATCAAATGATTCGCGATACGCAAAGCTCCGGTATAAATCAAAAGATTCGCGATACGCGAAGTTCCGACATAAATCAAATGATTCGCGATACACGAAGTTCCGGTATAAATCAAATTATTCGCAATACGCGAAGTTCCGGTATAAATCAAATGACTCACGATACGTGAAGTTCCGATATAAATCAAATGATTCGTGATACGCAAAGTTCCGACATAAATCAAATGATTTGTGATACGCAATTTGAAGTTCCGTTCTAAATAAAATGATTCACGATTTGAAGTCCCGATCTGAATTAAATTGAATCCAATTGGAGCGCTTTGAAATGGTGAATCATTTATCGACGCAATGGTTTAGATTCATAGTTTCTATAGCCTCTATTTCACCCAAGCGATGCCAAAATTCGTAAATGAATGGTTCTTTTGAACTGTGTTTTGCTAGTGAATCGCTTGACGTGAATTATGGAAGTCTCGAGTTTGAGTTAGAATCCAGCATAAATGACTCACTCCGTTTCCTCCCGTCGCGTCTTCAGCCATGTTTACACGACACTGTTAGTACTACTACTGGCTTAGTTCTCTAGTTTTGTTAGACTAATTGAAACAAGTGGAAAAAGTATGATGTTTACAAATAAAATATCCATATTTACATTCCAAAGATAACATCCAACACAAATCTACGAACATATTCAGGTGAAGTAACCGGTTTACTGTTAACTAGTGAAACACTCCATTAATATGACGAGCTGCAGCTCAAAATACATATTTTACGTAGTTTAACCACTGCAATTCAGTTGGTGACCGTTCAAGAGGAAATCAGTTGAGAGAATCCAGTCACCTGATGCCATTTTAGTGAATGTTACATTTATCAGTATATATTGTAATAAATGTTTAAGAAATGATTGTTGTATCGGATTACATTAGTCTATATAGAGTGATAGGCAAGTTAAAAGAGGCAACGGAGAGCAGATGAACACAAAACAGCAGAACAACAAATTCAAAGAGGGTAAACTTTATCATTCAGCTGGACTGTGCACGTATGTTTTAAACACTTCGGCTACCTTATATGTTCTTACTCTGCACATGTATTAAATGTGCGCCACTGAAAGTGAAATTACAACAACAGCAGTTATATATACATATATTTAATCGTTTGAACAAAATTATGGCAAGGGAAAATTCAGTAGTCACTGTATATTGGTAGGGACATGTCCCGAGCTTCCCTATTAAATTATACACCCTTGGAATGATAACATGTTACCTGTGAGGTCTTTTTTTAAATAGACCTATCTGAAAAAATAAAAATAAAAATACAGGAAAAGATTTAAATTAAACAAGTTTTTAGTTCAACCACATATTATGAAAAAAAATATAATAATAATAATAATAATGAATAATAATTTAACCACATTGTGCTAAATGTTTTACTATTTTAACCCTATTTTAATAATAAAAAAGTTTTAATCAATAAAAAAATTTTTTTAATTTTTGTTTTTTAATATTTTCATATTTGAAAAAAAAAAAAAAAATACCAGCATATTAAAAAGAAAAAGGGAAAAATCAACAAATAAAAGCCATTAAAAATCTTATTAATCATTTTAAAATTGTAATTATGATTTGTTAATGGAAAAAAAGGGCAAAAACGTGTGTCAAATAATGAACCAATCACAATGACTCGTGTGCTGGACCACCGGTTCGTAGCGGGGTAATTGTTGCAGCGGTACAAACCACAGGAAGTTGAGGACACGCCCGTCACGAGCGCAAGTCACCTCAACAGTGGACAGGCGGGGCTTAGAGCGAAGACGTGCAGGGGACCAGAACTGGACAGGAAGTGCCCCACTCCAGCGCCGACCGTACGACGATATGGATTAACACACAGAGCCAGACAAACTGATCAGTGCTGCCTACTGTTAACGAACTAAAACTGTTAAAAATCATTTTCATTAACTGAAATAGCTCAGGTAAAATAAAACAAATACTAGCTGAAATACAAAAATGAGAAATGGTGCCTTGTCAACTAAATCAAATAAAATTAGTTGAAGTTGAAGTACTAAAACTGAAATAAAAAATAAATTAAAGCTAAATAGAAATATAAAAAACTAATAAAAATGACAAAACAACAAAATTACTAAAACTAAAATAAAAATAAATAAAAACTGAAAATATATGCAACAACTTTATATTCTTTTTACAAAGTTTTAGTTTGCATTTTCAACAATGATTTTGACGTGAAGAAAATGTGAAGAAAATTCAGTTAAATGTCACATTTTTATTCATTTCCAATCAGTATGTTATTTTAAGTTTCATAAAAAAAAAAAAGACAGAAATAATGCTCCAAAAATATGTTAATATAAAAAATAAATATATTCCTTGTGTGTATTAGGAATATATCTATTAAGCCGTGGCAAGAAAAAAAGATAAGAATAAAGAAGCAGACTTATTCCTAAATTTCACCGAGAACAAACAATGATTTGGTTGTATTGACGTGCTGTGAAATAATTTTGAAAACAACAACAACAAACAAACAAACAGTAGAATTTAATATATTCATTAACTAACAAAAAGTAAAAAAAAACAACAACAAAAATTTTTTTTGTCAATATTGATAAAAAAAATTTTTTTTTTACTCTATTCCTACAATGTTTAATCTTTTCTATATTAGTAAAATTAGTCCATGTCCTCAAGCTATCCTAGGTGTTCATGACTTTCTTCTTTCAGACGAATCCAGTCGGAGTTATATTAAAAATGATCCTGGCTCTGGCAAGCATTAGAATGGGAGTAGGCGGGTGTTTTTTGTCAACAGTCCAAAAGAAGTCAAATAAAGTGCATGCATCCATAATAAAACGTGCCTCACACGGCTCCGGGGGCTGAATAAAGACCTCCTGAAGCGAATCCATAATAAAATAAATATATCCATATTTAAGACGTGATGTAAAATTCTTTTTCTCAGGTGGATGAGTGTAGGAGTATGCGAGAAAGAGAAGTCATACACACCTCGGATGCTTGAGGGTAACACCGGGGATAATTTTCATTTTTGGTGAACTAACCCTTTAATTAGTATAGTAGGTTGCTCATTACAATGAGCCCCCCCCCCCCCCGTTTGATGCAGAACACCTGACCGACAGATTGCCTTCTTCTCCAGGAGCTCTGACTGCCTCTCAGATGAACCAGCACTCCTGAGCGCTTCGTTCTCACCGTTGACCAGCTTCCGCCTTTTCCAATGGAACAGAAGAGAGAAGTCATGCGAGGAGGCTCTACACACAAACCCGAGCCGTGGCTGAGGCAGTGCTTTTGGGGACCGAGCCCTGCTGCAGTGGAGCGGCGTCTCTGTGGTCTCGCAGGTCTGAGGCCAGCGTCTGAGGACGTGGTTGAGCACGCCAGATCCACCCTCAGCTGATGGTACAGACACCCAGCAGCTAGCAGAAGAAACAACACACGCCGCTGACACCACACGCGGCTGCTGAAAGTTCAACGGCCTAAGAGTACGCCGATCCGCAGCAAGAGACACCCTGATTACCACAGACATTACATTTCAATATTAACCATACCATACGTTTTTTTTTTTTGCTATTGGAGAAATAATTTGTGTGTATGTAGCACTCTCTCTCTCAATATGAAAATATAAATATATAATATATATATATATATAGATATATATATTTTTTTGTATGTTATATGTAATTTAATGTTGTAGATTATTTTTTATATTTATAGATGTCATATTTTTATTTATAGTCTAAAATAACAAATATATGAATGCTATAGTTATCCCAATTTAATTCTATAAATAAAAAATTTGGTCAATTCTTGGAACAATAATTTCCAAATGTAATTAATTTATTTTTACTATATTTAAATTAATATACATTAATTATATATATATACACATATACATACATATACATACACACACACACATTACATATATATATATATTATTCTATAATAAAGTTAGAATTATATTTAATATACAAATTGCTATATCCATATGTATATTTATTGACATGACAATTTTATAACATTAATTGGACATTTTAATTTTGCGAACTGATTTCCAGAGTCATTAAGTTTACAAATATTTTAAAGAGCAGATATATGCACTGTATATATTCAAAATTGTATTTATTGAAAATTATGTTACATTTCATTTCTGCATTTCATCTACATATCTTAGTATTTTTAAATTTTTTACATATTCTTAAGTTTTATGGATATAATTGTATAATTACATTAAATATGTTATATATAATTGTATAGTTTAGATTTTTTTAGATTATAGTTTATTGAGGGTTTAAACTGATTCAAAGAATCTAAACTGAAGTAGCGGACTGTCATAACAGCATGATTTGTAGTTTGAGCTGTCAGATGTCGCAGTAAGCACGTGTTTGTGTGTTATTTTGACAGTGTAACAGTGAGCTGGACTCACTGAAGCTTGACGTTGCTGCAGTCGAGGAGATGCTGCGTGAGGAAAACCCCGTATGCGAACGCCGGCCGGCCGTGACTCAGGTAATACAGGAAGTCCAGACTCTCGACGACGGCCAACTTACTGACGAGCTGAGAGCTGGAGAAGTGCGGCGGCTCGCTGGACGCTTCTGGAGAACATCAGCAAACCCACACTTTAGTCAATAAAACCAGGAGCATTTCTCACAGTAAGGTGTAAAGCTCCTACCGCTGCCGCCCGTGGCGTTGGCCGACTGCCATCCGAACAGTCTGGAGGGATCCAGCGGATGCAAAGCCTGCCGATGGAAAAGCACACGATGCATTAAACTCCTCCTGTTATCTCAGACTCTCCGTCTGTAAACCTCGTCACCATCTCACAACACACAGCATCAATCTGCTTCATGATATTTACATGCTTGATGCATGGTTGTCTGACTCTATGTTAAACAAATCATATAAACTTTGGGTTTGAGACCATTAAAATACAAATGAAAAGAGGAAATACTGGTAATTAAGTGTAGACACAGACTCACAGGAAAAGAGGAAATACTGGTAATTAAGTGTAGACACAGACTCACAGACACAGACACTCACACAGACTGACACAGACACTGACACTGACTCACAGACACTCACAGACTCACAGACACTCACAGACACTCACAGACACTCACAGACACTCACAGACACAGACTCACAGACACTGACACAGACTCACAGACACTCACACACACACAGACACTCACACAGACACTCACACAGACACTCACAGACACTCACAGACACTGACACAGACTCTCAGACACTGACACAGACTCTCAGACACTGACACAGACTCTCAGACACTGACACAGACTCTCAGACACTGACACAGACTCTCAGACACTGACACAGACTCTCAGACACTGACACAGACTCTCAGACACTGACACAGACTCACAGACACTGACACAGACTCACAGACACTGACACAGCCTCACAGACACGCACAGACACACGCACAGACACGCACAGACACACACAGACACACACACAAACACAGACACACACACAGACACAGACTCACAGACACTCACACAGACACAGACACAGACACTCACACAGACACAGACACACACACACTCACAGACACACACACAGACACACACAAACACTCACACAGCCACAGACTCACAGAACACTCACCAGCCCAGACACAGAACTCACACAGACACCACACAGACCACTCTCACAGACCACTCACACACACTCCACCGACACTCACACAGCACACACGAAACACAGACTCACAGACACAGCTCACAGACACTCACACGACACAGACACAGACTCCAGACCCTCCACACTACACAGACTCACAGACACTACTCCACAGACACACTAAAAGACACAGCTCACACTCACAGACATCACACAGACACATACCCCTCACACAGACACAGACACCACACAGACACTGACTCACAGACACTCACACAGACACTGACTCACAGACACTGATACAGACTCACAGACACAGACTCACAGACACTCACACAGACACAGACACAGACTCACACTCACAGACACTCACACAGACACAGACTCACAGACATTCACACAGACACTCACACAGACACAGACACACACACTCACTCACAGACACACTCACAGACTCACAGACACAGACTCACAGACACAGACACAGACTCACAGACACTCACAAGACACACACACACACACAGTCTGGTCATCTATCCTTGTGGGGACTCTCCATAGGCGTAATGGTTTTTTTACTGTACAGACCTTATATTCTATTGCCCTTTACCAACCCTACACCTAAACCTATCCCTTACAGGAAACTTTCTGCATTTTAAGATTTTCAAAAAAACTCATTCTGAAATATTTATAAGCCTTTTGTACCGTGTTACCACCATTTGGTCCCACCGTGACACAAGTCCCCAGAGTCTTTGTGTAGTCAGTTTAAGTCCCCCCACGGATATATAAACCCGTACACCACACGACACACCCACACAACACACACACCACTTGATATTTCTATACTGTTCCTATAAATCATTAACATTTTCTCAAAATAATAGTGATCTTAAATATCGGATTATTTAACTTTATAATTTTTTTTCCCACATATATTTTTTAATAGATTAATGACCAATATTTGTTTATTTTTTCTAGAAATTAATTTCAGTATTAATTATTTCCACGTATTTATTTAGGGTCGATACAATAGCCTCCATAAAGTATTAACTTTTAAATACTTACATAATGAATGAATTATATATATATTTGCATAACTTTTTATATAGGATTCCAGAAATATTTGTTATTTTTCTGGAAAATAATTTCAAGAATTAATATTTTCCCCTATAATATTTATTCTAGTGTGCATATAACGCACTTAAAATGTATAAACATTTTAATATTTACTAATACTTAATCTTAATTTTATTACTTTTAAATATTCTATAAACTTCTGGTTATTTTTCTGGAAACAATTTCAAAAATAAATTTTCACTATGTGTTCTACACATCTTAAATTATAACATTTTCTAGAAATGTAGTGATGTGTAAATATTTAATTATTTTATAAAATTGTTCATACATACGTTTAGATATTAATTCTATAAATATTTAATTATTTCAGGAATTAATTCAAGGAATGAAATCTTGTTCCAGGGATTGTATTATAGTGACTATACATTGCACTTTTTTTAAAAATTAAATTAAACCTTTTTAAAGAAAAAATGTTTATACTTATACATTTTATTTAATTAACTGTAGAGAATTCTTCATAAACTTTTATATATTAATTCTATATGTATTTGGTTAATTTACTGTATGTTATTTAAAAAAAAAATCCACTATAATTAAATAGTTATTTTAAATAAATAAATAAATAAATACCATATATATTCTATAAAAAAAAGTCCAGGAAACTCCTTTCAATAATTTATGGAGTCTTTCCTCTATGTTATTATATTATGTATTTAGATTGATGATGATTGTGGATTTATTTTATATTAATAACAATGTTTTCTACTTATTTCCAGAAAAATACTAAATTAACTATTACACCATATAACTAACTTGTTAACCATCCACATTCTACTATAAGGGAGGTAACTTCCAAACCAAGCAATCGGAGAAAACTAAAAGCTGATTTCAGTGCTTGGAAGACGGATCTGTTTCCAAAAAATACCTCTATAATCCAACCATTAATTTCAGGATGGAGCTTTAGCTTGCTGAAAGTCATGAGCTGAGAATGAATTACACACTCTGCAGGCGGTAAACACACACACACACACACACACACACACCACACACACACACACACGCACACACACACACGACAGCACCCAACACACACACACACACACACAAAAAAACACACCCACACACACACACACAACACACCACACACAGACGGACTCCACACACACACCAGATGGACTCACACACACACACACACAGACGGACTCACACACACACACAGATGGACTCACATACGCTTTCAGATGACTTTCAGTGTCCATTAAAACACAAGCGGCTGCTGTCTGATCATTTAAACTAATGAACATTAACTTCAGGCTCAGCAGAAATGCTTCAGAGCAGCTTGCGGCTCGATTCATTTAATTAAAAGAATAACACTGTTTCTGAGCACTTTAACAGCAGAAAGATGTCATTATGATGAACCACGTATGCAAAGAATTCACTTTCAGAGCTCAACACCGAAATAAAGGTAGAGAGAAATTAATGAAATATGAGTTTCAATTCTTGAAAATTAATTTGCAGATTATATTATAACAAATAGAAATTGTAGCCTATAATTTAGAAGTTAGAGTGCAATTTACATGTTTGCATACATTTTTTTTTTAAGTTGAGTGTTGATCATCTGTTTAAAAATAAATAGCAATTAAATTTACATTTGGTCTCTGTTGTTAATTGTAAGCTTATAGTAACGTAAAAGGGCTCCCTATAGTTTAGAGGAGAACCTGAAGTAGATTTTTAGGCCTAGAGATTTTTTTTATTATTATTTAGTTTATGAGAGATTTATAAAAATTTTAAATACATTTTAATTATAATTGAATTTATTTAAATAAAGAGCAATTTGTTCAGTAAAACATTGTTCATAAAACAAAATAAAAAACAATATTTATGAACTATTTATCACCTGAACCGTAACGTCAAAAACCGAGGTATTTACCGACCCGTCCTGGTGGTATAAATTGTTATATGTGTTTGTAAACTATCTGGGTAAAAAACAAATATAGAAACACATTTATAAATAAAATATAATTTAATTAAAATATTATTTTAAATTAAAAAATAAAAAATGTTACAAACAAAAACTAAAATATACATACATTGAATTTGTTTTTTTTGTTTTTTAATCTGGAAAATATTAATTTTAATAACAAAAATTTTTTAATATATCATAAGAACATTAATATCTTACTTCCCGATAACAATAAGCAATGTTTGTGAAGTGCCGTCAAAACCGTCACGATTAACGTGATTAATTGCATCCCAAATAAAGTTTTTGTTTACATAATATATGAATGTGTGCTGTGTATATTTATTATGTATATTTAAATGCACACACATGCATGTATATATTTTAAAATATTAACGCGGTTTTGTTTACTACACAAATAAGGAAGCACGCATGACGTTCGCGGTGATTTTCGGCCTCTGCATCTCACTATATGACAGCATGAACACAAAAACTTAAATCTCCAGAGCTGCTGTGAGAGTCACTTCACAAGAATTTTACCGTTTCATTTGAGAGAACTAGCATCATTATACTGTATAACACACAGAATCGCTGGAAGCCCTTACAAAATAAAGTACGGTTTACATTAACCGAAATATATTACTTTTGTACATTATAATGTACATCTTTAAATATTCAATTTTCTATCAAATTTAAATAAAACAATTAAATGATAAAAATAAAAATCACAACCAGATTAAGCACTTAATTGTAGAAAAAAAAAAAATACAATTATTAGCCGATTAAAGGGGGTTTAAAGGAATATTCACACAAATTTTCTTCCATGTATTAATTTCAACAGTAAACCTCAGTTTGTTTGCCAAAACATAAAAGGGTTTAATTTTCATGTGATTTAAAATAAATGTTTAATGCCTTCATTTGATTTTCAGAAAAATTAAAACAAGAATTTCTGGGGAAAAAAGAAAGAAAGAAAAAGTTTGTTGGGCCCTATTGTTCAAAATGTTGACATTCAGACTTTTGGACTTATTTTTTCACTGAAATAAATGTAATTACACAGACATTGTAAGGTACCATACCATTCAGGTACCGTACCGGTTAAAAAGTGAACGGTACCCAACCCTAGCTATAAGCAATGCAGCTTGAGTTGGTGGAAGTGCAGCAGTACCTGCAGGAGGTGGTAGAGGGAAACGTCGCAGCGCGGGCCGCTCTGAGGGAACAGGGCCGCTCTGAGTTTGGGATACGCACTGAGGGCCATCCGCAGCAGCTGCGGGTCGACTCTGCTCAGCGGGTCCTGACCGCGCTCGCCCTCGCGCACGGCCTGCCAACAACACAAACAAAACCACTGTTTAAGAATAAAGCCAGCTCTTCTGAAATCATGCAGACTTCACACGGGCCTCATGTTAGTGTGGGACAGAATAGGGCTGGGCGATGTGACCTAAAATCAAAACCTCGATTACGATTATTGAACGATTATTTAATTTATTTACATTTTTTGTCCTCATAGTTCACGAAAGGTTTGCACTGTAAAAATCCTCAACTTTATTTTTTCTAACGGAAGAGTGCATTTCTTATCTTTCTTTTTTTTTTTTTTTGCAAACAAAAATTAATAGCGTCACCAGTAGAATATAACCGGCATCTCATGCAAACAAAATACATTTTAGATACCGTCATGTGAAAAGAAGAAAATATGCAAATGAATATTATTTTTACAAATGCAATGTGAAAAGTAGAAACTTGCATCTCCTTTAAACAAATCCGTAACAAAAAGCCGTAGTTTACAGTGAATTTATAACAGCTAAGGGGGTTTTAGGCACTTTAACAATGCCCCTTAGCTGGGGCTTATTGCTTTATTCTTCCACCAAACAATGTAGTTCCTCAGAATCAGTTGTGGTTGCAACAAAGTGGCAAACGTAAACAAAGGTGTATGTTTGTAGGGTAATTTACAACAGCTTGTAGCAATCACAATCAACAAAAGAGCAATGACACGCAAGTGCTATAACAAGTCTCAGTTAGCGACGCAAACAAACTTGTTCGAGCTCAGAATAGCTTTACTCAGGAGCCAAAGTTGATTTCGCGACACTGTTACTGCACAGATGCAACAGTGCTGCGAGATCCAGTGAGAAGCGTTTGAATTCGCCACACAATGATAAGGTTGCTGTGAGATCTAGTGAGAATCATTCAAATTCTGCACAGAATTCTCTGTTATAAACAGCGCTGACATACGTCAGGAAACCAGAAGCGGTAACGCTAACTGTAACCATGGTGTTGTGGCAGAAATAGTCAAATGTTATTATATTACTCATTTCAGAGTTTGTACAACCTTTTGAGAGAGAAATTCAAGTACTTTTCAATGACTTTCAAGCATTTCACACAACTATTTCCAGCACTTTAAAGCTCTAAAATGATCCAGTTTGAATGTTATTTTTAATGGGATGACCAAAATACACTTATGTAAAATTTAAAAAATACATCAAATCACAATTATAACCAGTAGAGGGCAGCAGAGGAGCACTTATTGGCTTGTTAGTTATTTATTTCTACTTTTTCTCTAGATTTAGAAATCTCTATTATAAAATATCAAATCATCAAGAATTCAGATTTTGTCCGAATTTTACATTTTTTTGTGTATGAAGTAAGAAAAGTCACAAAGTGCCTTGAAAAACAAACTTTTCTTCAATTTGCTACTAAATCACACATAATCACTGAAGTTGGTCAGTTCCATATACTAGAAGAATAATGGTACATTTAATAAGAGTGGAATATATACATTTTCTATATAAAAATTTGATTTTGCACCCATTACTGCCTTTAATAAAAGTTAATTTTGTATGCATCTTAACTCAAGCTTAGTGCTTTACTGTCAAATCTGTATAAACAATAAATGAACATGTAATATTATTAGTAACTGCACTTATTAATGCAAAACGATAGTAATTTTATGATTAAATGATCTATATTTTAAAACTCCTGCACACCACCACCAGCGCTACCAAATCTGCAGAACTCTAAAAATGTTAGTCTGGAGCCCTGAGCTAGCATTAGTTAGTTATTTTTAAAGACAAACAAGCAGTTAATGTAGTAAATAAATAGAGTGCAAGTCTAAAGAATAAAAAAAAAAACGGAGCAATTAAAAAAAAAAAAAAAAAAAACACGATCACCGGCATGGGAAATTCCGTCGGTTCAGTTCTGCATTTTTTTTGCATTAATGGTCCAGCCTTAGGACAGAAGCAGAAGGACCTGGTCCATGCCGCCCGGTCTGAACATGATGGTGGACAGGGCGAGCAGACTGTGACCCTCCAGTAGCATGCTGCTGATGCTGGCTTGACTCCCGGGCAGCAGAACCTGCGCCGCCGTCAGACTGGCCCCGAACACTCGCTCCGGCTCTGAAACACCACACACCGCACCCATCAAGATCCTTACATTTACATTGATGCATTTAGCAGACGCTTTTATCCAAAGCTTCTTACAGTGCATTCAGGCTATACATTACCAGTATGTGTGTTCCCTAGGAATAGAACCCACAACCTTTTGCGCTGCTAACACGATGCGCACTCAAAAGACAAACTCTCACATAACAAATGGATATTGATATATATTAAAATAATAATACCCACATGATATAGATATATATATAGATATAATATATATATATATATATAATCTTGTTTTATACTGTTTATTTAATTTTAGATGTTTAATAATATTTTTTATATATCTATTCCTATACAAATATTTTTTTCCCAGGTACTTTCAAGTATTATTTTTTTGGCCGAAGGCATTTTTATTATAGTGGGTATGTATGCACTCTCTCTCTCTCTCTATATATATATATATGTGTTTTTTTTTTAAATTTTTTTTTTTTATATTTAAAAAATGTTTATTATACTACTTATAATTACTTACTTCCATTTAATTTTACATAAATGCTTATATTTATTTTTATATTTTAATGCTATAAATATTTGGTTATTTTTCAAGAAATTAATTTCAAGAATTAATTATTTTCCCCTATATTTCACTGCTGAAATAAAGCATCAGTTTATAGTGGGTACAGAAAGTATTCAGACCCCTTAAATTTTTCACTCTTTGTTATATTGCAGCCATTTGCTAAAATCAGTTCAGGTTATTTTTTCCTCATTATGTACACACAGCACCCCATATTGACATAAAAACACAGAATTTTTGACATTTTTTCAGATTTATTAAAATAGAAAAACTGAAATATCACATGGTCCGAAGTATTCAGACCCTTTGCTCAGTATATAGTAAAAGCACCCTTTTGATCTAATACAGCCAAGTTTTTTGGAAAGATGCAACAAGTTTTTCACACCTGGATTTGGGGTGACACCTCTGCCATTCCTCCTTGCAGATCTCTCCAGTTCTGTCAGGTTGGATGAAACGTTGGTGGACAGCCATTTTTAGGTCTATCCAGAGATGCTCAATTGGGTTTAAGTCAGGGCTCTGGTTGGGTCATTCAAGAACAGTCACAGAGTTGTTTGTGAAGCCACTCCTTCGTTATTTTAGCTGTGTGCTTAGGGTTATTGTCTTGTTGGAAGGTAAACCTTTTGCCCAGTCTGAGGTCCTGAGCACTCTTGAGAAGGTATTTCTCCAGGATATCCCTGTACTTGGCCGCATTCATCTTTCCCTCGATTCGATTGCAACCAGTCGTCCTGTCCCTGCAGCTGAAAAACACCCCCACAGCATGATGCTGCCACCACCATGCTTCACTGTTGGGACTGTAGTGGACAGGTGATGAGCAGTGCCTGGTTTTCTCCACACATACCGCTTAGATTAAGGCCAAACATTTCTATCTTGGTCTCATCAGACCAGAGAGTCTAATTTCTCACCATCTTGGAGTCCTTCAGGGTTTTTATGGCTTGCACTGAGAGAGCTTCCGTCGGGCCACTCTGCCATAAAGCTGGTGGAGGGCTGCAGTGATGGTTGACTTTCTACATCTTTCTCCCATCTCCCGACTGCATCTCTGGAGCTCAGCCACAGTGATCTTTGGGTTCTTCTTTACCTCTCTCACCAAGGCTCTTCTCCCCCGATAGCTCAGTTTGGCTGGACGGCCAGCTCTAGGAAGGGTTCTGGTCGTCCCAAACGTCTTCCATTTAAGGATTATGGAGGCCACTGTGCTCTTAGGAACCTTAAGTGTAGCAGAATTTTTTTGTAACCTTGGCCAGATCTGTGCCTTGCCACCATTCTGTCTCTGAGCTCTTCAGGCATTTCCTTTGACCTCATGGTTCTCATTTGCTCTGACATGCACTGTGAGCTGAAGGTCTTATATAGACAGGTTTGTGGCTTTCCTAATCAAGTCCAATCAAAATAATCAAACACAGCTGGACTCAAATTAAGGTGTAGAACCATCTCAAGGATGATAAGAAAAATGGACAGCATCTGAGTTAATTATATGAGTGTCACAGCAAAGGGTTTGAATACTTAGGACCATGTATATTTCAGTTTTTCTTTTTTAAATAAATCTGCAAAAATGTCAAAAATTCAGTGTTTTTCTGTCAATATGGGGTCCTTGTGTACATTAATGAGGAAAAAAAAATACTTAAATGATTTTAGCAAATGGCTGCAATATAACAAAGAGTGAAAAATTTAAGGGGGTCTGAATACTTTCCGTACCCACTGTATATACCTAAGATACTGTCCCAAAATCTTTCAAATGTATTGAGATAAACTGACGGACAGCTGTTCTATGGTTTTAGAAAACTATTCCCTATTTAAAATAAAAACTATTTAAAAATACGCTCACCTTTAAGGTCTCTGGTGATTTTCTGTAATTTCAGCATCATCTCAAACCAGGGGAAGCTCTCAAACAGGTTTCTGTCGGTCAGAAGCGGGCAATTCCCGGGAGTTAACCTGAAAAACACATCCACAATGAGACGAGACGAGTCCTGAATGTCCTGCTGAAAAACATCTCACAGAAAAGAGCTTCATAAATCATTTATAAATAGTTATACAAATTAAAAATTAAATGGAAAAGAGTTTCATAAACAAAATAATGAATCATAATAATATGAATGAATGAATTATTAAATTATAAAATTAAATAAACAAATTTTATTAATAAAACACATACAGTACCATAAAATAAAAATTAAAAAAAATTATGTACACGATTTCTGGAAAAATCTTTATAAACGAAAACTTATAATCATAAATATAAATATATATTTTTATATATATATATATATATATAATATATAAATAAAAATAAAACAGAATAGTAAATAACATAATTATTTCATATAAAATATAGAGAACTGAAAAGAAATATTTATATCAACGGTGTCCCTCTGGAAAAGAGCTTCATACAAATGTATAATAATAACACTAATATCAATTTTAATTTTAATTTATATATTAATATAAATATATACATATACAAAATAAATTTATAGGGAAACGAGCTTCATAAAACATTTATCTATCCATGTCAAATTTTTTATTAAATACTAATAAAGCTACAACAAAAATGATTACAAAACAAAATTACACATTTTAGTATAAGTATTACACCTACAAGTAATAAAATGTGATGTTTGTAGTTCACAGTTCAGTTACTAATATAGAACTAAATGAAAAATCATATAGTTATATTTTTACCATTGTATTGAGGTGCTATGTGTGGTTTTAACTGTGATTATCATGATTTAAATGTATGCTACTATGGAAGACCAGTGGTTAATAAAAAAAATTAAAATCTCAAACAGTCAGAATAATTACATTTTACTATATAAAAATTAGGTTGCTACAATTTTTACAGATGTTACTGATTTTGATATTGAACAAAAATGTACATCTGCATCCTAACTCAAGCTACTATCGAATCTGCATTTGTAAGAGACAAAAAGTGATATTATTATTAATATTATCAGGCAACCCAAACCGGTTTCTTGATTAGAAACAATATCACTCATTAGAACATGCAGAAACTAAGAAATTATTTTTTCTATTAAGATATTTATTTTTGTCTGGTTTCAACAAGCTTTCACTTTGGAGCAAAAATCTGGCTTTAAACTTGAAAGAAATAAAAATTGTACATTTGTGATAATTATCGATATCAACTGATATGAAAAAAAAACAGTATGGTGATAACTTTTTGGCCATTTAGCGTCTCACCTGTAGTGCTCCAGGTAGCAGTAGAGCAGGTACTGCAGGCTGTTCTCCAGACAGTGCAGGACGAAGCGCTGGTGAAACTCCTGTGGGACAGGAGGACCCTTCCCATGATGCATCACTCCTCCGGCTTGACCCAGTCGCCATAGCAACTGCTGGAAGTCCTCCATCTCCGACTGCACAAACAGGCCCTGTCTGAACACAAACAGACTAACATCAGTGCTTTGAGCTCAAATAAATCGATGCATCGCGAATCGAGAACTTCGATTCTCCCAATGCATCGCGATTCTTGCCTATAGTCTATTCGAGCTTATTTTGAACACTGCATGCTTTAGAAACCAGCCGTACTCTGCTCATTTCCAAATCCTTACACACGCACTTGAACCTAAAATAATCGTTCATAAAATTCGAAAAGATTGAATCGAATTACAAGGGTGTTCACAGTGGGCTGTGTTTAGCATCATAAAAGCATTCTGAGCCGAGGTGAAATTACAGACTCAGCCGAACGCTCTTCTTCGTGAGCATTTGAGTGAGCGGATAAAAACTAGAGTAGAGCGTCATCTGCTGTAAAAAAAAAAAGAAGTTTAGAATCGATTTCAGAGAGAATCGCGATGCATTCGGAAGATCTCAGCCCTAGTCAGTTGTGACCCTGGAGCACAAAAGCAGTCATAAGGTATATTTGTAGCATGCCAAATACATTGTGTGGGTCAAAATGATTGATTTTTGTTTTATGCCAAAAATCATTAGGATATTAAAGTAAATATCATGTTCCATGAAGATATATAGAAAATTTCCTACCATAAATACATCAAAACTTAATTTTTGATTAGTAATATGCATTGCTAAGAACTTCATTTGGACAACTTTAAAGATGATTTTCTCAATATTTAGATTTTTTTGCACCCTCAGATTCCAGATTTTCAAATAGTTGTATCTCAGCCAAATATGATCCTATCCTAACAAACCATACATCAATGGAAAGCTTATTTATTCAACTTTCAGATGATGCATAAATCTCAATTTTGAGTAATTGACCCTTGTGACTGGTTTTGTGGTCCAGGGTCACACACACTAAACATGCTTCCAGTCTCCTCTGGATGTGTTTGTATTTGGTGAGAATGTGAGCAGCTCTGACCGGGCGAGCAGGTCCAGGATCTGATCACGCAGGTACTGTCCGCAGCGGCTGCTGTGGTTGATGACGTGCGGCGCGAGCGCAGGCCAGCGGGGGACGTCAGCTGCGGTTGAGCTGCAAACCCATGCCGAGGCTCGGACACCATCGTGCAGAGAGGTGAGATACGACCACAGAACAGCGGCATCCCACGAACCCTGAGCTACAGCACAACAACAAACACATCCTTACCATACAGCACCATATCAAACACATCCTTACCATACAGCACCATATCAAACACAACAAACACATCCTTACCATACAGCACCATATCAAACACAGCAAACACATCCTTACCATACAGCACCATATCAAACACATCCTTACCATGCAGCACCGTATCAAACACATCCTTACCATGCAGCACCATATCAAACACATCCTTACCATACAGCACCATATCAAACACATCCTTACCATACAGCACCGTATCAAACACACCCTTACCATACAGCACCATACCAAACACAACTAACACATGCTTACCATACAGCACCATATCAAACACAACAAACACACCCTTACCATACAGCACCATATCAAACACATCCTTACCATACAGCACCATATCAAACACACCCTTACCATACAGCACCATATCAAACACAACAAACACACCCTTACCATACAGCACCATATCAAACACACCCTTACCATACAGCACCGTATCAAACACACCCTTACCATACAGCACCATATCAAACACACCCTTACCATACAGCACCATATCAAACACAACAAACACACCCTTACCATACAGCACCATATCAAACACAACAAACACACCCTTACCATACAGCACCATATCAAACACAACAAACACATCCTTACCATACAGCACCACATCAAACACATCCTCACCATACAGCACCATATCAAACACAACAAACACACCCTTACCATACAGCACCATACCAAACACAACTAACACATGCTTACCATACATCACCATATCAAACACACCCTTACCATACAGCACCATATCAAACACACCCTTACCATACAGCACCATATCAAACACACCCTTACCATACAGCACCATATCAAACACATCCTTACCATACAGCACCATATCAAACACACCCTTACCATACAGCACCATATCAAACACACCCTTACCATACAGCACCATATCAAACACATCCTTACCATACAGCACCATATCAAACACATCCTTACCATGCAGCACCATATCAAACACATCCTTACCATACAGCACCATATCAAACACACCCTTACCATACAGCACCGTATCAAACACACCCTTACCATACAGCACCATACCAAACACAACTAACACATGCTTACCATACAGCACCATATCAAACACAACAAACACACCCTTACCATACAGCACCGTATCAAACACACCCTTACCATACAGCACCATATCAAACACATCCTTACCATACAGCACCACATCAAACACATCCTCACTATACAGCACCATATCAAACACATCCTCACCATACAGCACCATACCAAACACAACTAACACATGCTTACCATACAGCACCATATCAAACACACCCTTACCATACAGCACCACATCAAACACACCCTTACCATACAGCACCATATCAAACACAACAAACACACCCTTACCATACAGCACCGTATCAAACACACCCTTACCATACAGCACCGTATCAAACACACCCTTACCATACAGCACCGTATCAAACACACCCTTACCATACAGCACCGTATCAAACACACCCTTACCATACAGCACCGTATCAAACACACCCTTACCATACAGCACCGTATCAAACACACCCTTACCATACAGCACCATATCAAACACACCCTTACCATACAGCACCATATCAAACACACCCTTACCATACAGCACCATATCAAACACACCCTTACCATACAGCACCACATCAAACACACCCTTACCATACAGCACCATATCAAACACATCCTCACCATACAGCACCATAGCAAACACACCCTTACCATACAGCACCGTATCAAACACACCCTTACCATACAGCACCGTATCAAACACACCCTTACCATACAGCACCGTATCAAACACACCCTTACCATACAGCACCGTATCAAACACACCCTTACCATACAGCACCACATCAAACACACCCTTACCATACAGCACCGTATCAAACACACCCTTACCATACAGCACCATATCAAACACACCCTTACCATACAGCACCGTATCAAACACACCCTTACCATACAGCACCGTATCAAACACACCCTTACCATACAGCACCGTATCAAACACACCCTTACCATACAGCACCGTATCAAACACACCCTTACCATACAGCACCATATCAAACACACCCTTACCATACAGCACCGTATCAAACACACCCTTACCATACAGCACCGTATCAAACACACCCTTACCATACAGCACCATACCAAACACAACTAACACATGCTTACCATACATCACCATATCAAACACACCCTTACCATACAGCACCATACCAAACACAACTAACACATGCTTACCATACATCACCATATCAAACACACCCTTACCATACAGCACCACATCAAACACACCCTTACCATACAGCACCATATCAAACACACCCTTACCATACAGCACCACATCAAACACATCCTCACCATACAGCACCATACCAAACACAACTAACACATGCTTACCATACAGCACCATATCAAACACACCCTTACCATACAGCACCATATCAAACACATCTA
Source organism: Sinocyclocheilus anophthalmus (assembly GCA_018155175.1). Taxonomy (NCBI): domain Eukaryota; kingdom Metazoa; phylum Chordata; class Actinopteri; order Cypriniformes; family Cyprinidae; genus Sinocyclocheilus; species Sinocyclocheilus anophthalmus. The sequence goes on along the minus strand of JADLZN010003691.1, from coordinate 253,370 downwards.
TTGTACATTTATTTTACATACATATAAATATCACCTCAAAATAAAAACCAAGAAATAATAGTTTACATTTTACATAAAGGCATTAAGCTTTATATACAGTATATATATAAAAAATATGCAAGATAAATTAGCTTAATGCAAAATGTAATTTATTATTTCTTTCTTTTTATTTTGAGGTAAAATAAAACCTGGACAAGTTCTGGACAGGTTTGTGATCCTATTATAATATAATTCTAAAATAAATATTTTTATTAAATAATATTAATAATAATATAATAATCCGAAATAAAAACTAATTTAAATTAATTAAATTAATAGTAATTAATTTAAATTGTCTTTCTTTTTTTTTATTTTAAGTATTTTAATTAATTTATACCTGGCCTTAATGTTTTCAAGTCCTCTCCTTCATTTTTCTATACACAATTCTCACTTTTTGAAAAAACAGTGCAAAAAAGTTAATAGTGGTTTAAAATGTATTCAAATGTTTGTCCTTTACATTGTAACAAAGGCAACAGATTTTAAACAGATGTAAGTAAAGAAAAACAATCGAGAATGCAAATAAACACATGACAGCGGACCCATCCAATCAGTATGCAATATGATTATTATGTCATCGCTTTCACTTCCCATTTAAATGCAAACAAATAAAAAGCCCGAAAGAGAATTTGGGGAGTAAATTGTCTATGCAAATCGGTAATAAAGTTGTTTTATGCTAATGTTTTATTATTTCTTGCGTTCGATTTTTGAGGTGAAATATGACTTTTTTGACAACAAGCGTGACAATTAATTAACATTAAATAATAAAACCAAAAGTTCGTGTCTCGAATTAATTTAACCTGAAGTCACGTAACGGCAATTACGTTCCATAAAAAGTAACACGTGATACAGTGTTGGAAAGGCTACTTTGGAAATGTAATAGGTTACTGATTACAAGTTACCCTACTTAAAACATAATACGTAGTGTAACTATTTCAATAATTAAAGTAACTGATTACATTTGATTACTTTTAAATTTTAATGATTTTTCAATAAGAGTCCATTTTGAAACATTTATACATCACAGGGTTAACATGGTAACTCACACCGACTACTATCAGACTCTTCTCAAAATCCTTCTTTCTTGAATTAATCTTACATATTGAATTTTAAAGCACAGCGACAACAAGATTTTAAAGCGCCTCTCTCTACTTTGAGATCGTTCTGAGGTTAAATACAGATTTAACATCATAACAAGAAGTAGTTTAATAGCTATGATACCGTTTTTGAAATCTAATCTTTGCATAGCCGTGACAGAAAGCACTAGCATCTAACAATGCCTTGGAAAAAAACTAATAAACCTCACGTAAACAAATAAAACAGTTATTGAATAAGCATGTGTCCTAATCTCCTGATACATTGGTTTCACTGCAATTTATGGAAGAAATCTATTAAATCTGTATGTGGGTGTAACATTTTCATAACTGTAATTTAATTACACAAAAAAACACTCATTCTTCCTCAATAACTGCAACTGTTTACGGTTATTTATTTTGTAATTAAATTACGTGTAACTAGTTATTCCCCAACACTGTAAGTAATGCAAGTAATAAGGCTTCTCAGGGCTTATTGCTTTACTCCCCAACACTGCTTGCGTGACTCTTGAAGTGTTGAGCTGTGATGAACTGACCAGGCGGCTGCAGTCGGGACAGAAGGATGGAGCTCTGCGTGTCTCTGTCCCAGTATCTGACCCAGTCCAGACGCACAGGATCCAGCAGAGAGCTGCAGGAGGACGAGTCCGGTTCCTGCGTGATCTCCTGCAGCAGACGCCTGCTCTCGGGATCAGACCGGCTCATCTGAAGAACCCTGGACACAAGATGCCACACACCTCTCATTCACCTGCCACGCCCCATAAACCAGGGCTCGAGTCCAGCTCGCAACCAGTGTTCATTTTGATCACAAATTTTGATTTTGTTTTAGTCATAGCGTTCGCTAAAATGTCATTTATTTTAGTCATATTTGTCAGTCTGATTGCTTAAGATTTAATCTACAGTAAATTTAGTCGGCTAAAATCGAATGGGTTTAGTTTCAGTGCATTTATTAAGCATTTCTTTAAAATTTCCATACTGAAAATATAGGTTTGAGATTAAGGTTTTATCATGATAGACACAAATAAAGACCGCTTTACTTCGGTGACACACAACACGCCTTTATATTCAAATGAAATAAAACCACTTCTCATAAAGAACAAAAACATGGTCTTCTTTTCAAAGAAATATCAATGGTTATATAGGCTAATTATGCATTCTTTATAGCAACGTGTTTACCATATTCTTCATTCTTTCAAGCAGACATATTTATTTCTATAAATAAATTTAGATGAATCTTTAGTGCTACTAAAGTGATTCAGTCAAGAGCAATGAGTAATTTTCTCTGTTATTTGTTGTTTGATTAACATCAGTGACTCGCCATAGCAACTAAATTAGGCTGCTGTCCCTTTAAAACCGAATGCACGGATGCAATGTATTAATACACGTCCTATATTCTCTTACTGTTTATGTTCAAGTCAAGTCACCTTTACTTATATAGTGCTTTTAACAAATACTTAAGACATAATCGACTGCGTTTACGTGAACAGTATGACCAGATTGTGTTTATTCGGTGACGAAAACGTCAATAGATTTTCATCATAGTTTTTCAAAACGAGTTTTAGATTCTTATCGTCTTGTTGAAAAATGTTGTTGACGAAAACTATTCGTCAACGAAATTAACACTGCTCCCAACATCGCCTAGTCCTGACCAGCTCTCTTCCAAACACCATTTACTGTACGGTTGCATCAATAATAGATGAGAAACAACATTTGAAGACAATCCGAGAGAAACACTCGCCTGCTGGTGTCCAGACGGTTCGAGCATCTCGTCGCAGGTGTCGAGCACAAGTTATTAATGGTCTGAATAAACTCCACCTGCTGTAGCTCTTCACACGAGAGGTAATTCTGCTTCTGCAGCTCCTCCACCTGGAAACGCCAGCAAAGCAGAGCCATAAACCAGCTAAATTAACCCTTGAAATGACACTGGTGATCACACAAAACTAATTCAACCAGTGGGAGTCTAGTTTGTAAAAACTAAGCAATCAATCCTTAAAACAAAACATATTTGTCTCTTTAAGGGTTCATTTTCACCATGAAGGCCCTTAGATCCCGATCGGCGGTGAAAACGCAGATGCTGTGGAGTTGCTCCTTCACATTGAAGCCCTAAAAACAGAGACAGCATTAAAAAAAATAAATAATACTTTTAATAATCAAGGAGTGATCAAAAGTGCGAGGGAAGACATTTACAATGTCACAAAAGAATTCTATTTTTTTTTTTAAATGCTGTTCTTTTGAACTTTCTATTCATCTGTGAATCATGTCAAATAAAATGCATCACGTTTCTACAAAAATATTGGGCAACATAATCAGATAATAATCAGAAATGTTTCTTGAGCAGCAAAAAAAGCATATTAGGATAGTATGACATTGAAGACTGGCGTAATGATGCTGAAAATTCAGCTTTGATCACAGGAATAAACTGTAAAATTGGAATAATATTTCATATCTTTACAGAAGCCTTGATGAGCAGAAGAGACTTCTTAGGAAACAAACGTAATATTGTGAGACGGAGATGTTTGTGTGCTAATCTGGAGTGTGCACCATGTGAGTCAGCAGTGTTGTGCGCGCCGGCGCCACGGAAAGGTCTCTGTGAGTGAGACAGATGAAGGTGCGTCTCAGTCCTGTCTTCCTGATGTCCTCCAGACTGCATTCAACACAGCCGCGTCTGCGCAGGAAAGCCTGCGCATGTGGGATCCGTCTGCTCAATATAGCGTGCTGAACAACGTCCTGAAACACACACACACACAACAAAACTACAATGTGCATGTGCATTATAATTTGCATTCATATCTATTTTATGACATATATAAATAGATTTTTTTTATATACTGTATATAGTATTATTGCCATGGTCTGTTTAATACTGGATTCTAATGGATGGCAGGTATACAGTTAAAAAAGTTATGCAAACAGGTGTTCCAAGTCAGTTTAACACTGTGTAATAAGGCGCTGCTTTAATGTGCGCACATCATACACACACACACACACCAAACACACAAACACACACACACACACCACACAGAGAGAGAGAGAGAGAGAGAGAGAGAGAGAGAGAGAGAGAGAGCAGAGAGAGAGAGGAGAGAGAGAGAGAGAGGAGAGAGGAGAGGAGGGAGAGAGATAGAGAGCGTCGGAGTCGAACATACACTGGTGTCAAAACGGCTTCCCCACACAAAAAAATTTTTTATAAATAAAATAGCTACATATAGATCGCGACATTATAGTCCTCAGCAAAGAGGTGTAAAATCCTGTTTTTGAAGTACTTAATTAATTAGAAGAGAGGGCAGCACAGATGAAGATGCCAAGGATGACGTCTCCAGACCGGGACAGTCTCATAAAGGTGCTCAGCAAGATGCCCCGCGTAGCCGCTCAGTGTGACATGTTGTTGTCAGGAAAAGGACCCTTTACATCCACAGTTTAATTTAATGCACAAGAACAAAACGAGAAATAGATTTCAGAACAAGATCTGCTAATAAGAAAATTCGTAATAAGAATTAAGGAAAGAGGAGAGAAGAGGAAAGCAAAAGAAAGAGAGAACGCAAAGAAAGAAAGAAAAGCGAAAGAAGAAAGAAGAAGCGAAAGAAAGAAAGAAAGAAAGCGAAAGAAAGAAAGAAAGCAAGAAAGCGAAAGAAAGAAAGAAAGCGAAAGCGAAAGAAAGAAAAAGAAAGAAAGAGCGAAAGCGAAAGAAAGAAACAGAAAGAAAGAGAAAGAAAGAAAGCGAAAGAAAGAAAGAAAGAAACAGAAAGAAAGAGAAAGAAAGAAAGAAACAGAAAGAAACAAAGAAAGAAAGAGAAAGCGAAAAAGAAAAACAGAAAGAAAGAAAGAAAGAAAAAAAAAAAAAAAAAAAAAAAAAAAAAAAAAAAAAAAAAAAAAAAAAAAAAAAAAAAAAAAAAGAAAGAAAAAGAGAAAGAAAGAAAGAAACAAAGAAAGAAAAAAGAAAGAAAGAAAAAAAAAAAAAGAGAAAAGAAAGGAAAAGAAAGAAAGGGAACGAAGGGAACGAGAAACAGAGAAGAAAGAGAAAAGAAAAGAAAGAAAGAAAGAAAGAGAAAAGGAAGGAAGGATGAAAGAAAGAAAGAAAGAAAGAAAAAAAAAAAAGAAAGAAAGAAAGAAAGAGAAAGAAAAAGAGAAAGGAAAAAAAGAAAGAAAAAAGGAAGAAAGAAAAAAGAAGAAAGGGAAAAAGAAAAAAGAGAGAGAGAAAGAAAGAGAAAGAAAGAAAGAGAAAGAAAAAGAGAAAGAAAGAAAGAAACAAAGAAAGAAAAAAGAAAGAAAGAAAAAAAGAAAGAAAGAGAAAGAAAGAAAGAGAAAGAAAGAGAAAAGAAAGAAAGAGAAAGAAAAAGAGAAAGCGAAAGAAAGAAACAAAGAAAGAAAGAGAAAAGGAAGGAAGGATGAAAGAAAGAAAGAAGGAAGGAATGAAGGAAAGAAAGAAAGAAAGAAAGAAGGAGAGAGAAAGAAAGAAAGAAAGAGAGAGAAACAAAGAAAGAAAGAAAGAGAAAGAAAGAAAAAAAGATAGAAAGAAAGATAGAAAGAAAGAAAGAAAGAAAGAGGAAAGAAAGAAAGGAGAAAAGAAAGAAAGAGAAAAGAAAGAAAGAAAGAAAGAGAAAAGAAAAAGAGAAAGAAAGAAAGCGAAAGAAAAAGAGAAAGAAAGAAAGAAACAAAGAAAGAAGAAAGAAAGAAAGCGGAGTCCAACAAAAACACATCCGTGATGCAGTGCTGGTGTCCAGTGTGTTTACGGACTGACCTCATCAGACAGCGACGGCCAGTCCTGGTCCGTGTCGGCGATGGACACAGCAGCGCTCAGACTCACGGAGGCATGCGGCCAGGGGAACTTCTTCATGTATCGCCGCAGGTCAGAGATGTAGCCGTCTAAAATCTGCACACACTCCTGCAGGTTCACGTCCAGCTCTACAGCGACAGGACCAAACGTGAGGCCTGATATCCCCAAACACGAGCTCGATACACTAGGGCTGCCACTAACCGTTAGCTGAACAGAAGAGGCTTGCTCGACCAAAATTTGATTAGTCGCAGAAAAAATATATAAATAAATACAAAAATCCACAGGCGAAGTCACGCAGTCCGTGACGGACAGATCGTTAACGGCTGGTCTGTGATAATACAGTACATCGGGAAGGACATCCAATCATTCATCGACCTCAAATATGGCTTATCATCCGAAATATGTAAGTATTAGCAACTTTATATGGCCGCTCAATCTAATGTTAACTAGAAATGTTTGCTATTCAAGTGTCTGTGCGGAGTGGAGCTGAACAGTAGCTCGCTGCAGGAGAGACGGAGGCGCCAGGCGCTCACTTACTCTTAAAATAATCCCTCATTTTGGGTCATACAGACAGGAGTAATTTCATCTGATCAACTGTCAAGACACGGGGGTTTATGGGTGGGCACTAACAATAACAACAAAATGTTGTTCTTTGTAAAATAATGAAAGCAAAATGGGCTTTCTGCCGTCTCGGTCTCTGTGAACTTGAGCGAGAAACTCTGAAACTCCGTGTATGCTTGCCTAACAGATATGAAAAACATATCTATAGAGAGCGAAATGTCTACTTTCAAATGGAAAACAAATATTCTCAGATTATGTAATCCGTGTGCAACACGCACACAGGCGCTTCACTACTGAGATGACGAGTCGTGTCGTCGACTTCATCTCTTAAACCGAAAACAAAAAGCGCTAGTTTATCAGGGTTATTACAGTTGTAATGCGTCTCCTGATGGATTCCCTGGACACAAATTTTTCATAATCATACTTCTGCCGTGCACTTGAGCGCTTATAGGCTTGCACAATTAAAGGCTCATTATAATGATTTAAATGGTTTATTAATAAGCGTGCGATTAGTCGACTAATGCTTCAAATGAACGACTACTAGTCGACCAGAAAACTCTTCAGTCGAGGGCAGCCCCGCTACACATTGAAAGCAGTGTTTGTGTGCTTTACCGTGTGTGCTGGTGAGGAGGACTCTGGTTTGTGTGTTGAGGAAGGTGAGCGTGATGCTCAGCAGCTGATCGCAGAACTGCTGGCTCTGAGCTTCAGTGTGTGTGTCGTGAATAGCAGAGCGCAGCAGATCCAGAGCCGGACACAGAGCCTGCACATCTGAAACACACAACAGACGGGAATCAACATGACTTTTTAAATGCTTTTGAAAGAAGTCTCTTCTACGCAACAAGCTTGCATTTATTTGATCAAAAATACAGTAAAAATTGTGAAATATTATTACAATTTAAAACAGCTGTTTTCTATGTGAATATCTGTTAAAGTGTAATTTATTTCTGTGATGCGCAGCTGTATTTCCAGCATTATTCCTCCAGTCTTCAGTGTCACATGATCTTCAGAAATCATTCTAATATGCTGCTTTGCTGCTCAAGAAACATTTCTGATTATCATCAATGTTGAAAACAGCGGTGACAATATTGTGGTGGGACACACCGTGATGTATTTTATTTTTCAGGATTCTTTGATGAATACATTTCAAAAGAACAGAATTTATTTGAAATCTTTTGTAACAGTATAAATGTCTTTACGGTCACTTTTGATCAATGTAATGTATCGTGCTGAATAAAAGTATTCTGTTTATTTTTAAGAAAGGTTTCTTGGAGCAAGAAAAGCAGAATAGTTACGATTCTGAAGATCATGTGCAATGAAGGACTGGGTAATGTGCGAAAATACAGGTGCATCACAGAAATACATTACATGTTACAATTTATTCAGATAAAAAAACACATCCATTTAAGAATTGTAATAATATCACTAATATAGTTTTTTCGCATTTTTTAATCAATACATGCGCCATGGTGAGCAGGAAGATACTCTTCATAAACATTTAAAAAAATAATAATGCAACTTTCATTGCTGATTTTCTGTCATTTTCCATTCCTTGCACTTGTTTTTTTATATCGAGTTTTACATTACAGACTATCCTCAAACCAAACCCCAAAATTATGACTTAAAGTATCACTTAAGACATCTATCTCTCTCTCTCCATATGCAGGGTTATATTATTATACATATACTTTATTTGTGGAATCTGATTACATAATCCAGATTACATGTAATCAGTTACTACCCAGCTCTGTGTACATATATATATATATATGTGTGTGTGTGTGTGTGTAATATATATATATATGTGTGTGTGTATATATACACATATACACACACACACACATACAAATATACGCTAAACCCACCCTGTAGTCATTCACAGCTGTCCTCTAAAGATATGACATCCAAACCCACCAATATGAGCATAAATCTCCCTCCGACATCTAATTGATCTTTTTATCCTGAATCAGCTTCGTTTCTCTCTTCATCTTCACCAATGATTAATACGACATCTCAATCACATTTCTAGCAGGTGCCTCTATAACGGCCTCATTCCTCCTGAACACATGGCTGCGTAGATGAAATCATCTCCAGTTTTCTGATTAGTTTGCGCTGTTGAAACATGAGCGTCATTCATCTGGCTCAGACTGTGTGTCTTCTGATGTGATGAAGAGCAGGAGGTCACAACAAACACTAATGAGATGAACGTCATCAAATCTGCCAAGAACGCCCCAATAACAAAATAACGAAATTATTTGACTCAATTATTTGCATATTTGACTCAAATTCTTGTTACTATAATGCAAAAAACAATTCACACACACAAATAAATACATACAGGTAAATTAATTACCCGTATGTACTTATCATTGTGTGAATTTTAGTTAATTTTATGTAAAATTTTTATAAAAAAAAAAAATTTTGGTACAATTATAAATTTTTAGTACTTTTTTTTTTCTGACAATTATATATACCTAATGAATAATTATACATATAGTTACATAAAAACATTTACAATTATCTCAACAAACATAGTAAAGTATATTTTCAAATGTGTTTAAAATAAAAAAATATATTTCAAAAGAGATTAATATAGTCAATCAATATGATAGTTATCGCAATTTGAAATGTTTGCAGTGTTATGGTTACATATATCTTTTTGTGTAGACATTCTCCAAAAATTTTAAATAAGGACTTTTTAAAAATTGTAGTTAATAAGTATATTTAAAGTCTTTTTATATATAACATACATACACACACAAAACATTTCAATATAAATATATATATATATAAACCACACCGTAGTCAATTTTATAATTAAAAATGTGTGCATATATTATATATATATATTATATATATATATACATATATATATATAAAAACACATTTTTCTATATATATTATTAACAAAACAAGTTATTTTAAATAGTCATTAACTACAAACAAAGTACTATATATCTTTAGAAAATTAAGTAAATATAATTTTAGAAATTATAATATTTATATAACTTTAAGAATTTAGATTGATGTAAAATATAAAATGTGAATATACATATTGTGCTGTATATTATTAATTGTTTATTTATATTTCATTGTAACTCGGATGCAATTTATGACACCCAACCAATGAGGTCAAGAGCTAAAATAGAGGCACATTAACGACGCTCTCCAGCCTCACATTTACGCCGTTTCTTCTGCCCTTTAATTAATGACCCAGAAGATCAGACAGGACACTTCTTAAGAACTTTTAATTAAGCCGCGGCTGGAGAAGGTCGTTAGTGATCAGAGGATCTCATTAAAGCGGGCTTACTCCTCAGATGGCTTTGGGTCGAGACGGGCAGAACAAACCCAGACGCGGGGCTCAGGATGTTCTCCTTACTCTTCAGAAAGAAATCAACCGTATCCAGCTGGTGGTTCTTCAGGCCGGCCTGAAATCACACCAGAGCAAAAATATCATTCCAGACACAATGCAGCCAAAGGTTTCGCTTCGGCAATGAAAATAAATGGCTTTGAGTGCCTTGATGCCTTATTCTCTGAGTTTGCATGAACAATATTAGAGTTACTCTAGGGTGACCATACGTGCCATTTTCCCAGGACGCGTCCTGGCCAGGATTTCTATATTGCCTAAAATATCGCGGTTTTGGCTTTGTTTGCATGTGCAGACCGATCGGTGTATGAGATCAAAGTACCATACAGACGGTTATGCTTTCGAAACGCTCTCGAGGTATTTTGATGTCAAACACTGATCGGTCTGAGCCGCACTGCTTTCAAGTCGAACACACCTAATATGTACGCTTAATTGCGCCGCATTGACCGCAGATCCCACCTTCTCACACGCCATGATTGGTCCATTATGTACAATGCTTGCATGTTATTGGTCAAACTACTTTTCGATCATTACCTTCAGCAAGCATGAAAACTAAGCCAAAACAAATCCTGGCCAGGACGCGTCCTGGGAAAATGGCACGTATGGTCACCCTAAGTTACTCGATATAATTAGTGTGATTATGTACCTGTAGGGCATGTATGGGTATTGAACAGCGTCCCCAGGCGTTCAGATGGCAGAGCGAGTCGACCGTCCCGGCCGTGCCAAAAACCATCAGCCGGTTCAACAGCTCGTCCTGCGTCACACAGAACAAAACCACCGACAGACCCTAAGCTAAACACACACACCCCCACACACACACCACACAAACACCGCTACATTAAGACCATTCAATTGCATACACACAACAAAAATATCACATGCATCACGGTATTATTTGAAGTATCCTGGAGATAAACACCATCATTCAGTAATAGGATATATGCTCAGTGCACCATGCTATTACAAACACTGTACCATAATACCACCACAATATTTTTTAACCACAGACTCAAATCTCATTTTTATATCTGATGAATGTTCAGGTTACCTGTCACCATATAAATTGAAAGCACAATAAAAAAAATGAGAGCCATTTATATATGAAGCCATATCAAAATTTTTATTATTATGGGTTTTCTTTTATTTTTATACCATAAAACTATACATTATATATATATCTATTCCTCGTTAGTGTTTATGGTTATAATGTCCTAATCTAGCTTTTGGCAGTACAAATAATTATTATTAGTTACAAAACATACAAAAAATTAACAATATTGTACTTGCTTAAATAAATGGTTTAAATATTTAAAAAGAAAGCTTCAATGATACACAACAAAAATGTCAAAAGTTTAAATAATAAATCACTCTTACATTCACAATACATACATGCTTGTTTAATAAATTCTGGAATAAAAACAGTAAAAAAAACGTACATTAGAATACGTTATCTATTAAACATCTTAAATATATCAAGAAATCAATAAATGAATAATGAATAAAATCACACTAATAAAGTTAATGCTTAAATAAATGCCTAAATGTTTAAATAAATAGAAAGCCTAAATAGATTGTTGAATAAATACATGCATAAATAAATGCTTAAACGTTCAAATAAATGCTTAATTCCATAAGTAAATGCGTGTTTAAAAAAATGCTTAAATTAATAAATAAATGCTAAAAATGACTGAATAAATGTGTGATTATGCTCGATTTCAAAATGCGTAAAACTAGTAAATAAATGCTAAAATATAAACAAACAAATGTTTAATCAAGCGTGAATTAAAATTTTTGTTTTTAAGTCAGTTTAATGAGACTTTTGGGGGCACATAGTTCTAAACATAGGCTTACATTTTCTTAGATACCTAGACTAAAGAAACCATCGATCACCCTTCTAGCCAGTGCATCTGAACCACAACAGATGATATGTGGATGTTTCGTCTCATGGGGTCAGAGGTCAGACTCACGCTTCAGTAACAGACACAGGTGCTCCTCAGCTGATCTCTGGACGGGGGCGGCGGGGGTGTCTGTGCGGTGGTACGTCACGCTTTGACCCTCCAGGTCCCAGTAAGCCAGAACCGTGTTGGTGTTTCCAGGACAAACAAACGTAACGAGCGCAGAGAACTCCGAGACGTTCAGGCCTGCTGCGGTCGCTCCGTCCGGCACGTCGAAACACGTCACAGCGCCCCCTGGCTTCACGGAGGGCTGCGAGAGTTTGGCGGTGGCGGCCGCCCGACGGCACTCCACATGAGGGAAATCTCTGAACCAGGGTAACCCCTGAGCCGGGCGCTCCGGAGCTTTAGATCGACTGTACAGCGAAGACAGACGCGCCTCCCACGACCTGAACACATCAGAACGACACGGAAAATTGAGTAGTAGAAGATTTTTATTTAATGCCATGTCAGCATCAAAGGCTATTTTCATGGCAAAAACAATAAAAAAAATATATAAGTATAACAAATACAACAAAAACCAGCAAACAAACTAAAATTGTTTACATTAACATATGTGACCCGGAGGGGCACAAAACCAGTCCTAAGTGTCAATTTTTTGAAATTGCGATTTATACATATCATGAAAACTGAATAAATAATCTTTCCATTGATGTATGGTTTGTTAGGATAGGACAATATTTGGTCTCTTATACTTTTAATAATGACATCTATTCATTTTTAACAGTTAATCACAAACTCTGGATCAACTCTGAGTTTGTTTATATCGAGCTTTGTGAGCCTGATCTAAACCAGGTTGGATTTATTTGGTTTTGTCAACTCTAAACCTACTCCGAAACTCAGAGTTTGTTTATCTAGCTTCATGCAACAGGCCACTGTTGGTTTATACAGTACCGGTCTGTTTGGAAAGGTTTATCCAGCACCGACTGGCTGTGGCTAGCTCGCGAACTGTCCTGATCCCATGATTCCTGTCCGAGAATGGCCGATTAGGTGGCTGAACCGACAGTGAGGTGATCTGGATACTCCTGGAGAAAACAATCCACAAAAAACAATACGAATAGATCATGGGGCGTCATAAAGACGCTAGAAAGAGGGATTAAGTCTAATAGCTAGGTTGAAATAACCTAACAAATCAATCGGGACTAAAGCGGTTTCATAAAACGACATTTAATTTCCTGCAATCCTCACTATTGTCGATCCCGGGAGTCAAGATAATTTAAGGCAGGCCTTATTCTTATGTTGATCAAATGGATCGCGCATGGCAAACAGCGGCTTATATTGTGCCTTGTTTAATTGCTTTGAGACAGTTTTGTGAATTTTCTTCAGTGCAGAACTGAACACTTCACAGTAATATTCTGCTCTGTAAATGTTAGAAAGTCAATGGCACCTTATCCATTTTGCTGTCAGGCGTGAACGAACAGACGCGAGCGCAAGTAGTAATAGCGAAAATTTTTGAGCACAATATACGTTTTGCTAAAAATTTTGGTTGTGGCGGACGTTAAATGTGACATGTGTAGATGGTTTATCCTACATAAGTGTATTTTTTATAGTTTGTTTTGATTTACAGTTACTACTAGCTATCAAACCTAATCATGTTACTATTACTATCTCAAATGAGTTAAATGTGTGTTCCTCTTATCAGCTAAAAATGTCGGACGATTTTTCTTTATTATTTATTTTAATTCAGTGATTTTATCTTTTAATTTAATGTTTTCAATGTTTTAAAGAGCAATTTTAGATTGTAATGTTTTAATGTTCTATTAATAACCATAAAATAAAAGATAGAAAGGCTGCATGGCTAGAAACTGCTGATCAACTGAATGTGCAAGTAGCAACTATGTAAAAATGTTTTCATATGTCTTAAAAAAAAAAGGTCATTATATTTTGGGCACAATACATTAAATACAGTTGGTTGTATAGAACAAATAATGGAAGATCTACTTCACTGGGCGCTATTTAATAACACTAGAAAACTAAATAATGTCATAAAGCTGCAATTAATTGCAATGCTTGCAATGGAAAACTAATAAATAAATAGATAAGAATAGAAAGAAGTAAGTGGCACAAACAGCAGAGTGTCATTAGGTGTGTGCACCTGAAGTAGTGGTTGAGGTCGACGGCGAGGGCTTGGTTCTGCCGGGTGACGCTCACAGCTGTACTGAGATCCTGTGAGATCTGGAAGAGACAGAAGCATGAGACGTCTGCTAGACTGCAGTATGAGGCGAAATCCACTGAAGCCAAGAGCTTCCCATCAGTGCTGTCAAACACATCTGACACACAGCGTTAAAGAAACCAGTAACAGCTCATATTCCAACACAATCCAAGAAAAATTACTCACATTACTCCAAAATTCTTTATATTGTATGCAAAAATAAATAAATAACTAGCTGTATTTAGTTATTTCTAATTAAGTATATACAGTACTATGATAGCATTTCTTGAGCTGAAAGCCCACAGATTTTCTCTTTAATTTTTTTTAAAATGTATGAAATCTAATTGCATGTACATTCTTATTAATATAATATTTGCAGTATTTAAAAACAATAGACAATATAATAATAATATACAAATATACTGCTGCAGTAAGTTAAAATTTTATATATAAGTGCAGACTTTACCTATTAAAAAATGCATATATATATCAAATCACTATTATATATATGACAAAGTACTGTAATTCATTTTTATTCAAATAAATCTATATATCTGTGCTGTCAAGCGATTTAATTGCATCCAAAATAAAAGTTTTTTTTTACATAATATGTTTTTGCCGGATGGGGGGTATTAAATATATATAAGTACACATGCATGTATATATTTTGAAAATATGTACATGTATATATATTTATATAATTTATATATACAAATATATTTAATATATAAACATAACAAATTTTTCTTAAATATATACATGCACGTATTTGTATTTATATATACTAGTCCTAGTACACAGTGGCACCAATATTACGGACAGTTAGTAAGGTTCAGCACTAATATATATTATATATAGATATTATATAGATATATATGTTTGTTGTGTGTGGTGGTGTTGTGTGTGGTGTAAGAATATACTATTGATATATTATTAATTACTATATATTAACCGTAATCATATTTGAAATGTCATCCAGTCGTGTCCAATTGGTTTATTTATGTACAATCACAACCAAAATATGTTCAAATGGTTGTACATAAACAAAAATCTAATCTGAAGAGTCAGTTTGTGGTTCAGAGAACGACATGGTGTCGTGTATTCTCTATCCGGTGGATATTTGGCTGATAATGAGCGTGTTATGTGCTTCATACGCTGAAGGATACATGCGAGTCCAGTCCTGAGCAGAATGAAGAGCGTTCCCCGACAGAGCCGGCAGTCGGCGCAGGCGTCCTCCGTCTGGAGAGGTGAAGCGAGCCGAACGCAGGACAGTGTCTCCAGCTGTGCCGTCTCGTCCGTCCAGCGGAGCTGCAGCAGCAGACACGTGTTCAGCAGCAGCACACAGCAGCCGTCAGCGAACCACAGCGGCCTCAGCGACAGCAGCTCCGGCACGTCTGCACACAAACACAGCGCTTCAGGATCAACAGATCAGGGCTTGATGAGAGCGGGAGGCTAGGGACCCTGGAGCACTAAACCAAGTCGCTGGGGTATATTTGTGACCCTGGTAGCACAGAAACCAGCGTTTCAGTCGCTGGGGTGTATTTGTAGCAATAGCCAACAATACACTGCATGGGACAAAATTATACATTTTTCTTTTATGCCAAAAATCATTAGGATATTAGGTAAAGATCATGTTCCATGAAGATATTTTCCTACCGTAAATACATCATAACTTAATGTTTGATTAGTAATATGCATTGCTAAGAACTTCATTTGAACAACTTTAAAGATGATTTTCTCAATATTTAGATTTTTTTGCACCCTCAGATTCCAGATTTTCAAATAGTTGTATCTCAGCCAAATATTGTCCGATCCTAACAAACCATACATCGATGGAAAGTTTATTATTTATAACAGTATTTATTCAGCTTTCAGATGGTGTAAAAACAGACCCTTGTTACTGGTTTTGTTGTCCAGCTCACATACGGCAAAAATTATATCTCGATTTTTTACCGAACACTTTGGCCGATAATCGAATGTTTTACCGATTCACCTTGAGCAATGTAATTCACATGTTTGAGTACTTTTTCTTGTACTAACCCTCTATTAGAAATTCTATTCCGCCGTTCAGCCACATGAGTTGCCAATTAGTGTAGTATTTAACAAATCACTGTGTTAAGCTATCTTGCAGAAAATGATGCATGGACTACAACTATAAATTGTACAAACTTGTCTTTTACATCTTGTGTGTTCAGAAATAATGCAAGGAAAATGCTTTAAATTCCTTTTCAAATTCAAAATGACTGCAGGGATAACCACCATTAACTATTATTATTATAATGTTCGTAAAAACACAGCACCTGTCCACCATGGCAACATTAAAAACTGAAGTTTTTTTTTAATTCACATTGTTTTTCTGTGTAAACATAGATGCGTTTGACTGTTGCGCTCGCGTCTCTTACAGCGTCTCATGCATGAAACGACAGACTAAAAACACGCCGCTCAAGTTAAAGAAGTTCACTCCCATCTTCTTGCATGTGTTTCCTGTTGCTCTGCACGCGTCGCATCTTTCTCAACACAAAAGCGCATTCTGTGTGATATGAGCACGTCACACGCGGTTGGTGGTTCTTTTCTCTGTAGGTAATTAATTTATTGCCATATTAGATGTCAAGTGTCAATTCTCTAACGTTTGGTAATATTTCTATTCAAAATCGCGATTCCTCGATTCCTAAAAAGTAAAATCGTGGCAAAACATTTAATTTCGAATGAATCGAGTAACTGGGAAGAGTCGCCCAGCCCTAGCTTCAGGATGAACCGATCAGAGTTTTCTCACCGGGGTGCTTGTGTTGAACGCACTGCAGCAGTGATTCAGACGATCTCTCACACAGAAGCTGCGGCTGACCCTGAGGATCCAGCTCATACAGCCTCAGCGCACACTGAGAGTCCAGCAGCAGCAGCTTCAGCTTCAGCTTCACATCCCGACCGCTGCGCTCCCACTGATCCTCCCACAGAACACTCCAGAGCAGAGGCAAAAACAGAGAGAGAGATTAGAATTTACTATCTATATGGTAGATTAAAAAAAGAATATTTTTAAAATAATAATAATAATATAATAATAATAATATATATACCAATAATATATATATATATACAACCCTAATTTAGTTTTTCAGTTCTTTGACAGCCCTAATACACACACACGGTGCACACCCACACACACACCACACCACACTACCGCTCAAAGTTTGGATCACTTAGCAAACTTTGTTTTCCAAAGAAACACATTTTCATGCAATCACACGCAATTTTATTCCATTTCACACACACATTTAAAGTAATCATGATTTTAAAGGGAATGATCTACCTTTTTGCATAGAGGCCTTTATTACAATTGTCATTCCCTGCAGCAATCACCCTGGTAGGCGGCTAATTCAAGTTATCACATTTATAAGGCT
The DNA here is from genome assembly GCA_018155175.1 of Sinocyclocheilus anophthalmus. Classification (NCBI taxonomy): domain Eukaryota; kingdom Metazoa; phylum Chordata; class Actinopteri; order Cypriniformes; family Cyprinidae; genus Sinocyclocheilus; species Sinocyclocheilus anophthalmus. The sequence continues at coordinate 236,048 of JADLZN010003691.1, read as the reverse complement.
ATTGGCTTAGGAGACCACCCTTTTGCAATGTGTGTTGCCAGCTGAGAAGCGTTTTAGCTATTGCAGCAAACAAGGAGCATGGCATGCTTTATGTTATTGAGTCATCTGAACTCAGCAGTTGTGTCTGTTTTACAGCTCAAATGGCAAGAAATAAAGACCTTTCCCTAGAGACCTATTGTTGTCCTTTGAAGATGAAGGCTACTCAATGCGAAAATTGCACAGGAAACTTCAAATTTCTTATCATGCTGTTTAACAACTCCCTTTCAGATTAGCATCACAGCTGGCTTCTAACACGGCCGAAAAATGAGTGGAGGCCCCTGATGCACAACTGTGCAAGAAGCCACATTCGTCGAGGTGGTGTAGTTTAGCCAAAGACGCCTCACGGTCCTTCCACTGACACTTGCACTAATAGTACCATGTCAACACCAGCGTCGCATCAACAGTGAGAGCCGACTTTCAGGATGCTGGACTTCATGTCAGAATTGCAAAAGAAAAACCGTATCTCACTTGCCAATAAGACAAAAGACTGAATGCGAAAGAGCACAGACAATTGGACACTGGGAAGACTAGGTTTGTGTACAGATGATCCAAGTTGAGTCTTCTGATCAAACATTGTGAGACGCATGAACCGCCATGAATAAGATGGCTAGAACAGTGCTTAATACCTTCAGTCAAGCATTGTGGTAGGCATAGCGTGTGGCTGGGTTTGCTTTGGATGTGGTAAAACTAGAGATTGTACGGAGGTAGTGTAAGGTGCCGCTTGAGGAGGAAAGCTAGCAGTAGAGTTGCAACCCAGCCATAAACCCTTGTCACAGCACTTGATTGGGGGCGCAATTTCTCCTAACAGGAATAATGCCCCAAAACACAACCCCTCCACAACGTGTCAAGCATATATGGAAGCATAAGCTGGTCTCCGATCTGAACATGGGAGATGCTCCAGGAAGCATGGGGTGAAATCTCATCAGATTACCTTGGAAAATTGACAGCTAGAATGCATGAGGTTTGGCAGGCTGCAATTGCTGCAAAAGGTGTGTTTTTTTTTGATGAAGGCAAAGTTTGAAAAACACATTCATCATTTCCATTAAAATCATTATTTCTAACCCTGACAATGTCAGCATGTCCTGTTCTTTTGCTATATTTCTTATTCAGACTAATTTCATGTGTGTTTCCACGGAAAACAATACAATTTCTAAGTGATCCCAAACTTTTGAGCAGTAGTGTACATACATGCTTATACATATGACACACCCCCACCGCACTCCACACACATACACCCACACACACATATTACTAGCATACATACACACACATACAGTGGGTACGGAAAGTATTCAGACACCACCTTGTGCAAGTTCTCCCACTTAAAAAGATGAGAGAGGCCTGTAATTTTCATCCTAGGTATACCTCAACTAAGAGAGACAAAAAGAGAAAAAAAAAATCCAGAAAATCACAATGTAGGATTTTTAAAGAATTAATTGTTAAATTCCTCTGTAAAATAAGTATTTGGTCACCTACATACAAGCAAGATTTCTGGCTCTCACAGGCCTGTAACTTCTTCTTTAAGAGGCTCCTCTGTCCTCCACTGGTTACCTGTATTAATGGCATCTGTTTGAACTCTTTATCAGTATAAAAGACATCTGTCCAAAACCTCAAACAGTCACACTCCAAACCTTATCATGGCCAAGACCAAAGAGCTGTCAAGGACACCAGAAACAAAATTGTAGAACTGCACCAGGCTGGGAAGACTGAATCAAGCAGCTTGGTGTGAAGAAATCAACTGTGTGAGCAATTATCAGAAAATGGAAGACATACAAGACCACAGATAATCTCCCTCGATCTGGGGCTCCAACGCAAGATCTCACCCCGTGGGGTCAAAAATGATCACAAGAACTGTGAGCAAAATCCCCCAGAACCACACGGGGACCTAGTGAATGACCTGCAGAGAGCTGGGACCAAAGTGATAAAGGCTACTATCAGTAACACACTGCGCTGCCAGGGATTCAAATCCTGCAGTGCCAGACGTGTTCTCCTGCTTAAGCCAGTACATGTCCAAGCCTGTCTTAAGTTTGCTAGAGAGCATTTGGATGACCAGAAGAGGATTGGGAGAATGTCATATGGTCAGATGAAACCAAAATAGAACTTTTTTGGTAAAAACTCAACTTGTCGTGTTTGGAGGAGTAAGAATGCTGAGTTGCATCCAAAGAACACATTACCTACTGTGAAGCATGGGGGTGGAACATCATGCTTTGGGGCTGTTTTTCTGCAAAGTGACCAGGACGACTGATCCGTGTAAACTAAAGAATGAATGGGGCCATGTATCTTGATATTTTGAGTGAAAACCTCCTTCCATCAGCAAGGGCATTGAAGATGAAACGTGGCTGGGTGCTTTCAGCATGACAATGATCCCAAAAACACCACCCGGACAACGAAGGAGTGGCTTCGTAAGAAGAATTTCAAGGACCTGGAGGGGCCTAGCCAGTCTCCAGACCTCAATACTATAGAAAATCTGTGGAGGGAGCTGAAACATCCTGTTGCTCCAGCGCAGCCCCAAAACTTCCTGCTCTAAGAGGAGATCTTGCATGGAGTACTTTGCCAAATACCCAGCAACAGGGTGAAACCCCTTGTGAAGACTTAGAAAACGTTTGACCGCTCTGTCATTGGGCCACAAAGTTAGATAACAAAGTTTGAGATAAATTTATGTTATTGACAATCTTATTTTCCACTAACCACAACAGCTACTTTTGCAATAAATTCTTTAAAAATCCTACAATTTGATTTTCTGGATTTTTTTTTCTCATTTTGTCTCTCATAGTTGAGTATACCTATGATGAAAATTACAGGCCTCTCTCAACTTTTTAAGTGGGAGAACTTGCACAATTGGTGCCTGACTAAATACTTTTTTTCCCCCACTGTAACTCAACACAACACACACACATCATCATACAACATACATCACACACCCACAACATATATATACCACACACATAAATACACACATAAGAGACACACCAACACAGGCACACCACCATATATACACACCCACACACACTAGAATACCCCCACCCACACACACTATTATATATATATATATATATAACACAACACACAACAAAAGTTTGGGATCAGATACACTTGTATGATTTTTAGATCCGCTTCTGCTCATCATGCTGCTTTATTTGATCAAAAATACAGAAAAAACGTAATCTTGCAAAATGTTATTACAATTTATATGGTTCTCTATTTTATATCCTTTAAAAGATCATTTATTTTCTGTGAAGCAAAGCTGCATTTCATCACATCATTACTCCAGTAGCACTAATAGCTGATTTATATTAAATGATCAACAGTTGTGCAGCTAAATATTTTTCAAGTTACGTCTTCTTTCTTGCGTGAACATTTGGGCGGCGTTATGCTGATATTTCCACATAGTGATGTAGACATGTTGGGGTGTGTTAGAACGAGTCGTTTTAGGTAGGCTTGTTTGACTCTTAACTTTTATAAAGAACATCTTTTTGGATTTGAGATTTTAGTCTTTGCAAATTTACAGATCTTCCTTTATGCACCAAGAGCTTGTAACACTCCCAGAGAAAGGAAAAATTGAATCGCATCACATGACCCCTTTAAAATAGAAAATCATTATTTTACACCATAATAATATTTCACAATATTAAATTTTTTCGGGTATTTTTGATCAAATAAATGCAGCATAAGAAACTCCTGTAAAAAAACATTAAAAATCGTTCTGATCCCAAACTTTTGACCGGTAGTGTATTTATTTATAATTAAACTATCGCTTAATATCCAGCGATATCGCCGACTTGATTGCACAGATGCTATTTAAACTGAACTGATGATGATGATGATGAACTGCCTTTAACTGCAAATGAGTGGTTACTATTATCCTTCTGCACTGACAGACTATTCAACTATTTTAATATCGTAAAGCTGCTTTGACACAATCTGTATTGTTAAAAGCGCTATGCAAATAAAGATGACTTGCAGATTACTTACACAATGGAAATATAACAATAAAATAAAAAATAGCTGCAATATGTACATGTACATGTACAGACCCGAATCTTAAGGATAAGCAGCCATAACAGCAACGGCGAGAGAGAGGAGTGTGTGAGGGCTCAGACTCACTCAGTGCAGCTGTGCTGGAGAGTGTGGAGTGCTGCTCTGCTCTCAGAGATGCTCCTCACTCTCACTTCACCTGCTGCATTCACACAGCAGCACAGCACTGACGGGCCTCTGCTGAGCTCCAGCGCCGCGGCGTCCTCCACCGCCCCGCACGCATCGCGCTCCGCCAGCAGACGCACCTCCAGCGCGCCGGACGCACCGCCGCCGCACGCGCCAAGCATCGCCAGCCGCAGCACTCAGCTCGCGCACACCGACGCTTCCGCTGCGCTAAAGAACAAGCGTCGGTCGAGATCAAAGAGAAAGCGTGAGATCAAAGAGAAAGCGTGCGTTCGGATGTAAAAACATGAGATGCGCGCACAGCTGATTATCACATGATCACATGTCAGTCACATGATCAAAGCGACGGCAGAAAAACCAGTCAAACACGGCGCTAATCCAACCAAACACATGATGTGTGAAATAAAGAAATAAAGAAAATATATGTAGTAATAATTATAGCAATCATTATTATTGTAGCCATTTAAAATATATCCAAAATAAACAAAAATAAAATGCATTAGTTGCATTTAAAGGGTTAGTTCACCCAAAAATAAAAATGAGTCCATGTTTTACATCCCCTCCTAGTGCATCCTATGTTTACATAAGGTCTTCTTCTTTCAGACGAATCCAGTCGAAGTTATATTAAAATGGTGCTGGCTCTCGCAAGCGTTAGAATGGAAGAAGGTGTGTGTTTCTGTTCAACAGTCCACAAGAAGTCAAATAAAGAGCGTGCATCCGTCATAAAACCTGCCTCCTGTAAAAAGTAAAAAGTAAAAGAAAAGTATCCATATTTCAAACCCAATAAACACTTTTCTTTCGTTTCCGGTATCTGTTGTATGCGAAAGCCGTTCCGGTGAGTAAAAGTAATAAGTAATATTAAATTAAATAAGTATGTCGGCGAAAAAAAAAGAACATGGAATATTTAAATCTATCTTGAACCTGTTTTGTTAAAAAATGCTTTTTAGGATTTTTGTGAAGTGAAAACTTTGGCTGCAGTATGAGGGGGTCTTGGTGTATAAGGGTGAAACCACTCGCGTAGGTAAATCAGGCTCAGTTTCTACTACGAATTGCACATCTATTTTATTTTTAAATAAACTAACTGACTGCAATATAAAGATACCTCCCAACTAGCGTTTTAATTTATTTATATTTTATTATTTATTTATTTTTTTCACTTGGTAGATCTCGGTGAGGGAAAAGTAGATCCCCACACACACAAAAAAAGGTCACCTAAAGGGAACGTTCTATTACTTAAAACCCGTTCCTGGCGGGGAACCAAAGGGAACGTTCTTGGACCAAATTGTTAGCTGTACTTCTTACATATTGCTAATATATGTTTAACATTTTCACATAATATTAAAAAAAAACCAATAATAATAATAATGGTGCTGACCTGCAAAGTATATTTTCTGTATTAAAATGTGCATTGTAATATCCTATGGAAATGTAAATATATGTATAATATGTATTTGTTTGTAAACTGATGCTTATGTACCCTCTTTTTTCCCCTTTCCTTTTCTTTTTCCTTGTTCCTTCTGGTTGAGGCATGTGAAATGTTTTGTTATATAGTGAGATATGGCACTGTACATGCTACTTGTTCCAATCAAGGCATTAATAAAAAATTAAATAAAAAACAGCTTCTAAATAATGTGATTCAGCGGGGGGGGGGGGGGGGGGATGGTCTGCGCTCGGCGGTTCTTCTTCTTCGCTTGGTTAATGGCGGATTGCAAGGTGCATACCGCCACCTACTGTACAGGAGTGCGCACCATTATGTCATTTAGAGTGTTTTCATATTCTGTTCGTCAACCCTGCGTCTTTAAGACATTTAAATAATGCCTCCCGGGTAACTCTTATCCCCTCTCCCTCTGTTCTCAGTATCCCCATCAAACTCCACTCTTGATCGCTCTGGTCTGTGTGAAGGCGGAAGTGCTGAATGCGGAAGTGCGGAAGGCGGAAGTAGCGATGGCGATGGAGCGGAGCGGGTCATGGAGCTGGTGTCCGGTCTGCTGAGTCGAGTCTGGCTTTTAGCGGGACTCTCTGACGCGACGGAGGACCAGAGAAGCAAGAAGATGGAGGACAAAGCGCTGGAGGTGTACGGTGAGTCACGGTGACCTTCACACAGACGCCCTGTGCTGTGTACCGTCGCACAGGGAGAGCTCAGATAGAGATACCATATATTACCCGTACGCTTTCCCAATAAATAACACGGTGTGATCACGGTGCAGTGACGGTGTCAGATGGAAATAGCGTGGTACTTTGATATATACTTTAGTACTGACTCATTACCATAATCATATACCATAATATTTTCCTCGTACTTCAAAGGGTAACATAATATTACCATGGTACATGTCCACAATAATAAAAAAAAAAGGTTTACCATGGTAAAAAGGTCGATTATATATATATAATATATAGATATATATTACACCTACACCACCACACCCACAAGGGCAGAGGGTTGCACACACACTATTACCACACATACCACACACACCACACCAACCCAGGTTTGTTTTTGGTGAAAAGTGGGCACTCTCTCCATAGGCTACTGGTTTTTATACTGGTACATCCCGTATATTCCTATTGCCCTACACCAGACCCTAACCCCTAAAACCACCCCCCCCTCAACAAAAGGGGGGGGGAGACTGTCTGCTATTTCAGATTTTCCATACACTCCATTCTGTGTGATTTATAAGCTTTTTGAAAAGTGGGGACATGGGGTAATGTACTGAAAATTCACCTTCTCCTTGTAATACCTTTGTTATACCTTTGTCATTATACACATTTATTTCCTCATTTGTCACAAAAACGGTACACGCACCGCACAGCATATAATACACACACATACACAACGCACACATATATACACCACACACATACCACGCACCACATAACACCACTACATATATATATGCCACACGGGACAGCGTGCCACAGCATTATCACCCACACACACACCACACTCACTATATAGCCACACACCCAAACAAACGCACACCACATACACACACACGCACACATATATACCCACACATACATCTACTTATACACACACCACACATATATCACATACACACACACACATATTAACCCCTCACACATGATAACACACAACCACACTCACCTATATTAATATATACACACCACGCACGCATAGTACACACCGCACCTATATCATATATACCACCACAATAATCCCACATAACGCACACCATATATACACACGCACCCCATATATATATATATATATATATATCAAATATACACAGCATGCATAACACACACCTCATATATATACACAGCACAACACCCCACAACATGCATATCCCTACACACACACACACATATTATCCCCACATCACACACACATATTATACACATAACACACACATATATATACACATAACACACACACATATATATCTACCCTACGCACCAACAAATAACACACCACCATAGCACTACACGCACACATGACACACATGCACACCGATATATATTCATATATAATATAATCTCCCACGCATGCATATACACACACACACATAATAGTACACACACCCACCCAAACACACATACATATATACACATACACACACACCCCCACATATATATACACGACACACACCATATATAACACATACACACACATATATATACACGATACCCCCACACATATAGATATCAACATACCACACACATATATAAACACACCCCGCCACATATATACTACACCACACAAATATATATACCCACACATATATACCACAGGATACACACGCACGACATATGCACACACGCACATAATATTAACCACACACACATATAGCGCACACCCATTCACCACATACGCACACACATATATACCAGAAAAGAAAATAAAACAAAACCCATACACCACGCACACATATATATATATACACACACACCTCACGCATATACACCACACCATATATATACACACAACACCCACACACACACAGCACATATAGACACATAATAAATAACACACACACACACATACTATACACACACACACACGCACATATATACACACACACACACAACACACCATATCTACACATACCACACACACATATATTACACACCGACACATATAACACCCACTATATATACCAACCATATATTCCACACCTATACTCACACACATATATAACACACTCACACATATATACACACACACACTCACACACACACACTCACACATATATATATACACGCACACACATATATATATACACACACACAAACATACATACATATACTCAACACATATATTATACACACATATACGCCACACCGAAACAGATAGATTATAATACATCAACGGCACACCTCAACAAACACACACACATATACATACACACACGCACACATATATATACACGCACGCATATACACACACACACACACACACACACACCATATACACACACACACACACACACAACACACCACATCTAATATTATCTATATATAGTCGTATTACGTCAATTTCGATCATTTCCATGATCGTATCATCGTTTCAATTAACGATCAATTAATCGATTAATCGTTAATCTTAATGCTGCAAAATGCGTCTATGCTGCCCGGCGTGACAGGATGTGCAAAAGTTACTCAAAAAAAAAACCCTGCTTTCTCACCCGATTTAAAGGGGTTTTAGTCTGAATAAAATGCTAGTAGTAGGATTGTAAAATGAATAGATGTGATTGATCATTTGATAAAATGAAGAGAGCTTGTTTGAGATTTTACTTTAGTGACTGTTTCCTATCCCGACACGGAGACCGCTGAACGCGCCTCTTTAAATGGTTTCATGGTGCTCGTTGTTGTATTTTAAACACAATCACAATGTTTGCAATTGACATTTAAAATAAAATGATCCCAAACGTAACTGTGGTGCGTGTGGCTGTGCTGCGCAGTCAGTGAAACGCTTCCATCGGCGCTGCTGCAGCAAAACACACTGTTGCTCACACAAACATTGGTCATGTGAGACTATGAATCAGTCCTTCATTTGAATCCTGCTGGATCCTGTTCCGGAAATGTTCATATTTGAATTGTTCTGTTGCGGTAGCCTATTTGTTTTTAAATAAATCCGGCATTTACAGTCCATTGATCGTTACAGGCATGCTTGCTTGCCTACGCAGCGGAGCGAGCGCGGTTTAGGCTAGATGTGATTGGACCTATTCGCTCACGTCCTCATTCGCACAAATCAAATTTGTCCATAGTCGTAATGTATTTGAATGTTACATACTATTATTTAGAATGTAAACTAGGCTTGTACTTTACATGCATCGCATATAGACGTAAAAGATCATCCTCTTCACGATCCAAAACGGTCCTTGGCATACAGCAGAGGGACCGGTATACCTCCGGTCTAGTTCAACGTGACCATTGTATCCCTTTTTATTTTGGTGCTGTATTTCTTTTGATAATGAACAGACTGCGAGTAAAGTTGCAAATTGCTAGAATATGTGGGTGTGTTGCAGAGCGCCGGCGTGTCGCACCAGCTGAACCGAAAAAAACTTCTTTATGGAGTGGCTGCGCCACACTTCTGTTTTAAATCTGTTAGCTTAAAAAAAAAAAAAAAGTGAAATACTGGCTTAAATAATTATGAACACAAATTACTTTTATTTAGGCCTATTACTTACATAGGCTATACATTTTCCTTAAAGTATCCCATTTTGTCCCAGGGCTTGAAACCTGTGCCTAGGCTAGTTAGGTCCATGCAGAAACTCGTGAAGGATGCTCTTAGTTGTGGCATCACCGTTTTGACATCATTGAATGCTCCGGGAAAACGTGTTGTTAGTGTCGGTCACAGCGCCTTTTAATTGCCGTTTTGAATCCAGTAATTATTTATTTACAAATTATAAGCTCAGATTATGACAAGTGTGGTATAAAAGCTTTGTTTATTAGAGGAATAATTGGTTTATTTATTACCGTCTAACCCTCTAATATATTGTCATTCACTTTTTATCACTGTTTTCACATCTAAGGGAAATGAAAGATTTCATGGCCCTGAATTAAGAATTCGTCAGATTTATTCATTTGTTCCCTCATTTTAGTTAAATCAAGGGTTAAGGAACAAAATTAATTATATATGGACAGTGGCCACAAATTAATAAGTAGTAGGAACGAATTAACAAGTTGTAGGAACGAATAGCCTATCCTTCCGTGGCCCCGCAGCCCTGCCAAGCACGAGCCCATATGAAAATTGTCTGGGAAATGACGTTATTACTGCCATTTCTACTTGCTTTGTCGCTATGTTGAAGAACTTTGTGTCATTTCTATTTTAATGTACACATACATACACACACGGTACAGAATCATTACCATAATATTTAGCTATACAGTACTTCATACATCAGTTACAAAAAGTGTATTGCTATATGGCAATATGGTATGTATTGATGGAAAGCTTGTAACTGCATGTTTCACAGATTTTTTTGTTGATAATGTTTTGGCAGACGTGTTCGACGATCCGTGACCCTAGAAAACCAACACTCTGGGGAGCTGATGTGGTGAAGGAGAAGGCTGCGGTCAACAGGAGCTCGGAGACGACGTAGTACCTCACATCATTCTCTCCAACCGTCCCACGGCTCTCTGGCCACTCTGATATTGTGTGTGTGTGTGTGTTGTGCGCGCAGCGCGAGAGTGTTTCGCGAAGCGCGAAGTGTGTGTGAGAGTGAGTGAGAGAGAGAGTGTGTGTGTGTGTGTGAAAAAGAGAGAGAGAGAGTGTGTGTGTCTGAATGAGTGTGTGTGTGTGTGTGTGAGAAAGAGAGAGAGAATGTGTGTGTGTGTGTGTGTGTGAGTTAGTGAGTGTGTGTCCTCTGTGAAGTGTGAGTGTATTGTGTGTGTGTGTGTGTGTGCTTGTGCGAGAGTGGTGTGTGAGAGTGTTGAGAGGAGAGAGAGTGAGTGTGTTTGTGTGTGTGTTTGTTTGTGTGAGTGAGTGTGTGTGTGTGAGGGAGAGAGAGAGCGAGAGGAAGAGAGAGAGAGTGTGTGTGTGTGAGTGAGTGTGTTGTGTGTGTGTGTGTGTGAGTGTGGTGTGTGTGTGTGTGTGTGTGAGTATGTGTGTATGTTTTTGTGAGTTTGTGTGTGTGTGTGTGAGTGAGTGTGTGTCTCTGTGGATGTGTGGGTATGTGTGTGTGTGAGCGTGAGGCGTGAGTGTGTGTTTGAGAGAGAGAGAGAGAGAGAGAGAGAGAGAGATTGAGGTTAGGTGAGTGTGTGTGTGGTTTGTCTGCGGAGTGAGTGAGTGGAGTGTGTTGGTGTCTGTGTGAGTTTTGTCCTGTGTGTATGTGTGTGTGTGTGTGTGTGTGTTGAGTGCGTGAGTGTGTGTTAGAATGATGAATATGAAACGCCACATGACCGCAGACGGAACATACCTGCACTTCACAGATAACAAAACAGACAAGACACTCCACACTGTACAGCATCAAAAACTACACAAAACCACACAAGATGCATTCAGTGAATTAGTCAACACAGAAAACAAACGCGTTTACAGAAGTAGCTCGTTATGTGGCTCTAATGATCAGTTTAGTGCAGCTTCACTGTCTGAATGTTAACAGTATGAATAAATAATTATACTTATTAATAATTTCAATCCACAGCATGGTGAATGTCACAAAGCGCCATATTTCACTACAGAATCAAGAAAAATTATTTTTATAGAAATTATTATCGATTATTAATATAATATTTTGTATTAAGACAATGCAGCCTATTAGATAATTATTTTTCATATAATGACCTGACAATTTATCTTAGTGGCTTTTTTTCTTGCATAAATTAAATGGAAGAACAACAAACTACTCCCATGTATAATAATAAAATCTCTCTAATCTCTCGATATATATAAGTATTATATAACATCAAATTATGATTTAATGTATAATATAATAACACACATATGCAAATTAAATATAGATACACACACATACGGTATATATCTATATTTAGAATAATATAATACAAGTCCCATATTTTCAGCCTATAAAAATATATCTATACTATATTTTAACTACGATAGTTTTCAGTACTTTATAATCTTGACAGTGTTTTTTTTCTTGCATAAAAGGCAAATGACAAATACTACATGATGTATAATATATGTCTAACTATATAGTAGTCCTATAATCTAGAATTGCATTATATATATATATCTAAACCAATTAAATACTTAATAAAATATGGTCTTTAATATAACAATTATTGTATATATATATCTAAGATATAAATATTATATAATGTAATATAATAGCAAATAATAATAATAATACCTATGCAAAGGTGATATCTTTTCAGCAGCACATTAATGAGAAAGCCTAGCAAAACATTTATAGTCATAATTTAAATAAAAATGTCTCAATTCAAATAAAAATTTGAATTCAAAGGTTTTTTTTCTTTTGATTTAGAGGACGGGCATGTTCTTGGCAGGTTTTTGATTTTGTATTCCTCAAACATAAAGGTTTCCTCCTGTAGTGATTCAGTCATGGATCTACACTGCTAATCAGAAGCGTTATTGATTGGCATCGTGGGATGCTGTGCTTCTGAAATCTGTGACTTTCCCCCCAAGAGCCCCGTCTGATCAGACTTTAAGCAGCAGCATGATGTGTGTGCAGCACAGACAGAGATCAATCAGTCATTGTTAATTAACAATGTTTTATTCATATTTTGAATGACTTTTTATTTTAAGTTGGACTTAAGCATTTTGTCTAGTGGTCGACTGATATATGGCCACGGCTGATCTAAGTTTTTCTGTTTGGCCAATGTGTTCGAGACTTTTATTTTGATGGCAGCGCTCACATTCTCCCTCTTCATTGTTTGCTGTCGTCGTTTAACAGTTCCGTCTTAATACAAATAGAAGTGTCTAATAATCTGATTTTATTTTTCAAATGTTTTTAAAACATTCCGTGAGTGTTGAGAGAACATTCCATTTGATCATTTTGCAAACATTATGGAAGTGTTACTTTTGAATGTTCTCCGTCCATTCTAAAACGAGCTGTAACATTTAAAAAAAAAAAAAAACTAGCAAACTCCACGTAAACATTTCAGAAAAAAAACATTTTTAATTCCATGAACAAATTTCTATTAACATTGCTGGAAAAATACCTTACCAGAACAATAGTAAAAAAAATTATTAAATGCTGAAATTTTCCATTTTGCTACAATATGATTACCCAGAAATATCTCGTATAGAATAAATATTTGAAATGATTTATATGAGAAGGAATGGTTTCATGTAATCGGCAGGCAAGAATTCACAGCAGGTTGCACGAGCCATGTTGATATTTTCTTCGACCTTGTTTTTAGTGACGAATTAGTCTCAAACTGCCAGTTTTAGTGAGTTCTGGCCTTAGTGAAGCTCCATTATAATTTCTTGGACTCGAGGTGCGCTTGTTTCTTTCCTCCAGTCGATATGTGGAGAGTTTAATTAACCCCTGTCGGTCACACAGACTTGTAAATATACCCTCATTATTGGTGCTTGATCTCCTGAGAGCCGCTCGAGAGGCTTTGATGAGGTCGACCGTCTGAACTACAGCAAACGCCTAATTTATTTCCTCTTCCTGCAGGTCTGTGCTTACAAGTCAAGCTTCAGCGCTGCCTGCCGTTCAAGCACAAGGTACGCCCTCATCTGGTTTTTGATCCCCTGGGTGTTTGGAGCTTGTGAGTGGAAACGGGAGAGTAAAGAGTCTCCTCGTGCCGTGTAGTTGTTGTCATGTTGATGAAAGGCTGTTAAATGAAAGCACATGCGACAGCTATTGTCCGGAGCGGCCCGACTGATTTCTGTTTCTCTGTGATGTTTCGTGTCTCTTTCTGGTGTCTCTGATCGCACTTTCTCTCCCTTCCAGCTGGAGATTTACATAACTGAGGGAACACACTCGACCGAGGAGGATAGTGAGTGTTCATTACAACAATGAAATGTTCAAACAGCCCTCGGGCTCAGATGTTCTCTACTCAAGTGCATGAACGCACAGTCTTGTTTTCATGAGTGCGTTTAAAAATGCACCAGATAACATGTTGATGCGCTGTATGTGTAGCTAAGAGTAGGTTTTGGGGATTTCTTTTAGGTCTAGTACTGAATGTGTAGTAAGCAGGGTGGCATGATGCTGATAGTAAACTCTATATACATTAAACTATTTAATTACAGTAAATAATATGCACACACAATTACTGAAATGAAATGCTTTCCGATTTTCATTATGTAATTCACTTAGGGTGTGTTCACACTTGTAGTTCGGATCGTTTGGTTCATTTGGTCCGGACCAAAAAGGAAAATGATGCATTTGGTCCTGGTCCGCTTTAGCGAACCTAAAGTCGCCGAACCTAAAGGCATAGTGATACGTTCACAACCTGATTGGTCGGCTTGAATGACGTATATATCGTGACTGAACTCACAGAGCACCCCAAACAAAAGGTGCGTTAGACTTAAAGCGGCGCTGCGGGTGTATGATATCAAAGCACTGATTAACCGATCAGTCTACTTAGCACTGCTTTAAGTCGAACACACCTAAAGCCGTCTGCTGGACTAAGCGCGTCTACATATAATTTTATTTTCACCACCTGCAAACTCACAAGGAGCTCATAAAAGGCACTTTACCACCTCATTGCTCTACGTTTGCCCTCCGCTCATTTTGTTTTGGTTACACCGCATCGTCAAATCATGTTGCATCTTGTCATTACTTCTGGTTTTTGGTTCGTTTAGAAGATTTTGTCCGTGTTGCGTTCATATATCATTGAACCGCACAGAGGTTCGTTTGGAACGTACCGAGACCCATTCGTTTTCAGTGGTCTCAGTCCCCTTGTTTGGTGCGCACCAGGTTTCAGATGGCAGCGTGTCACACGTACGAACCACCCCGCACTAACGAGCAATCGCACCAGGTTCGTTTTCATCGAACAAACATGACAAGTGTGACCGCACCTAGCCCTAAAACTTTACTTAGACAAAGCTTTTTTTTCTGCATTTTTTGTTTTCGACTAAATTTAGTATTAATTTTATTTATTGTAGTCATTATATATATCATATATACAATTTTTAATTATCGTGTTATATTTTTATGTATTTTATAAATAAATTATAAAGTAATATCTTGAAATGTTGAGCAATTAAAAGTAAGTATATACTTTTTTCATATCTTCAATCATTAAGTAAAATTACATTAAAAATATACTATAACCATTAGTTGGCCCCTGGAGCACAAAAGCAGGGTTAAGTCGCTGGGGTATATTTGTAGCAATAGCCAACAATACATTGTATGGGTCCCAATTATACATTTCTCTTTTATGCCAAAAATTATTAGGATATTAAGTAAAGTTTATGTTCCATGAAGATATTTTGTAATTTTCCTACCGTAAATATATAAAAACTATATTTTTTGATTTGTAATATGCATTGCTAAGACTTCATTTGGACAACTTTAAAGACGATTTTCTAATTTTCAACGAGACGCGGGGACCGTGCGAGAGGATTGTGAGGGACGAGATTTTTTTTTTGCACCCTCAATTCCAGATATTCAAATATAGTTTTGTATTCGACCCCAAATGTCCTATCCTAACAAAACCATAATACATCATGGAAACATTGCCATACTTTTTCTGATCAGCTTCAGATTATGCATAAATCTCATTTCCAGAAAATTGACCCTTATACTGGGTTTGTGCTCCCGGGTCACAAATATATGCATATAAAATATATGTTATATTTGTGATGTATAATATATATACTATATATATTATTATATATACCTAGATATCTAAAATAAAATTCTTTTCACAGAATTATTGATGGGCTTGTTTTATCTCCAGGGACTAAACTGTTGGCCCCCACCCCACCGAACTATGCAACCGTCCAAAGGCTTGTTTAACTGGTTGAACTGGGTTGTGTTACTAGACACCGACGATAATCTCCAAATGTTCTTTGAATATCATCTGCATAACTGGCCTGATTTGGCACAAGTATTGAGATCCACAGCCATAGGGGGCGACAGTATCAGTGTGAGATGAGTCGGTGGTGTGTCTCTGAACTGGTTTTGCTGTGTGTGTGGTTCTCTCTCAGTTAACAAGCAGATCAATGATAAGGAGCGCGTGGCGGCTGCCATGGAGAACCCCAGCCTGCGGGAGATCGTGGAGCAGTGCGTGACCGAGCCGGACGACTGACTTTGACTTCTCTAACAGACTGTCTGATGAAACCTCACTCTGGCAGACAACAGAAAAGATGAGAGCTGGAGGTCTCTGGCCTTCCTGTCTGTCTTTGAGGAACAGCATTCCTCAAGCTGAGAGACAAAACACAGCCACTTCCTGTTGAACTTCCCGGCTAAACGAGCAAAATGTTGCATCAAACCACAAAAGAAACAATATTTCACCCAGGAATTGAGAGAGGAACTAACCCTCGTGGTCCTCATCTGACTTTTTGTTTTGAACCACAGAACGTCTTGAGCTTCGGTTTCTAAACAGAAACTGCTCCTAAAGATACAAAAAGCATTAAAAACGGTCATTTATGAGCCCAAGTATGACATTTGAGACCTAAATGCAATGCTTTATGATACTATAATGATGCTTTTAGAATACGTTTGGAGCTCATCTGCATCCGTCCTCATTCACTTTCACTGCAGCTCGGACATTCTGTGTAATATCTCACGTTTAGTTGTGAGAGTAAATCATGATACATGTAGTAATAAAACGGATGTCAGAGCTCGGTTATCGATCCTGCAGATTATGTGTGACATTAACTACTTCAGGGAATGATGAGTTTGTAAATAATTTGATTTTGTAAGGTAAAAGGCTATATTTGTAGAACTCAAGATCTTACGAATAAAAAGCTTCTCAGAGAAGCTGTGTTTGATATAGGCCTGGAGAGGCCACTGAAGTTAATAAAATCATTACAGCTTCTATATTGCCAGTATAATCTGAGTGAAATCTCTATTATTTTTACACATCGTTATCTATCACAGCATGACTGGTTGCAACGTTTTATTAGTCAAAAGATTAAATGGAATTAATGACAACAACAATATAATTCACACAAAATAATGTATATTTAAAAAATATATTTTGTAAATATGTACAATAAAATGTACATATTTAAAAATATTCTAAATGATATATTTAATACAAAAAAAAGTGTAATAAGAAAATTAATTATTTTAAAAAGTAATAGTTATTGTAATAATAAAACGATATAATTATAATATAAATATAAATCCACCTAATTAAATGTATGTAAATTCAAAAAAATAAAGTGAAAACAGCATTTTAAAATTCAATCGAATTAAGTAAACCTTTAATTAAGAATAACAATAACAATTCTAAATGTAAGGTAACTGACAATCATATTAAAAAATAATAGTTAAGGATGAATATATAATAAAATAATAAATAACAATATAATTCATACTAAAATTTAAATGTATATTGAAATGCAAAAATTAAGATACATCACTTAAAAAATAAAATTCGGTGTTTAATAATAAAGTATAATATAAATGTATATTTAATATTAAAAAAGAATAATAATTCGTATATAATTAATCATAATTTGTTTAATGAAATGTTGTTAAGAATAATAAAATGTGATCATTCATTTTGCCTAGAAGGTCCATCTGTCGCAGATGCTGTAGTGACACAAGATGCCAAATGGTGGCGCTCTACATCCTTGCAGCTCATTCTCTCATCCATTCGCACAGATTTACTGTACACTGCAGGCTAAAGCGCTCTTATATTGCATGGTCAAGCACCAGTATTTAACAGGCTTCAGCTGTGATTCAAGGCCCTTTTAATGAAGGCGTCAAATGTACATAAACGCCAGATGACTTGTTAAACGACTCTCTGAGAAGTGATGATGAAGACTGGCAGCGGTACAAATACATCAGCACTGCTGGCACAACATATTAACTCAAAAACCTCTTGCTAAACAACATTAATGGGTTTACTGTCTGGATGCTGAGTGCTTTCATTGATCACTGGCAGCCGCGTGTAACCAGATTGATTGTGCTAGCTGCTAATTTACAAAAGCCTGTAAAGCTCTGCAATTACATTGAAGCACAATTGTATTGCGGCGTTTGTGCTCGTTTATTCGATGGAAACATAATCAGTGAATTTCTAGTCAAACTGTGTTTTTGGTGCTTCGAGCATATTTAGCCACACATCAATCTTAAAGCAAATTCTTGTGTACGAATCAATAATGAACAAGTCATAAATATTGACACTTAGATTTTGTCCAATACACTACAAAAATTTTTAAAATATTTTTCGAAGATGATTAGAGTATATTTTACAAGAAAATACAATTTGTCTTAACATTTAACAACAACAAATAATTTTATTTTCAAAAGGGAAAAGTCTTTATTTGTACATTTAAGAGAAGTGATGTGAGTTTTTATGAGTGAAATCTATAGAAATTTTGTTTTATTTGAGTTATTTTTCACATCAGACTGGAAAACATATGAAAATAAATTTGATAGATAAATAATTAAATACTTAAAATACAAACAAGGAGATTTACATTTTAAATATAATTATTTTAAATAATAATAATGTGATCGATAATTTTGTGTTGCGTTTGATCAAAATATTCTCATTAATGTGCTACTTTCTATTTCTTCAGTTTGCAAAGTTCACGATCAATTTCTTATTAAAAATGACTATTGTTATGAAGTAACTTAGTTTGTTCTTGGTGAAAGACTAACTAGCGGTGTTATTTTAGCATCATTTCGATACTTTTATAGTTTTTAAATTAGGATTTATTTTTTGTTTTAATTTTAATTTTAGTTGAAGTTTTCCTAATTTTGTTGTGCATTTCTGTCACTTTTATTTTTTTTAAATGTCTACAGTTTTCATTCATTCAAGCCAGTTTTAGTTATTTTAGTGTATCAAGATGAGGTGTTGCCTTGGCAACAAGCTGAAATAAAATGTTTACTTTTATATACATTCTTTAGATTTAACCTCAAGTAACAAAAATAGTTTTATGGTGTCAGTTTTAGTAACCCTGCTAACTAACTATATCAGTTATGCGGTTGCTGAAACATCATTTGAAAATGTCCTTGAAACTTTGCATCAAAATGCATCTCTCTAATGCTTGATTATGATTGGTCAATAGCATCATGCAATCAGAATTGATTTCCTGCATTAGTTTCATGCATCTTATAAACCCTCAGCTTTCAGTCTGGACTCACAAACTCTGTGCATAATTTGTAAAAGTGTATCTTGACAATGCTCTCATTCCCAAATGCAGGTAATCAGTCTCTCTTCCTCGAGGAAAAAGCCTTGGCTGGAAACACAGAGAGAGACACATTATCTCGTAAGACACACTGTGAATGACAAATGAAGCAGGCACATTTCTGCACAACAGAGCTCGATTTTGAGTCCTAAACCCTGATGAGAATCAGCATCCGAGCCAGAGATTCCCTCGAGCCGCGCGTTTCAATTTATGAGTAAATTAAGGTCCGTGGTGAACATTACTTGAAGAGACTTTTTGTTCTGAAATGCAGTCAGAGTTTGGAAACCTTGGTGTGCTTTAAAACTTAAAGTCGCTACATAAAGGTTATGTGCCTGATGAATTGGACAGCCTTGAAAATTCACGTTTTTCGACTGGCAAATGAGAAACTGATAGGCTTTTATTTCACAAATTGACATGTGATAAAACATTAAATGTTTTATCTAATTTGATAATGCTTTTCATACTCTCAGCTAAAATGAACATTGACATTTAAAAACTTTGCAAGATTGTTTAGTGTTTTGAAAGAAGTCTGCTCATCAAGGTTGCATTTATTTGATCAAAAGTGCAGTAAAAATGTGAAATATTACTCCAATTTAAAACTTTTTTTTTCTATGTGAATATATTTTAAAATGTAATTTATATGCCGCAAAAAACTATCATATGCATGTCAAACGCGTGCCTATCGTATGCACGCAAAAACTATTAAATGCATGTCAAAAGTGCGTATCGTATGCACGCAAAAACTATTATATGCATGTCAAACACGTGCGTATCGTATGCACGCAAAAACTATTAAATGCATGTCAAACACGTGCGTATCGTATGCACGCAAAAACTATTATATGCATGTCAAAAGTGCGTATCGTATGCACGCAAAAACTATTAAATGCATGTCAAACACGTGCGTATCGTATGCACGCAAAAACTATTAAATGCATGTCAAACACGTGCGTATCGTATGCACGCAAAAACTATTAAATGCATGTCAAACACGTGCCTATCGTATGCACGCAAAAACTATTATATGCATGTCAAACACCTGCGTATCGCATGCACGCAAAAACTATTATATGCATGTCAAACGCGTGCGTATCGTATGCACGCAAAAACTATTATATGCATGTCAAACACGTGCGTATCGTATGCACGCAAAAACTATTAAATGCATGTCAAAAGTGCGTATCGTATGCACGCAAAAACTATTAAATGCATGTCAAAAGTGCGTATCGTATGCACGCAAAAACTATTAAATGCATGTCAAAAGTGCGTATCGTATGCACGCAAAAACTATTAAATGCATGTCAAAAGTGCGTATCGTATGCACGCAAAAACTATTAAATGCATGTCAAAAGTGCGTATCGTATGCACGCAAAAACTATTAAATGCATGTCAAAAGTGCGTATCGTATGCACGCAAAAACTATTAAATGCATGTCAAAAGTGCGTATCGTATGCACGCAAAAACTATTAAATGCATGTCAAACACGTGCCTATCGTATGCACGCAAAAACTATTAAATGCATGTCAAACACGTGCCTATCGTATGCACGCAAAAACTATTATATGCATGTCAAACGCGTGCGTATCGTATGCACGCAAAAACTATTAAATGCATGTCAAAAGTGCGTATCGTATGCACGCAAAAACTATTAAATGCATGTCAAAAGTGCGTATCGTATGCACGCAAAAACTATTAAATGCATGTCAAAAGTGCGTATCGTATGCACGCAAAAACTATTAAATGCATGTCAAAAGTGCGTATCGTATGCACGCAAAAACTATTAAATGCATGTCAAAAGTGCGTATCGTATGCACGCAAAAACTATTAAATGCATGTCAAAAGTGCGTATCGTATGCACGCAAAAACTATTAAATGCATGTCAAAAGTGCGTATCGTATGCACGCAAAAACTATTAAATGCATGTCAAACGCGTGCGTATCGTATGCACGCAAAAACTATTATATGCATGTCAAACGCGTGCGTATCGTATGCACGCAAAAACTATTATATGCATGTCAAACGCGTGCGTATCGTATGCACGGAAAAACTATTATATGCATGTCAAATGCGTGCGTATCGTATGCACGGAAAAACTATTATATGCATGTCAAATGCGTGCGTATCGTATGCACGGAAAAACTATTATATGCATGTCAAATGCGTGCGTATCGTATGCACGGAAAAACTATTATATGCATGTCAAATGCGTGCGTATCGTATGCACGGAAAAACTATTATATGCATGTCAAATGCGTGCGTATCGTATGCACGGAAAAACTATTATATGCATGTCAAATGCGTGCGTATCGTATGCACGCAAAAACTATTATATGCATGTCAAACGCGTGCGTATCGTATGCACGGAAAAACTATTATATGTATGTCAAACACGTGCGTATCATATGCACACAAAAACTGTATTATATGCATGTCGAACACGTGCGTATCATATGCACGCAAAAACTATTATATGCATGTCAAACACCTGCGTGTCATATGCACGCAAAAACTGTATTATATGCATGTCAAACACGTGCATAGTAATGCACGCAAAAAATGTATTATATGCATGTCAAACGCGTGCGTGTCATATGCACGCAAAAACTATTCTATGCATGTCAAACGTGTGCGTATTATATGTACGCCAAAATACGTATTCTATGCATGTCAAACGCATGCGTGTCATATGTACGCCAAAATACGTATTCTATGCATGTCAAACGCGTGCGTATCATATGCACGCAAAAACTGTATTAGATGCATGTCAAACGCGTGCGTATTATATGTACGCCAAAAACTGTATTCTATGCATGTCAAACACGTGCGTATCGAATGCACCCAAAAACTGTATTCTATGCATGTCAAACACGTGCGTATCGAATGCACCCAAAAACTGTATTCTATGCATGTCAAACACGTGCGTATCGAATGCACCCAAAAACTGTATTCTATGCATGTCAAACACGTGCGTATCGTATGCACGCAAAAACTATTAAATGCATGTCAAACGCGTGCCTATCGTATGCACGCAAAAACTGTATTATATGCATGTCAAACACGTGCGTGTCATATGCACGCAAAAACTGTATTCTATGCTTGTCAAACGCGTGCGTATCGTATGCACGCAAAAACTATTAAATGCATGTCAAAAGTGCGTATCGTATGCACGCAAAAATGGTATTATATGCATGTCAAACACGTGCGTATCGTATGCATGCAAAAAATGTATTATATGCATGTCAAACGCGTGCGAGTCATATGCACGCAAAAACTATTATATGCATGTCAAACACGTGCGTATCGTATGCACGCAAAACTATTATATGCATGTCAAACACCTGCGTATCGCATGCATGCAAAAACTGTATTATATGCATGTCAAACACCTGCGTATCGCATGCACGCAAAAACTATTATATGCATGTCAAACACGTGCGTGTCATATGCACGCAAAAACTGTATTATATGCATGTCAAACACGTGCGTGTCATATGCACGCAAAAACTATTATATGCATGTCAAACACCTGCGTGTCATATGCACGCAAAAACTGTATTATATGCATGTCAAACACGTGCGTGTCATATGCACGCAAAAACTGTATTATATGCATGTCAAACACGTGCGTGTCATATGCACGCAAAAACTGTATTATATGCATGTCAAACACCTGCGTGTCATATGCACGCAAAAAATGTATTATATGCATGTCAAACGCGTGCGAGTCATATGCACGCAAAAACTATTATATGCATGTCAAACACGTGCGTATCGTATGCACGCAAAACTATTATATGCATGTCAAACACCTGCGTATCGCATGCATGCAAAAACTGTATTATATGCATGTCAAACACCTGCGTATCGCATGCACGCAAAAACTATTATATGCATGTCAAACACCTGCGTATCGCATGCACGCAAAAACTATTATATGCATGTCAAACACGTGCGTATCATATGCACGCAAAAACTATTATATGCATGTCAAACGCGTGCGTGTCATATGCACGCAAAAACAGTTTTAAATGCATGTCAAACGCGTGCGTGTCATATGCACGCAAAAACGGTATTATATGCATGTCAAACGCATGCGTTTCATATGCACGCAAAAACTGTATTATATGCATGTCAAACGTGTGCGTGTCATATGCACACAAAAAGTGTTTTAAATGCATGTCAAACGCGTGCGTGTCCTATGCACGCAAAAACGGTATTACAGTGGGTGCGGAAAGTATTCAGACACCCTTAAATATTTCACTGATATGGCAGCCTTTTGCTAAAATCATGAGTTAATTTTTTTTCCTCATTAATGTACAGACAGCACCCCATATTGACAGAAAAACACAGAATTGTTGACATTTTTGCAAATTTATTAAAAAAGAAAAACTGAAATATCACATAATCCTAAGTATTCAGACCCTTTGCTCAGAATCATATATGTAACTCAGTGCTGGTCCATTCTTATGATATCCGTGAGATGGTTCTAAACTTCATTTGAGTCCAGCGGTGATATCTATACTGATTGGACTTGATTAGGAAAGCCACACACCTGTCTATTATAAGACCTTACAGCTCACAGTGCATTGTCAGAGCAAATGAGAATCATGAGGTCAAAGGAACTGCCTGAAGAGCTCAGAGACAGAATTGTGGCAAGGCACAGATCTGGCCAAGGTTACAAAAAAATTTCTGCTGCACTTAAGGTTCCTAAGAGCACAGTGGCCTCCATAATCCTTAAATGGAAGACGTTAGGAAAGACCAGAACCCTTCCTAGAGCTGGCCCGTCTGGCCAAAAACTGAGCCTATCGGGGGAAAGAGCATCGGGGGGGGAGAAGAGCCTGGGTTGAGAGAGGTAAGAAGAACCAAAAAGATCACTGTGGCTGAGCTCCAGAGCTGCAGTCGGGAGATGGGAGAAAGTTGTAGAAAGTCAACCATCACTGCAGCCCTCCACCGTCGGGGCTTTATGGCAGAGTGGCAAGACGGAAGGCCCTCCTCAGTGCAGACACATGAAAGCCCGCATGGAGTTTGCTAAAAAAACACCTGAAGGACTCCAAGATGGTGAGAAATAAGATTATCTGGTCTGATGAGACCAAGATAGAACTTTTTGGCCTTAATTCTAAGCGGTATGTGTGGAGGAAAACCCGGGCACTGCTCATCACCTGTCCAATACAACAGTGAAGCATGGTGGTGACAGCATCATGCTGTGTTGGTGTATTTCAGCTGCAGGGACAGGACGACTGATTCCAATCGACGGAAAGATGAATGCGGCCAAGTACAGACATATCCTGGACGAAAACCTTCTCCAGAGTGCTCAGGACCTCAGACTGGGCCGAAGGGTTACCTTCCAACAAGACAATGACCCTAAGCACACAGCTAAAATAACGAAGGAGTGGCTTCACAACAACTCTGTGACTGTTCTTGAATGGCCCAGCCAGAGCCCTGACTTAAACCCAATTGAGCATCTCTGGAGAGACCTAAAAATGGCTGTCCACCAACGTTTACCATCCAACCTGACAGAACTGGAGAGGATCTGCAAGGAGGAATGGCAGAGGATCCCCAAATCCAGGTGTGAAAAACTTGTTGCATCTTTCCCAAAAGACTCATGGCTGTATTAGATCAAAGGGGTGCTTCTACTAAATACTGAGCAACGGGTCTGAATACTTAGGATCATGTGATATTTCAGTTTTTCTTTTTTAATAAATCTGCAAAAATGTCAACAATTCTGTGTTTTTCTGTCAATATGGGGTGCTGTGTGTACATTAATGAGGGAAAAAAATGTACTTAAATGATTTTAGCAAATGGCTGCAATATAAAAAAGAGTGAAAAATGTAAGGGGGTCTGAATAAATTCCGTACCCACTGTATATGCATGTCAAATGCGTGCGTGTCATATGCACGCAAAAACTGTTTTAAATGCATGTCAAACGCGTGCGTGTCATATGCACGCAAAAACTGTATTAATGCATGTCAAACACGTGCGTAGGTATGCACGCAAAAACTGATAGCATGTCAAACACCTGATATCGCATGCACGCAAAAACGTATTATATGCATGTCAAACCACTGCGTGTTCAAGCACGCAAAAACGGTATTATATGCATGTCAAACACGTGCGTGTCATATGCACGCAAAAACGGTATTCTATGCATGTCAAACGCGTGCGTATGCACGCAAAAACTATTATATGCTTGTCAAACACGTGCGTATCGAATGCACCCAAAAACTGTATTCTATGCATGTCAAACACGTGCGTATCGAATGCACGCAAAAACTGTTACATGCATGTCAAACACGTGCGAGTCATATGCACGCAAAAACTGTATTATATGCATGTCAAACACGTGCGTATCATATGCACGCAAAAACTATTATATGCATGTCAAACACGTGCGTATCATATGCACGCGAAAACTGCGTATTATATGCACGTCAAACGCGTGTGTATCGTATGCACGCCAAAGTCAGTTTCTGCGTGTAAATGGCACATAAAATACAAATCAATCAATAAATAAATGAAAAGAGTGACTGATGACGTAAAGCTGTTTCAGTGCTGGAGGAAGTTATTACATTTGGATGAAAGATTATGAAGGCAAGCGTTTTTGTTTGCAATGATGTGTGCTGATGTTGAATCATTCACGATAAAACCAAGAACATGAATTAAGACTTTGAATGTCAGTTTTGAATGTTCACATGCGCATTTTTCCTCAGTAAATGTGAATGCAGTGGGATCCAGTAGCTCATCCAGTGCTCCTGTCGTTGTGTAACAGCAGCTCTGTTATCACGCAGAAAGCTGTCGTTTTACAGGTTAGTGAACCAAAGCAAAGACGACGCCGTTCACAATCACACAATTGCACCATTTCTCTTCATCACAAAGTGTTGTTTTAAGAGCGGTTTAATACAGATGTCGGATTTGTGAATATAGGCTGTGGCCACTACATATACTGTATAGGTATATATATATATATTATATATATATATATATATATATAATTAGATCGTGTCCTACAGGTATTTCGATTTGTTTATTTAACGTGGCGTGCGCTTTTGGTTGAGAGATGAGGAAAATATCCTTATGCCTAATTCAGAGGATGCCATAGGTTCAGAAGGAATGAGGAGGAATATTTATGATACACCTGAGGGCATCAGAAATTTATTAATGAGCAAACGTTCATTCCACAATGTTCTTAAATCTTTGTCAGAGACCTCACCATGCTATTCTCACCAAGGCGCATTATTTGATTAAAATAGAGTAAAAACGGGTAATATTATACAATTAAAAAACAATTAGATTATATTTAAAAATGTATTATCTTTTTTGCTGTGATCAAAACTGAAGTTTCATCATCTTAAAAAAAAATATTTAACAAAATATATATCGATATTAGATATATATATATAATATTTACACACAAAATGTATGAAATTTATTTATATTTCATGTATTTATATTTTATTTTTTATGTATTAGGATATATATATATAATAGCTATATATATATATATATATATATATAGATATATATATTTTTTTGTATGTTATATGTAATTTTATATACTGTATATTATCATAAATCTATTAAATAAAATATAAATAATAAATGAATCTTAAAAAATAAAATATCACATATATTTTTTACAGATACATACGTTCAAAAAAATTTAATATAAATTTTTAAAAGGATTACTATATTGCCCTCAGTTTCAATCGAAGAAAATACATCATTTGGACTTTTTTGGTTTTTTGCTGATGATTCTTTGATGAAAATAAGGTTCAAAAGAAGAGCATTTATTTGAAATAGAAATCTTTTGTGACATTATAAATGTCTTTACTGTCACGTGATGAATAAAATAATAGTATAATAATACAATCAATAAAATCATCCTAACCCTAAACTTTTAGCTTGGTCATGTTTTGAAATATTCATCAAACAGCGAATGCTGCAATGTTTTGTGTGGTAGTTTTGCCAGAGGACATGATGAACAGCATCGCGGGCTGCTTTAAGAGCAAATTGGAGTGAATTTTAATAGTACAATAATAATAAAACAGAGTAATATCATCAGATGGTCATGTAGACCAGCGAGTTTTAAACTTTTCAATATGAAAATCAATCTCTCTTCAGATGACAAAAGTAGACTTTTACAATCTGCACATTTTGCAGAAATCATATTGTAATTGTGTCTCAAATGAAAAAAATTGCCTGCAGATGGATTGATATTAAGACTGGACAGTTTCATCCTGAGACGAGACGTTCAGTTCTGGGAAATGAGATTAAAAGGAGCTTTTCACTGACTGATCCAAACGTGTTTTACTCTGATGCTCGGAGGATTCGAGTTGGATTTCCAGGGTTTTTCAGGATGGAGAACACCAGAAGAATGCGTTATGTCAGGTCTCTCTCAGCACAGAGCTGTTATATCATTCATTATGATGCTGCGAATGGCCCCAGTCTATAATCTGCATAATTACAGACCTCAAACTTACAGCACTGCAATGCAGCAGCGTTTAGTTTTTTACAAGTGAGAATCAATGTTACGAGACAACAGCACTGCCGAGAACAAAACAAAACAGAGCCACCCTCGTGAAAAAGAAGTGCACTTCATATCTAAAAAGTATCTTTTTAAAAACCAGATTATGTAATAAATCAAATAAAAGGTTGCGTATGTGTACTTAAACTCATGACAACACTGTTAAAGAAGTTCACTATGGGGAAAAAAGTCTTTAAAGTACATTTTAAATCATTATGTTTGAATCTTTTGATGTGCTTTAACTTATGAAGTGTTAACTACTAAAGCACATGTAATGGGAACTGTAGTTATGCAATATAACATGTCAAATTAATATATTTTGTGTGTAGCAAATTGCAACTTCATCATTACAAATGTGCATTATAAATTAGCCTACAAGTTTCAATAGAAATGACAATGAAGTACTGTATATTTTAGTTTAATATAAAGTCTCATCAGTGCATTCAGCAGTACACTAACCATTATTTCATAGACAAGAGAAGTAATTATGAAATTATGTAAAGAAAATTTTAATTGCATTTAATATAAAATTGAAACTATAATACATTTGCATTAACTTGTAAATGAAATGTGTTCTTTATTTTAAGTTGCTGCTGTAGTAGGTAATACGTTTCTTTAATATTACCCTTATTTTTATACAGTACTTTAATGCTGGTTAGACTGTAGTCCATCCACTGCACGCTCACATTCACACCATATTCTGATATGAAACATAATTTCTTGACATTACAGAAGCTAAAGCGCTTGCCACTGCCACTCATCTCGAAGGTTTTGTGCGTAATATTTCCTTGTTACTTTGACGGTGTATATATGTGACTGACAGCATTTGCATGCTTTGCATTCGTCTCTTACAGCAGGACTCAACTGCAAGTAAAAGAGAGGTTTTTAGCATGAAGCATGTAATATTTATACGCCTGTTATGTAATTGGCCAGAGGCTGTAAGTTGTTGTACTATCATTGTTCCACAGAAAGGACATTAAAACATCCAATATGCAGAAAAACCTTCAGAAATCCTCAAAGACTTTTGCATGAAAGCACAGAACATCATTCAGAATAATACACTAGGTTGGCATAAATAAAATGTTTTGAAAAGAAAACTCTTCTGCTCATCAAGGCTATATTTATTTTTTACGAAAAACACAGTAAAATACATTAAAAATTGTGATATATTATTGTAATTTAAAAAACTGTTTTCTATGTGAATATTTAGTCAAGTGTAATTTATTTCTGTGATCAAATCTGAATTTTCAGCATCATTACTCCAGTCTTCAGTGTCACATGATCTTCAGAAATCATTCTGATATGCTGATTTGCTGCTCAAGAAACATTTCTGATTACTATCAATGTTGAAAACAGTCGTGCGGTGTCATATTGTTGTGGAAACTGTGAATCATTTTATTTTTCTGGGTTCTTCGATGAATGGAAAAGTTTAAAAAGTCTCTTTTGATCAATTTAATGTGTCCCTGATAAATAAAAGTATTAATTAAAAACAAAAATACCGTAGTTTATAAGTTCACTATTAATTCACACCCATATCCCCCCAAGCTTTTTATTGCTTTGCATGAAAACGACATTGTTATGAGCAGATTTGTGTGTTAAAATAATCAGTACTCTTCTATATTTTAATGATAAAGTCCTTATTTGAAATCATTTTTTGCATCCTGCTCTATTGTTTATGTTATAGGCCTATTTTATATCTAGTGCCGTCAAACGATTAAATCGATCCAAAATAAAAATTGGTTTACATAAGGTGTGTGTACTGGGTATAGATAAATACCACACATGCCTGTATGTATTTAAGAAAAATGTTATGTTTATATTTTAAATATATTTATATATAATATAAATATATAAATGTATATACAGTACATGTAAATATTTTCACAATATATATACTGTATGTGTGTATTTATATATAATATACACAGTACACACATAATATGTAACAAAAACTTGAATGCGATTAATCGCGATTTGACTATTTATGTCCATATGGCACGTTAAAACAAAAACAGTGGTTTACAGGTCAGCTGGACAGAATAAGCTGCAATGTTTTGGACTTAATGCCAATTAATCAGAGGAAATGAAACAAACTGTTGATGAGAAGGAAGTGTTTTCAAGCGCAGCCGGTTTTCTGAACTGTATCGATAAACCGAACGCATTGGTCTCAGGAAATCAATCCGAAATGCACTGAATGCCATCCAGACTGATTTAGAGCGATATCCATCTGCTATTTTAAGATCCCTGTTAATGTTCACATGTAATGTATAATGCAGACAGCGTGTGCAGGTGTGTGCAGCGGTAAATCCGCTCTAATGACACACACATGTGTGGACGTACTTCTCACTGATTACAACCAGAAATCGTTAATGCAACCAGCCATTAAGCTTAGCATGTGAAATTAGGATGCATTCGCTCACTAAAATAGACAGCCACGTCAAGGACTCGTATGGTATGGTCATGGGAAATGCCATCTGTGAAATGAACCTTCACAGGAAAAGCAGAGTTCATTAGACGCTCACACACTTGTTAGGGAACATCATGCGTGCTCCCTGGTTTAGCAGTTCGCATTATGCCCCAGGGAGAGTTCAAATCCCACTAGACTTACAGGTCTTAGGTGTTAAATTTAGCTGTTTGACTAACAGGCCTCCAGCTGTTTGTTTTGTCTGTGAAACGAATCGAAGTTAAGCATATAGGCTACGTCTCTGGGAAATATTAGAGATATTTTGGATTCATGTTTGTTTGTCTATTTTAGGACGTTTCTGGTGGTTCATGACCCAAAAAAAAATAGGCTGCAAGTCTGATTTAAGGATAAATGTTCGCCTGTGGAAAACATTTGACATATTTTGTATTTGTTTTGGATATTATTTGCCTATTAAAGACGTTCCCTGTCCTCAGCCAGAGGTTATCATGACCTAAAAAGGTTGATGGGGGAAAAATAATGCTATAAAAACTAAAGACTAAAATTTGACATCTGAAGACAGAAACTGAGCGTCACGTCTAGACTCAGATCTCAGCATCTCTTAGGTTCTTTAGACCTTCTGAGTGTCATGCTAGTGAGCAAACCGTCCAAAATCTTTCGGTGTGGAAAAGCTACTGAAATGTAAATGTCAGAATGTTGCTCTTTCATCGGTTTTGATGGACAGAGAGCTGGTTCTTACCCTGAAGATGTCCACGACGAAACCCTAGCAAGACAGAGACGTTTCATGTGTTTCATTTCATCTAATCAGAAGCAGGTGGCATGAGGGGGCGGGGCTTTCTTGTTCTAGAGAGCATGTGATTGGACAGAATTGTTTGAGTGCATGGTGGTGTCATCAATATTTTGAACGCGTTATGGTTAAAGTTTGTTTTCAGTGTTGTAAAAAATGGGCTAATAGTGCTTTCTATGCACACTGGGAAAAAAAAGACATTGTTCTATTGTTAAAAAAAGTTCTCTCTCAGATATTCCTAGTACTTTCACAAATAATTACAAAGAAATGGCAAGTAGCCAGTTGAATTTATCGTTAAATTACCGAACTGACTGAACTTTCTTGTACTCCAATTTTTAATCCTCACTTTGTGTTTGGTGTTTATGTTCAAAATTAGCCTCAGGCACAAAACATTCTCCTACAATAGCTGAGAAAAAGGGTCATTCATTTCAAGTAAAAGCTCAGTCTTAAAGCATATCCTCTAGTCATAAATTGCAGGTAAATTCACAAATCATTACAAAGAAGCAGCAGGTAACAAAGAATTAAACATGAAATGTTATAGTAGAAAAACTGAAATAGTATTTTCTTGTAAAACATGACTCCAAAAATACTTGAAATAATATTTTACAGTGTTTAATCTTTGACAAATTGCAATAAGTTATTTATTTATTTATTCTTTGCCACATTGAATGCAAACCAGTGGAGGTTAATTTAACCCCACACACTGTTTGACAAGTGTTTCAAGCCATTTTAAGTAAATGTTAAACCCAAAGTTAAAGTAAAGTCCAATTTTAATTACTTTTTTCATATTCTTCCAATTTATGCGATGCTATGAAGTCAAACCTGACTGTTTTTTTTTTTACATAAATGCAAATATGCTTGCAAATAGCATCTTAAATTTCCATCCTTGTATGCTTTTAAAAGACTTTTACGGAGTACTTTAACTGCTTTAAATGAGTAAGTTGAGGACATCTAAAGATGGAGGTCTGTGTTAGTGCCGTCACCTGGAAATGGCAACATGTGACTCAAATGGACCATAATAGATTTCTACCAGCGCTTGACATGCAGGGGATGCGCTCTTTCAAGCACTTAACAGTGTAATTGTGAAATCCTCTTTGCATTTGATGTGTGCTGTATGTCAGACATTGGCAGTGTTTAGTCATTGTCCTAACTGAAGTTTTTATGCAGTGCTCATGTACTAATAACACAAGCAAGCATGTCATGCTGGGCGTTGGGGGGGGGGGGGGGGGGGGGGGGGGGGGTGGGGGTGGGGGGGGGGCGGGGGGGGGTGGGGGTGGGGGCCGTTGACGCTCTAGGTGATTGTACGCTGAGCACGCATTATTAATGAAAAGGGACTTCAGTATTATCGTTCTCTTTCGCGGACACAGATGTACCATCAACCCAAGCTTAATATCACCCCTCACTGTTACCCATCCCTCCACCCAGCCACTCTCCCCCCTTCAGTATTATGGCTTTACCTCGTCGTCCCACCATCTTTGCCTCCCTGATGTACAGTATTTTATTTAATGGATTCAGCACCCCATCAGGATAACCTGCTTTTCACCATCCAATCAATTCTCAGTAAATCCTTACATTTCTTACAGATTAACATCTTGAGATGTCACATTACAGAGGTAAAGTGTGGTGCAAGCATCTCTATTTGATAGTTTTGACAACAGCACTGGGTCGTAACTGATTAAATGTAATCTGGATTACGTGATCAGATTCCAAAAATGTTGTACTTGTAATTAGATTGTAATACATTTTTAAAATACTCCTAATCAGATTACATTTTTTATGGATTACATGATTACAAAATATTCACACTTTAATCCCTGCATTAACCAACAGCAGAGAACATGCACATGTGTTGTTAAATTAAAGAAATATTAACTTTGAATCTCAGGGGGATTTCAAGTAAATATTTTAGATCAAACGGGTTTGACTGACAAAAAAAGTTTGGGAATCCCTGCATTACATGAACAAACATTAATAAACATGAAAACAGC
The DNA here is from genome assembly GCA_018155175.1 of Sinocyclocheilus anophthalmus. NCBI lineage: Eukaryota > Metazoa > Chordata > Actinopteri > Cypriniformes > Cyprinidae > Sinocyclocheilus > Sinocyclocheilus anophthalmus. Next base: position 202,916 of record JADLZN010003691.1, on the reverse strand, counting down.
AATGATGTGTTGAAGTCTTCTCGGTTTGAAATATTTCTGTAAATTAATCTGCACTGTTTTGTAACTTGCCTAATTATTCATCTCACACATGGTATAATTGACTGAGAGGTGCTTTTGTCCCCAGATTTAGATGCATGAAATGCAAATTAATTTACATGGCATTTACATGGCCATTCTATATTGTGAATATACTCCCTGTATTCAATATGATGCACAGTAGAAAGTAAAAATTAAGAGAGAGAGAAAAAAATTAGAGCGAATAACTAAATTATGAGTTATTTACAGCCATTGGTCAGTTCATAAAGAGAGTCACTTGCTTCATTCCTGAATGATTCAGCCGTTCGAACAAATCAATTGAATGAATGATTCAGTGATAAAATCAGTGACTTGCCGCCACCTGCTGGCGGATTTAGTTTCATTTTTAGCGTATAATTTCAGTTATTTAAATCATATTTCTGTATTCAAAATTGTATAATTAAAACATTAATCTCCACATGAATTTGATTGCACTCATGCCACCTCTGAGCCTCATTAAACGTCTGAAAATGTACCTACAAGCCACTTTTGTGTTCTTCTGTGCCACCTCTGTAGTGCAAATTAATTTATTAATACTAATTTCACATGATTGGTAACTTATTTGTCTTATTCTACTTCTTATTATATTGCAGGGGTTAAAGCAAAAAAAAAAAAAAAAAAAATCTTTTGACTGAAAAATGTTCTTCGACCAAACCCCATTCCTCAGCCATACCTGTCACACACCCACTTTAAGAGCAGTGTTTTTCTTCTTGTAATCAGGAGCGCTTGTCCTCCCAATTAAAAAATGTAGGAGCACCTTCTGATCAATAATCAAAAGTTCTGATCAAAAAATTAGCCTTCCTAATACTAGGTGACATTTGACTCAAAGTGATTTATAGGGGCATTTTCTTTTTACCTTTGCAATGGCGTCATTTTCATCTGTCAATTTCAAAAATGTATGTTTATAATCTTTTTTAAAATTTCTATTTAAAACAATAAAATAAGTAGAATAAGACATAAGTTACCAATCATATGAAATTAATGAGGCCAGAGGTGGCATGAGTGCAATTCAATTTATTTACAAATTCATACAAATTTGAATACAGAAATATGATTCAAATAACTGAAATTATATGCTAAAAATTAAAGTAAAATCGCCCGCAGGTGGCGGCAAGTCACTGATTTTATCACTGAATCATGATGCAGTTGATTAATTCGAACGGCTGATTCATTCAGGAATGAAGTAAGTGACTGTCTTTATGAACTGACGGAAATCCGGCGTAGCGACGGACATTTAATCCCTGTTAATGGTTATATATTTTATTTATTGATTTATTCTATAACAATAATCCCATTTAAATCTATAAACAAGGTCAAAGGGAATCTAAATGTATAGTCCGAATACATTACCTAAAATGAGTAATCTAGATTAAATTACTGACTACAATTTTCATTATGTAATTTGTAATCAGTAACAATATTTAAGTAATCTACCTAGCACTGTTTGAAAACTTCTACTGCTAGTAAAACGTCAATAATATTTTACTTTGAATTAGCAGGTTTGATGTTTGCTAAAATCAGAATCTGTCCGGCTGTACAGATGGACGATATTGAGATGAGTGGAAATGAATACTCTGTGTGCAGACCAATACCTGTTAGTCTCTGCTTCATTATGACCTCTGTGTCTATTATACTCCATTATTATGCATAGTATAGAGTTCTGTTGGATTTCAGCTCTCTGGATAAATAATAATGGGGTTCAGTTTGGACTGAGGAAGGCCGAAGTCTTTGATGAAATGCTTGAGTAAGCAGTCTCAGCCTCATTATGACAGAAAAATTAAAAATGAAACATGAAAAACATGTCTGATCTGATCCTCTTCATGAATTACTCTGACTTACATTAACCTCAGATTTTAGGCTAAAGTTGATTTTTACATTTTCTAAAAACATTAATGATGTTTGTCTGTGGAAAAATCAAGCTGTTGTCATGATGCTGGGATGTTTTCCATGTAGTTATGGTGTTCAGGTGGTTGCTAGGGTGTTCTGGGCAGTTGTCATGTGGTTGCTATGGTGTTTTAAAATCTCATTGATATTGAAGTTTAATACTTAGGCTTAGTGTTTGATCAAATCACTAAAACTATGGATGATTTAGCATAGTGTTAGCATGATGCAAGCACATTTCGATTGTTCTTATCAGTGTTGGGCAGTAACGCATTACTTAGTAACGTGTTATTGTAATTTGATTGATTTTTTAGTAACAGAGTATTTAGAGTAACAAAACAGTACTTAAAGTATAGTTCGAAGCCGAACAATCCCAGATAGCAAAATGCACTCGGGACAGTTCCGGTTAGATTCTCGCCTGCCGGAGACTTACCAAAGCCACTAGAAGGCAAGCCTGCAACCATTAGCCGAATGGTTAATGCCGGTCTGGCAGTATGTGGGAAAGGAGACTAGAGGCTGTTTTGTTTGAATGGATGTCAATGGAGGAGAGGCTTCACTACGCTGAATAAACAGCTTTTTAGAGGAAACGGCTGATCATTTAATGAATCAACAGCCTATCGGCTAATCTTCAACATGTTTTACACTAAACAATACTTTTGGGTTTAACAAACTTTAGAGTTTACACCAAAAAAAAATGCTGTTTTATAAGAGAAGTCACTGATTTATTGCGACAGGTGGGATTCAGCTTACAGCATTTCTCATTCATTCCTATGGGATCCGTAAACGGCAATTGAGTGTCGCACAACTCTGAATGAAGTTCAATGACGTCAAGGCTGTAATGTGATTGGTTATTAAGGGACACGTGATCCAAGTTAGCCGTTACGCTTTCTTACACTGAAGTTCACAGCGGATTCATTTTTAATATCTACTTTACTGTTCACAAATCTTTCATTTAAAATTGATACGCAGCCAAAATGTTTACTTTCATTTCTATTATATGTACACTATAATACATAAATTACACGACCTAACACATCTATAAACGTATATCATTATGATGAATGCTATTTTGAAGTACTCACTTGATCAAGTTGGCATGAAGAAAATTTACTTACAAGATTTATTTACAAAACTATGCAATTACAGCCCCCCCCCCCCCCCCCAAAAAACTAAATAAAGAAGTTATACAGAAAGTGCATAGCTATAAAACATCCCATTTTGCAAAATTACCCCTGCATTTACTTATACTTGTATTACAAAATTTAAGAAGTATAAACATTAAACACTCAGGTAACATTGTTACCTACCTTAACATGAACTAACAATGGCAAATACTTCTAAAGCATATATTAACATTGATTGATGTTAATTTCAACATTTACTAAGACATTATTAAAAACAAAAGTTGTATCCAGTTAACATTAATTAATAGATCTGAGCTAACATGGACTAACAAAGAATAGTTTTTTTGTTATTAACTAACGGTGACAAAGATTAATACTGTAACAAGTGTATTGCTCATTGTTAGTAATGTTAGTTAATACATATTGTGAAGGGTACACACATTGGTAAATGGCAAAGTTTTGAAATTAAACACATTTTGTACTTTAACTAATCATTTACAAATGTCATCCCTGTTGAAAAAAACAGCATATGCTGGTTAGGTATGTTTTGAAGCCTGGGATGCTGGTTAAGCTGGCCTTTGCTGGTTTATGCTGGTTTTTGCTGGTCCTTTTGCTGGTTTTTGCGGGTCCTTTGCTGGTTTTTGCTGGTCCGTTTGCTGGTTTATGCTGGTCATGTGCTTGCAAAGGACCAGTTTAAACCAGCAAAAAAACAGCAAAGGACCAGCATAAACCAACAAAAAACCAGCAAAGGACCAGCATAAACCAGCAAAGGACCAGCATAAACCAGCAAAGGACCAGCATAAACCAGCAAAGGACCAGCATAAACCAGCAAAGGACCAGCATAAACCAGCAAAGGCCAGTTTAAACCAGAAAAGGACCAGCTTAAACCAGCTAAGGACCAGCTCATGACCAGCTAAGGACCAGCTCAAACCAGCTGCCATGCTTCATAATATACCTAACCAGCATATGCTGTTTTTCAACAGGAGGATAATTTGAGTGAATGAAACAATAATTACTGTTCTTTGGTTGTTGCTCATTTTCAAATCGCTCAGGGTTTATGGTTGTGTAACTGTGCCTTTTCGCATTTTAATCCGGTGATATCTTTGTTTTTGTGAGCTTTAATTTCTGCACCTGTAAACAGCAAAAAAAAAAAAAATTTATACTAAAGGTCTAAGTAATGCGCCAAACTAAATAAATTAAATGTATATGTTGTACGACAGACTGTTTACAGCACTAACTGCAATGACAGCACAATAAGTGGCTGTGCCCAGCATTAATAATATTTAGTGTGTAGCTAATGCTAATTAAAGGGAGAGCTCAGCCAAAAATGAAAATCATTTACTCCCCCCTCATGTTGCCCATGACTGACAAATGTGTTGGTTTTGATTTCCAGCATTCTTCAAAGTATCTTCTTTTGAATTCTGCAGAAAAAAAAAACTAATGTCAGAGGTTTGGAAAACGTATGTAAATGATGACACAATTCTGGGTTAAGTAAATTAATAGAAACACTTCTCACTAGCCATCACTGTGCAGAAAAATAACAGTGAACGAGCCAAACAAAATGCTTGATAAATACACATTCAGCTAACAAACACACATGCGCGAGAGCGAGCTGCGGGCCACACTTGGCCCGGATAACACTCGCTGATGCCGAGTCTGAGCCGGAGGCGAGCTCGGGCCGATTGCTACATGCTATCTGGGATTTTAGCTTATTTTAACAATTAGCTAATTGCTATTAGCATATAGCTATTCACTGCTAGCATGTGGAACATGTTGGAAGTTGTGTTTGCTAGCATGAGTCTAAAGAGCCAAGCCCCACATCTCTACAATGTTCTGATCCAGAGATATTCATCTCATTCTTTTTCAATAGTCTCTTCTAGAGTGCTGTAATTGGCTGCTAGTGTGAAATGCCATCATTTATTACCCATGACATTCTGATGCAGAGATATGATGTAAGCAAATTTGGTCCATTGTTAAATCTATGTTTTTTTTGCCTGATTTTATCCATTGGCAGACATTATACGCCCAATCGGTTATAAAATTCACCGCAGTGTTGTCTTCAATAAGTGGTACGATTTGACACTCCATTCAGGGGTCTGCGACAAATGGTGCGGGATGCATTTGGTGCTGAAATTTGCACAGAAAACTGAAGAAAAATAGGAGGTGAGATAATAATACTACTACTTAACTTCGCGAGCATTCATGCAGAGCTGCACTAGGAATGCATTTAGGCAGAATATCAAACTTATTCACACTACAAAAGCACAGCCATTTTCAAAAAGTGGCCTATTTTCCTGCTGCAGAATGCAAGAGCTGAGAACATTTTGATGTCCATGGCCACAGGTTAAACACAGCTGCCATTTGAACAGGAAGATAATGGCCACTTCCGGTTTCAGTCTTAAACATGTCAGAGTGGCAAAACATGCAAATTACACATGCAGCAACTCGGCAGCTGTCAAATTACACCCGAAACGAGCAGCTCTAATGCACTTACTGAAAGTCCAGCAGGGGTTGAGGGGATGAAATGAAGGCTGACGGCTAATGATGTGTCTTGATTTCTTCAGTTATAATGAGACTTTGCTGCTGCTGTGAACACACACACACTGACCTCATCTGGAATTCTGTCCTTTCTGGAGTTCAGGCTGACCGGAACGACACACACAGATGGATGGATTCCCTCCAGTGTTCCCTATAATCTTTTTGTTCTTGCTGAGCTACAGCGATTACAGAAACATCCCACAAACATGTGCAGGGTGCCATTACTTTCAAAGCTCTAGAAGCAACACGCACAAAAACAACATCCAATGCAGAACACATCGCAAACGTCTCTATTCTCCACAGCAAATGATCTAAACCGCTCTGTCATTTTCTTGATTGAAGACGTGTTTTCAGAGAACACATTTAACTGAATGTAGTGTGAGGTTTATATTTATAACAAGTTAGGCAAATCAGAAGGGAATCAGATAATTCTCTCAAAACAAGAAAAAATACTGATTAAAACTAATAACAATTTTTTGCATTGCAGTTAATTTCTTCATCATTTATCACACTTTGCTAAACTAGAGGTAATGCACTACTGTTTTCTATCAAAATGATTGTGTGATATAACTTATGTCCAAATCTTTAATGAGAAACAAAGGGAATATATATATATATATATTCAGTCACCATTGTATACCTTTGTTGTGCCAGTTCTGGGAAAAATGTGTATCTATATGACTTTGTTATTTTTTACGCATTAATGATTGATACAGTGAGTGACTGATGTGAAGGACTGTAATTATTACACTTATCAGAAGCCCTTCTGTGAGACTCACTGCTGTGTGGATTCAAATGCTTTGTAATCGATCTAATATGTCTGCAAACATGTTTATGCATGACTGCTGACTGAATAATCCTCTTTAGTGTGGGAAGCCCGGCTCGAGGGGAAGGCGTGTGACTCCGTCGGTCGGGGCAGATAATTACCGCTTGTGCGGTTCGGTGAGAGACAAGAAGTCAAGAGAGCATCGGGATCGGATCTGTGGGGCCGCATCAATCAACGGGGGGTTTGTGTTTCTGTCTGTCGGAGAAATGGATGAGAGGGAGAGATAACTGGAATCACGTACTTCTACTGCAAAATATGTAGCCTACGTGCACAGGTTCCCAAATTATTTTGTGACGCGGACGCAAGCTATTTTCTGTGAATGTGCGAGACTTCCGGTTTATTAGTCGCTAGCTAAAACTAGAACAACCAAGTGCACTAAACGGTAAAACTATTGCACTACAAACTGTGTTCATAATCACGACAATAGAATAACATGATACGAAACTCCAGCTACTCCAAAGTGAAAAATACATTTTTATTGTAACGATGGATTATGTTGACAAGAGGGATGTAGAAGTATTCACTATGAAGCTTACACTGGTGCTGTACCTGAGAGAAAACAGATTTGAACATCTGATTTTCAGCAGTAAGAAAAATAGTGTTTTAAAGCTTGTTGTTTTGTAGAAATTCACAGTTATATGTGATATGAGAATAGTAGAGCCTGTAGATAGGTACGCTCTTAAAAATAAAGGTGCTTCACGATGCCATAGAAGAACCTTTTTGTCTAAATGGTTCCATAAAGAACCTTTAACATCTGAAAAATTATAAAAAGGTAAGAAAGAGATGGTTCTTTAAAGAACCTTTGATTGAATGGTTCTTTGTGGAACTAAAAATGGTTATTCTATGGCATCGCTTGAAGAACCGTTTGAAGCACCTTTATTTTTAAGAGTATAGTATGTTTTATTTAAGAAAAATATGATTATTTTTTCAGAATGACAATTTTTTCTCAAACATAGTTTGTGGGGTAAAACGCAATTACTGTAGTTATTCTGTTCTGAACATCAAATCCTTTGTTTTTCCATCAAATGTATTCTAACTAGTTGGTTGAATAAAAATATTGGGACTTATAATTAAAAATTACCTCAAGTTAGCATCAGGTAGCTAGTTAGCATCAGCTAACAATATTTTTCAAATAGGCTATTATTATTTTGTAATTCATAATTATTGATTATATTATTTTTAATTTTAAGCAAAAACTGCCTGTACTCTGATTCTGGGGATTTAGGGCGTTTTGCCCTAAAGTTGGGTACAAATATTAAAATGTAATTTTTGTTAAAAATCTAACAACACGGCATATGATCTGACCCTTCCTCATGAAATGGAATTGGCCATTCTGACACAGTTTCCTCTTTGCCTTATCATTTGCAGTTGGCATTAATGTTGGGCATGGTTGTGGCCAAGATAATTATATTAAGGGGTGAGCAAGCCACTGCTCCCCCATGTTTTCAGGAAATGGTTGTGGAGATGGTCTTGTTTTAAACCTTGTGAAAAAATTACGGCTTAACGAATCAAAAGTCTCTCAATTTTTCCACGATTGGGGCCCTTCCTCCAATATTTACAGAATAGTTGAACTTAAAGATTATTATACTATTTATCTGTTATGGCTATGCTTTCTGTGGTGATTTTGTCCTGCCTTGCGTGATAGATATTCATTTTATGTATTTTATTTAAGTCCCCATTTTGTTCATTTATAAATTCGTCTGGCTCTTTTTTGTTTTTTTTTGTGAGGGGGGGGTCTGTTGGTTTGGTTGTTGTATAAAACGAATAAATATATGGCAAAAAAAAAATAAAAAAATTAATAACAGGAACACTTTGGCAGTTCATACTTGGGTATAATTTATGGTCATTGTCACTAAATCACCGGTTCATGCACAAACGTACACTGGGGGCACTTTTTCGCGAGAGCAAAATACGCACAATAGTAGTACATATCATGCAGTGCCCAAAAGAAATGAACACATAGAGGCACAGTCCGACCCGACAATTTTTTTCTTTTTACACACATTTACAGAGTTTTGATAATAAAGGTACTTTTGCCACCAATATTGAGGATATATGTTCTGACTTCAAAACAATTTATATGCTGTGGGAGATTGAAAAACCTGTAGCCCGACTATCCAGCTTAACTATCAAGGGTTTTCAAAGACGGGGAGGTTTGTTCGGTAAGCTCCCGGATGTACCGGAGACACCATACTTGAGATGGTGAGAGCTCCGAATCCCGTGTAACTACGGTTCGACAAAACAGCTCAAATCTGCATGCCTAAGGAAGTTACAATGGCACGGTTGCATCAGATGTACCGTAAGTGTTTGTATATCGTTTTGATGTGTGAACACTATGGGTAGTTTAGGTTGGGTTTGGTGCTAGGCTATTTCCAACACGATAGAGCATTAACTTTTAGCGACAGTCCCCGGATATTTTAATTCTGAATCAACGCAATACGTACCTGAAGAAACGTAATAAAAATACAGCAATACGTACCTATATCAACGTAATAAAAACGTGCAAGGGTTGACGTATTGAACCCGTGTTTTAGTGCCACTCAATGGACATTTCTCTTTGAAACTGCGGCGAAACGTGCGTGCAGTGAAAACGGTGTTGCAGAAAAAGTGCACAGAGGTACGTATTTTTAGGAGACCAGGTTGCACTAAAACTATGATAACTTTTTTGAACACATTTAACTTTTGTTTCACAGAAGAAAAAAAAATACACATTACACTCTACCTTAAATAACTGGAAGAGAATGTGTCACACATTCCTGTTACAAATGATACTCTTATAAACTGGATATAGGTGGGCGGTGATATGGTTATATCACATTATATTCAGTAAAAAACAAATATTCATAAATTGCATAATCATGTAAAACACATCCAATGTGGTAAACAAAATACTTAACAAATGAATTTGATCATTAAATCAGATTATTAGGCTACAGCTTCACATTATGAAGTACTTGATCAAAACAAACTCATAATGTGCTCTGTTTGGCATGCTATTTTATGCCTTTAGATTGTCAGTTATAAATTATCTAATGCTGCGGAAACGTCATACTTCCCACTTCTTAAATTGTAAATATGAGTTTGTCAAGTGCTTTGTTGTCCGATAGAACAGAAATCATGGTGGCCTATTAATTCTTGCCGGTTTCTTGGGGGAAACTTATTAAAGCCAAAAGGTAGGCTACAGATTACAAGATATTTAGTCAATATCCAACAGGTTTTTAAATACAATGTAGCAACCCATTGGTAACCATATAAGCATTCACAGCGCTATCTATATTCAGTCAAATAAATGCTATTTTTGCTGTGTTCAATACAATATGCATCAAATGGTTATTTATATATGTATATATACACATGACTAATGTCAGGAGAAAGCAATGTAGATGTTGTGAGAAAAATCAATAAAACTTTACTGCTATGTATCTCTCCTCTGCCATATTTAAAGTTTATGGCTCGCCCAACTCGGAAACTCAGGTATCAAACTTACCTCAAAGTTTCCTACACTGAAAAAAATGATTAATTGAATTTACTCAATTTTTTAAGGTAAATGGTTGCAATCAATTTATTTTACATACATTTAAATAAACAAATTTAGTAGCCTAACTTTCAACTAAATTTGTTTATTTAAATGTAACTAAAATAAATGGATTGCAACCACTTACCTTAAAAAAAATTAAGTAAATTCAATTAATCATTTTTTTTTTTCAGTGTAGTTGTAAATATGACTAGAGAGGCCATTCATGTTCAATTTACGACCAGGAAACCCGTATTGGTTATCAAAACTTTGCTGAAATACCTATCGTCGAATTGATAATTCATACTTTTTAGCAAGTAAATCGGCCTGCCTTTTTCGTTAGTATAAGTCCAACATCAGTCGGGATTCACGTGGCTTTTGCTGTCAAATCTTACTGTCTTATTAAAGTAAAGTACGGAATAACTTTAGTAATATTTCCTGATGAACACTTGCTGGACTGAAGCAGCTCGGCTTTGCTTGATTGTCTGTCATGATCTTTGTAGAAAAAAACCGTATTCTTCTAAGTGAGTATCTGGAGGGGCAAGGTTTTGAGAACGTTTGTTTCAGAAGCCTACTTTTGTCCCCCTGCAGCGGAGGAATGATCTTAGGAAAGTTATGTAATCTCTCAACTAATTGTATTGCACTTGAATTCTAGGGTTTGCAAACTAAGCATTTAAATTTCATCTTCTCAAATTAAAATAGGAAGTTCAAAAGAACAGCATTCATTCAAAATAGAAATCTTTTGTAATCTTTTGATCAATTTAATGCTTCCTTGCTGAATAAAAGTATTAGTTAAAAGTACTGACTCCAAACTTTTTAACAATAGTGTAAAAAAATGAGAGAATATTTATTTTTAGATGAACTAACGTACTTGAATGAAGTACGTTCTTAAATGAAACGTACTTGAGTTCCGTGAACAAACTATTTATGCATTTAAATCAATGTGGATTTTCAAAGATTAGCTGTACTCGCCTCAAACTAGGAAAACGAACACAACAGATCGATCAGAACCAGCGTCCAGAAACGTTATAGAAAAGTCTTTTCTACCCCAGAATGCATCTGGTTTTGGATGCTCACCACACAAACACATTTAAGAAGGTTCTTCAGTCATTCTAATGGAAATCCATGTCTATTCTTTTCTTGACCTTTGACCCCGAGCGGGAGAACAATGTCACATGCCGCGGTTTTCATTCGGCATCCGCTTGACTCTGTGAAGCTGTAAACTGCCCTCGAGGTTTATACAAAAGGCTCCCGAATCTCAGCAGAGCAGAGCGAGAGAAGAGGAGGAGTTTGGTAACGTATGATAGGATGCCGCTCTTTGCATATTCTTTGTGTTTTATTCATGTATTTGTTTTATTCCATATTTAGACATTAGCTCTGCTACAGAACCTATTGAGCTTCCTGTCCGCTTAATCAAATACACAGCATGTCAACGTCGTCATGGTAACTGCTGGTAAGATGATAAAACAAGTTGAACTCAAATTGCATATTTCATTTATTTGTTTATTTGGCCAGTAGACATAGAAAATAAACCCAGACATGGTTTACTTGCTTTTCTGCAAATTTTGCATTCTATATCTATATATATATATATATTAGATATATATAATATTTTTTTTTTGCAGGACTGAAGATTTATATAATATGGTGTATATTTCTCCCAGCTCATCCCTTTTTATAAACTTGCATGATTCAGGGACGGCTCAGTTTCAAGGTTAGTCAGGGTTGTAGTTTTTTTAGGCCTATTTATGTAGTGTAATATATTTAAATATTTTTATACGTTTTGTTCAGGGTTCAATTTAATTTTTTGTAATTTTGTACGTGTCTTTTTTAGCTTTGTATTACATAATTAACTTCGTATTGCAGTTTCAGTTTTAGTAATTTCCATCCTTAAAATTATGCATATTTCATTTTTTTCAAGTTTGTTGTAAGTTTTGTTTTCAAATCTGTAGAAAAAGGTATAACAACCAGTGGATTTTAGATTATTCCTTATCTTTACAATCTTAATCAATATCTTAATTAAGATTAGATTTTTTTGCGTCTTTAGTTTTAAATTTAAATTCAAGTTCTAGTAATTATGTACATTTGTCATTTATTATTATTTATGTTTTTATTTTATATAGCTTTAATTTTTATTCCAGTTTCAGTAATTCCAGTACTTCACCTTAAAATGATCACACAGACACTCACAGAGTTGGGGTTCTGGATAAAGATATCTCTCTTCATTCCCTCACAGGATCGTTCAGATGAATTCAGCGTCACGTGTTCCAGACAGCGTTCACCGTATGATTTGTTTTCAGACGGAGGAGGAAGAGGTGAATGAGAGCGGACAGCTATTTAACACTCGGTGACTGACGGCACATCACTGCAATAATTCACTCTCAGTTTCTGCTTTTGTTTCAAATTCTGTTAAGAAGCCAAAATTAGAGAGCATCAGAAATGGCCACATTTCGGTCAAAAAATGGTTCTTCCTCAGTATTTTTGTCTTGTTTTATTATTATTTATACAAAATATTTATTGCAAATCGAATTGCTTACAAGACAAATTTTCAATTTAAATAAATTAATCTTTTAATGCTAGTAAGTCACAATATTTTATAATATTCACTAAATGTTTTAATGTTTGAAGGATCTTGGTGCACAAATAATAGAAATTTTAGAAATAAAAATCGAAAGATTAAAAAATCTCAGTAATCATTTTATTTTAATTAAATAATCATAAATAATAATTGTCATAATTGTTTTAGAGCATTAGATATTTTATTACAGTTATTTAACATACTAAATTATAGGGAATATATACTATATATTTTTGCAACATGATTTTGAAATTCTCTATTAAAAAATGCTAAATATGAATGTCTCTCTACATGACCTCATATGCCGAGGCTGATAAAGATTCACGTTTGCATCCAGACGTTTTCAACAGTCTCTCATCAGGTCATACTTCATCACATTTATTTCTATCCCGTGGTGTGTCGACCAATGTCAGATCTAGATAAATGGGTGGATTTTCTGAGTCTCTACGCCCTCGAACACCCGCCGACAGCTTGTTTAGCGCCGTCCCGCAGAGAGATATAACCACGACTTTATATTTCATGTTTCTGCTCTTGTCCTGTAATTCGACCGGATCATTTCTGCCTCCTGTGACTCTAAACGCTGCGTTTAGGAATGATTCTGTGCAGGATTACTATAGTTTTGCATTTTTTTTATTTTAGTATTACACCTTTGCTAGTTTAATGTATCACACTGGACTAAAACCTACTGACTTTGTTCACACAGGGTATAAAAACTTACCAAAAAAAAATAAATTTTATAATTGTTTTTTTTCCCTTTTCTAATTTTCTTTTTGTATTCTAATGCCTCTAAAGCCTACTGCTTATAATATAATATAATATATCACTATAACATAACACTGTAATATAATACAATATAATAAAGTATAACATACTGTAATATAATATAATACAATCAGCTTTTTTGTGGTTTGTATTTTTTATATTAAAATCATACAAATTGGTACTTAAATCTGTGATAAACTAGTTAGGTCAAAAGTAATATAAAAGTAATCTACAAGTAATCTACAAGTAGTCAGATTGTATCACCGAAAATGTGTAATCTAATAGATTATGTGACTGATCACACTTTTTACAGCATGCAATGTAGAATCAGTCACAGATTATAATTTGTAAAGCAGTGCGTATCTATGTCTAAATATATAACTCTCAGAGATGAAAGAAAGACAAAAGAAAAGTCTGAAACCGATTAGCAGCGAACTTGAACTGGGTTTATCCAACTATTCGACAGGAAAATAACTTTTCACACTCGGAATTACGGGTCATTGATTGGCGAACACATTTAAACCAATGTGCCAATTCTCCGAAAATAATGTCTGTCAATTGTTTCGGTTTGTTATTTCGCACAAATTGAACCCAATTTTCAGTCGTAATTAACGGCGAGTCATTTTCCTTTCACTTAACCTCTTTAATTACTGACCATCCTGATTGTGTGACTGATCAAGGTCCTGTATAAAAGAGAACACAACTCAGTTCTTACACCCCTAAAACCACACCGATCCAATCAAAGCCACAACTCCGATAAAAGCCCTTTGAAGTTGGTTTAGGGACATCAGCATATAGAAGCACATCCCGGATCCACCTGCTGAATAAAACAAGCATGGAAAGGTTTTAGCGGGCCTGGAGTGTCATAATACGGGACGTCTCGGCTCTTCGGTCACATCCTCCGTCGTTATTATAAAGTCATGATTCAAAAAGCTGCCGCATTATACAAGCTGACTTTAATACGGAGGAAAAGGCCCATCCGAGAACACTTTTGAATACTTGGAGAATGCCTGAAAATGATTTTTCCAACAATAGCATTGTGTTAAATCAACTGCACGTTCAGATTTGATGGTGTAAGTCAGAGGTTTATTTAAGCAGATCGTGTTTGTCGAGGGCGCAGGATCATGTCGTGTTGATCACGTCCATTTCTGTCTGACCTCCAGTCAAGAATGCTTCATATTTGCATTATGAATGTTTGTCTGTTCTATAAGTCTTGTAAGTTTCTTCTTATTTTCTCATGGTTTCTCAGATCGATCAGACAGACACAGGGGCAGATTTACCCATTAGGCAAAGGTAGGCGACCGCTTTGGGCCCCCAAAAGCCAAGGGCCCCCTAAAATGCTTTTCATATAGGAGATGCGCATTTAGCACGGACACGCGAACGTTTGCTGTTTATGGTGTTTATTACCACGACAACCGTCTGTGTTGAACATGCTTTTTGGGTATCCTTCTTGAAGATGAAAATATCATGCATCTGAAGCTGTAATTAAATATTGAGAAACAGTGTGTATTATATGTTTAAAATTGTTTTAAATGCCGCTTACTCATTCATGAGAAGGAACCAAGTAGAAGACACATTCGCAGTTACTTTTTTTGGTTTATATAATCCTTAGGTGTGTAAATGTATAATTGCCTTTTCATATTTTTCAGTTTTATTTAAACTTGTAGTTAAAATAACTAAAAATAAATGTCTTTTAAAGTTTGGAATTAGGCGGCCTTTGCACACAGGCTTACGCTCGTAACTGGACTTTCCTCTTCAATATAGGCTATATGTTTTCACACTTTTCTCATTCTCACTGATTCAAGGTTGTATATGAATGAATCTCTGAATGGAACCAACTGTCTTCAGAAAAGTTTCAATGGCATTTTCATTTTATCTGATAAAGTATTGTTTATGAGCAGAGCTGCTTTGTTTACAGCCGTTACCGGGGAAACAGCTGTATTTCTGCAGTTCCAAAAGCGCCTCCTGCTGGCAGAGAATAAGTTTGCATTTTAATAATCCAGTCTGTAGTTTTTGTTCAGACCAATGCAAAAATCCACCCACATAACCCCGTTTTAAATTAATATAATAATTTATACTTCTGGCTCACCCCTGGTTTAAATGCTCAGTTGTGAGGTTTATCATTTTATAATGTACATGAAAAACATTGGACACAACTATGGGGCACCATTGTGCAGCAGCAAGCATCACAACAAATAAGGAACTTCAAGGTTGATCTAGTAGTAGTACTGACAGTGTTGTCATAACATGCTGAAGACGCGAAACGTGGGATGAACAGACAAACTGATTCATTGAGTGAGTCATTTCGCTGGAACATTTCCGATGAATTCAAACTCAAGTCGATCAATCAGTTCACGCAGTGTTCACTAGCAAAAACCAGATCAAAAGAGCCATTCATTTTTGAACGTTGTTGTATCGCTAATTATTTGATTCAGATCAGGACTTCGGAGCGCGTAGTATTGCAAATCATTTGATTTAGATCAGAACTTCTAAGTGAGTTTGTGAATCTTTTGATTCAGATTTGGGGCCAGATTTACTAAACAGGGCAAATTGGCATTGGAGCACAATTCCATAGAAGCGCTGATGGGGAGGGGGAAATTCTAACAGTGCGCAGATTATAGAACACAGACACAGCCAGATCATTTCCATAATGACCAGCGCAGTCTCCCAATATAACAAATTACTGCCTGCTTTAAGACATGCTTTTTGCACGTTAACAGTCTTCTGTCAGTCAAGAAGTTGACCGAGGAAAGCCAGAGAACAGCAGAAGCAGGAGACGAAGTGATGGTAAAAGGTAAGAGTTTATTGAACAATCTTAGTTGCGTATGTCTCAATGTTCAAGCTTCGTCTGATGAGCACAAATTCAGCAAGTAATGATATATCAGTCTGCTTCACAACAACATCCCATAAACCTTGGGTGTCCATCAACATCCCCGCTTATCTATCTCTTATTCATACAGACAAAACATCTCATGAAACCCCACAAGCATGGGATTTTAACAACAATGGAAATGCATAAGCATTGAAAAATTGCCTAATAAAGGCATAAATAGCCCATAAATAGAACCTAAAAAATTAATTTATTTTAGTTTTATATATTTTATCCTATAGCTTATACAGTTCTACTGTATATAGAGTGTAAACTATAATTCAACATTGTGGGCCAATGCTACAGCTGGATTTCAGAGGTATGAATTTTACACCCACTCTTGTTCTGAAGTGGTACATAAATGTGCACTGAACCATAACCGGACACGTCACAGCCTGTCGGACGTTCTAATGGCTTTTAAAATGTCACTTTATCTGAGAATGATTTGACATCCTGACACCGTCACCGGTGCTGAGTGAAGACTGTAGCACTCGCTGAATAAAACATACATATATTTGCTATATTAAGAGTGACAAATGTGTTTGCCTCAGTATTTTATTCATATTGTCAAGATATAACTTGTTTAGATGCAGAAAACCTTTGACCGAACATCTCAGTTGTAAAATAGAATCATAATACATATTATCCTATACTACATACACACACACATACACACCACACACACACACAGTGGTGTACGAAGTACTCCTTTTTCAATTTTACTCGAGTGAAAGTACAAAAGTACTAAATTTATGTACTTAAGTAAAAAAAGTACTGATAGATTTATTTTGCAATTTTATATTAGCACATTTTTTTATAATCCTACTGCTCAAAATACCTGGGATTTTTCCAAAATAACCACTATATGGAGTCAATATATATTTTTGTTGTTGATATGGACTACGTTGACAAGAGTGATGTAATAATTTTCACTGTGAAGCTTACACTGCCAAGTACCTGAGAGAAAACAGATCTGGTAAAATATAAAACTCTGATTTCACCATAAAAAAGTGATTTAAAGCTGCTTGTTTAGCAGCACATCACAGTTATATATAACATGAGAATAAGACCTGAAGTTAGGAAGAACATTTTAAGGAAAATATAATTATTTTCATAATGATTTTTTTCTTCTCAAACCCTGTCTGTGGTGTAAAAACACCCCTGGCCAAATGCCCCCAGAGGACATCACTTCCCACTTTGAAATTACGGTATACACATTTTGTAAACAAAACTTTTATTTTGGATGCAATTATCGCGATTAATCGTTTGACAGCACTATTATTATAGATAAATCTAATATCGCCCCAACTTTCAATAACTTGCATTTCTAAAATATATTTATATCTAATATATATTTAATACAGAGTGGTTGCCATTGGGTTGAGAGGAACTCTTATGACCTCTAGTCCATCTGAGGACACACTGTTAAATCTATTCACAAAATGTAAGCAATACATACATGCCTAATATGCTAAGGTTAGGGTTTGATGAACGGATGAACATTTCAAAAAGGTTTTTTTTTTTCTATAGGAAATTGCTTTAGCTGAAGGTCCACAAGTCTCTTTGTGTTCTGTTGTGTGTGCGCTTTGTTATTGTAAGTCCCAATGCTTCATCCAAGGCTTTTCTTTGGACAGTGAATGTCAATCCAACCCTCATGGCGGGAGAAGATGAAGACGGCGCTTTATATGACCTCGGAGGCACATGAGGGACACACGAGGCTCCAAGGGGACCGCCGGAGGTAAAGGTCTCAGAGTTTCTACACCGAACTGAGGAGACCTGAAGATATTTCATAACCTGCACAACATATGATGCTTTGGCACAACTAGTAGATCTCTTAATCTTTTTCAATCTCTTAATCATCAAGCCATTATACGAGGCTATATAACCAATTTAAAAGAGATTCTCTCATCTCTAAAGACCTTGAATTGAATACTCAACTACTGAACGCAGTTTGCAGCCTCAT
This sequence comes from Sinocyclocheilus anophthalmus, assembly GCA_018155175.1. Classification (NCBI taxonomy): domain Eukaryota; kingdom Metazoa; phylum Chordata; class Actinopteri; order Cypriniformes; family Cyprinidae; genus Sinocyclocheilus; species Sinocyclocheilus anophthalmus. Next base: position 184,786 of record JADLZN010003691.1, on the reverse strand, counting down.
TCAGGACTAAATGAGAGTGTAAAGTCTACTTTTCAGGCAAAGAAAAGAAACACGACTGGAATCTGTCTGGCTCTATTTTAACCCTGTTTACCGTCTTTGCTCGGCCTCATGGGATGCCCACTTACTGACCGGGAAATGCTTTGTCTCTTTTAAAGTCTTTATCCTTTTTAAAAAACGCTCAGTCTTAGTGTAGTGTAAAGGAAAATGGTTTATGGGTTTGGTAAGTGAAATCTTTAGTCTATTAAAACTTGTAGAATGAAGATGACGAAAATGATTTCTGGTTCATCAGCAGGACAGCTTCAACAACCAGGGTCTAAAATTAACATTCGTCAAGCACTAATTGAATAAAATAGTAAAAATTGCCATTGGTAAGTAAATGTAGCTGCTTACTCGTAATTATCTCTTCTACTCACCAAGGCTGCATTTAAGTAAAGTAAAAAAAAATAAAAATTGTGGAATATTATTACAATTTAAAACAGCTTTTTTTCTATGTGAATACATTTTAAAAATGTAATCGATTGCTGTGATGCGCAGCTGAATTTTCAGCATCATTGCTCCAGTCTTCAGTGTCACATGATCTTCAGAAATCAGTATAATATGCTGATTTGCTGCTCAAGAAACATTTCTGATTATTATCAATGTTGAAAACTGCTGTGCTACTTCATATTTTTGTCGCAACGGAGATATATTTTATCAGGATTCTTTGATGAATAGAAAGTTCAAAAGGAGCATTTAAAAAAAAAAAGACATCTTGAGCCTCATTTGTAAAATGTGCGTCCGCTTAAATCCACGCCAACGCTCATATTTGTAAAAACCAGTTGGCGGGCCGTACATTTTTACACCGAGGCCTTCCGTGCGTCCCTACATAATTAATCCTCTCTTCGTACCATCATAACTGATGCCACGGCTTAGAAACCATAAATATACACAAATGCGTAAAACGAGGGCACGACATAACCGACAGGTATCTTATGTACGAGAATGAATGCCATTACGAAAGAAGAAACCCAATTAACAATTGCGCAACATACATCATCTGTAGCTGAAGCATTAACCTAACAAAATGACACAAATACAGTCCATCCGATGTTCTTAGACATTTATTCACCCAAACGCATTTATACCTTACAGATAGCATTGGTATAAAACAAATAAGGCGATTACATGTGTTTTAACGTTGACCTAACAATTTAACATACTCTTACTGCTTTTCGTCTTCACGAGTCTCCCTGGTTACTGGTTAGCACAGCTTTACTAGGAAAGTGAGCAAGTAACTTTAAAATAATTCATACAAGACAATGAAGAAAAGTGTATATATGTTTTTTTAACGTACCTCTGTGACTCATCTCCCCGCTGGTCTGCCTCGGAGGAAAAGACCGGTTAATACAGCTCCACTCGGGAAACTGAGATATTCTTACGGAAACTTAAACCTGGCTTTGTATCGTGCAAATAACATCAGCATACAACGCATCAATTGATAAAAGAGTCTAAAATGAAATTTAAGCTACCATACTCCAGTGGTTTTTCATCTTCACGAGTCTTCACAGAGCCGGTGCCGAGGAGGTGTGTGCTTGTTTTTCGCAGTCATTAGGACTACTGTTTTTAGATTGACTAAATATAGTAGGCAAATATTTTTTCAAAATGCACTGAATATCTAAACCTGAGAAACAGTAATAAATGTTTTAATAAAATGATTTACAGTGATGCTGTTTGCTAGCTAGTATGCTGACCATCCAATCAAAGGAGGAGAAAATGCTGACGTTATCGGTGCTGCCAACTCGAAATCTGATTGGTTAAAGCAATGGTTTCATTGCCATTGATTTTAAGCTAACAGACGCCTGCACTGTTGATTCTGAAGGCCTTAAGTCAGATTTCTTTGACCCTGGCAACACGGTTGCTGAAATATGATTGGATAAAAGCTCTAATATAAACATACACTGCTGGAAGCAGTGCAACCAAGAGAAAAGCTATGAAATTAAGAGAATAGACTATTGGAAATAATTTAATACGCATTCATGGAAAAATATATTAAACTACATCAGTGATTCTGATAGTGTTTAGGCCAGCAGAGAAGGCTATGCTGGCCCTGACGGCCCACCACTGGTAAAAACTGCCTTTGACGTGGAAAAGTTCTTAGTGTCATGTCAGAGTCGAGCGAGCCGTTTGATTCTCAGTATTATTATTTAATTAATCTATATATATATATTATATATATATATTTATATATATATATATATACTGTATACACACACACATATATATATATATATATATATTATATATATTATATATATATATATATATATACCACACACACACCACCCACCCACCGACACCACACACACACACACAGTGGGAACGAAAGTATCAGACCCCCTTAAATTTTTCACTCTGTTATATTGTAGCCATTTGCTAAAATCATTTTAAGTTAATTTTTTTCCTCAATTTACACACAGCACCCCATATTGACAGAAAAACACAGAATTGTTGACGTTTTTGCTGATTTATTAAAAAAGAAAACTGAAATGTCACATGGTCCTAAGTATTCTGACCCTTTGCTGTGACACTCATTTATTTAACTCAGTTGCTGTCCATTTCTTCTGATCATCCTGAGATGGTTCTACACCTTCATTTGAGTCCATCTGTGTTTGATTGTACTGATTGGACTTGATTAGGAAAGCCACACACCTGTCTATATAGACCTTACAGCTCACAGTGCATGTCAGAGCAAATGAATCATGAGGTCAAAGGAACTGCCTGGAGATCTCAGAGACCGAATTGTGGCAAGGCACAGATCTGGCCCAGGTTACAAAAAAAATTTCTGCTGCACTTAAGGTTCCAAAGAGCACAGTGGCCTCCATAATCCTTTTAAATGGAAGACGTTTGGGATCACCAGAACCCTTCCTAGAGCTGGCCGTCCGCCAAAACTGAGCTATCGGGGGAGAAGAGCCTTGGTGAAGAGAGGTAAAGAAGAACCCAAAGATCACTGTGGCTGAGCTCCAGCGATGCAGTCGGGAGATTGGAGAAAGTTGTAGAAAGTCAACCATCACTGCAGCCCTTCACCAGTCTGGGTTTTATGGCAGAGTGGCCCGACGGAATCCTCTCTTCAGTGCAAGACACATGAAAGTTTGCATGGAGTTTGCTAAAAAACACCTGCAGGACTCCAAGATGGTGAGAAATAGATTCTCTGGTCTGATGAGACCAAGATAGAACTTTTGGCCTTAATTCTAAGCAGTATGTATGGAGAAAACCAGGCACTGCTCATCACCTGTCCATTACAGTCCCAACAGTGAAGCATGGTGTTGGCAGCATCATGCTGTGGGGGTGTTTTTCAGCTGCAGGGACAGGACTACTGGTTGCAATTGAGGGAAAGATGAATGCGGCCAAGTACATGGATATCCTGGATGAAAACCTTCTCCTAGATTGCTCAGGACCTCAGACTGGGCCGAATTTTTACCTTCCAACAAGACAATGACCCCTAAGCACACAGCTAAAATAACGAAGAAGTGGCTTCACAACAACTCTGTGACTGTTCTTGAGTGGCCCAGCCAGAGCCCTGACTTTAAACCCAATTGAGCATCTCTGGAGAGACCTAAAAATGGCTGTCCACCACGTTTACCATCCAACCTGACAGAACTGGAGAGGATCTGTCAGGAGGAATGGCAGAGGATCCCCAAATCCAGGTGAAAAACTTGTTGCATCTTTCCCAAAAAGACTCATGGCTGTATAAGATCAAAAGGGTGCTTCTACTAAATACTGAGGCAAAGGGTCTGAATACTTAGGACCATGTATATTTCAGGTTTTTTTTTTTATAAACTGCAAAATGTCACAATCTGTGTTTTTCTGTCAATATGGGGGTGCTGTGTGTACATTAATGAAGAAAAAAAAAAAACTTAAATGATTTTATCAAATGGCTGCAATATAACAAATAGTGAAAAATTTAAGGGGGTCTGGATACTTTCCGTACCCACTGTATGTATATATATATATATATATGTATGTGTGTGTGTGTGTATAATATATATATATCTATATATATATTTATCTATATATATATAGAGCGAGAGATTTACACTTGTGAACCGAGATGTATGAACTATTTATGACCGCTACATTTTCTCAGTTCATTCGCCATAGGCAAAGACTTAAATTTTACACCCTGCCAACAAGCATCTTGCTACTGGTGCAGCGAACACACATATTAAACTATCTCCTGCTGAGTTTAAAGTCTATTATAGAGTTAGGCTTGAGTCAGCCGTGGAAAAAAATCAATTTCATTAAATCCATATTAAACTAACAGGAAATAACCCGCCATTGGTAAATATTACTGTATATGCCAAGCTGGCTGTCTTTGTTTCATATTAATCCCAGAGTACCTGCCTATATCTCTGTGTTTAAATGAGAACAGACTTGATTCGTCTCACTAGGGAGAACCCTTTAATTGCACTGAAAAGTCAATGCAATTGAAATGGATCGGTTAGAGGGGAGCAGTGAATTGACTTAATCATTTGTGAAGTGCAATGTTTGCATGCTAAGAGAAAAACTGCCGCAGCGATTAGCAACAGAGATACTGTCCTCAAAGCCTCCCAGAGCCACTGCAGCAGAATCACTCAGAGGGGAAAGTTTGATGCTTCGGGGTTGTCAACAGCTCTATCATGTCCATCCAAACCCATACGACTCTTTATCCAGTGGAACACAAAAGGAGGAATTGTGGCTGTTTTGAAATGTTGCAATTGTGACCAGACGCTGTCACAGGAAAGAAGTCCCAATAAAGCGGCAGAAAAGCAGTCTGTATGACTTCAGAAGCTGTTCTGTATTCCAGCGCAAGTCTATTTATAGATGCTCAAATGCCACATCAGCTCTAAATTGAGTGTTTTCTGGTGTCTGTCTGTTCTGAGATGACGGACTAAATGTCTTTGTTTACACAGTCTGGGTCGTGACGACCATCTAAACAGCGTTTCAGAACAAGAAATTAAATGTATTTTACACTGTAGGAACAAAACCATTCAAAAGTTTAAGGTCATTAATGGATTTAAATGTTTTGCTCTTTATTTGATTAAAAATACAGAACAAAAAGTATGGATCCTCTGCAGTGAATGGGTGCCGTCAGAATGGGAGTCTAAACAGCCGATAAAAACATCACAGTAATCCACAGCACTCCAGTCCATCAGTTAACATCTTGAGAAGACAAAAGACAAAATGTCTTAACAATTCTTACAAACATGCAGCTTGTGGCTTCACAAGACTTTAACTGATGGACTGGAGTGGTGTGGATTATTGTGATGCTTTTATCAGCTGTTTGGACTCATTCTGACGGCACCCATTCACATCCATTGGTGAGCAAGTGATGTAATGATACATTTCTCCAAATCTGAGGAAAAAACCAACTCATCGACATCTTCGATGGCTTGAGGGTGAGCACATTTTAATTCCTTTAATTCATATTCTGTTTGCTATTTCCAGACATCGTGCTCTTGTCTACTATTATCAACATCACCAGCAAATGTCAGTGCTTCATTTACTGCTAAGTACTTTTCAACAATGACTTTCAAAGTTAAAATCCAAACTATGAAAGTGCTTCCAAGGAGGTAAAGTTGATCATTCAAATGAAACTCCATAAAGGCAAAGGTCCCTAAACTGAAAGGACGGAGGAGAAACAGTCACAATGGAGAGCAGCCGCAAAAATGCCATCAATCGCTCTCTCTTCCTCCAACCTTATGTCCACACACACACACACACACACACACACACGTCTGCAATATGGCTTTTAATAAAACACACCGTTTTACAGTGACACTGACAGGAGACGTGCACACTAAAAAGCATTTTTCTCTCTCTCGAAGCAAACACACACTTGCTTTGTTATGCTGTCTTTCAGCTTTGTTGTAGAAGAACAGGACAATGAAAGGCTGAAGCGGAGATGGAGGGAATGAGGAGGTGAACAGATGCCGCTGGATTGCCCGGAGAGACACACTTAATCGTCTGCAGCAGAGAGAACACTTTACATGCACAATGACACCCAGAGCCAGTTAAAGCCAGACATACAGAGAGATACGGAGGTACAGTGATAAACACACAAACACCAAGCCATCAGTCAGCTGCAGAACTGTGCTTACTGCATAACACACCACTAGACTACAGTATAATGCAATAATTAAAATATTTAAATGTTGCATGCAAAAAATATCGATCTATGTCTCCATCCATCAAGATTTTTTTTAATAACTTATATATTTCTTTTGATGACTTGTATATCTGACGTTGTAAAATAGATATTTAATACAGAGTGGTTGCCACTGGGTTGAGATGGACTCTTATGCCCTCTAGTCCATCTGAGGACACAGTTAAATCTATTCACAAAATGTAAGCAATACATACATGCCTAATATGCTAAGGTTAGGGTTTGATGAATGGATGAACATTTCTTTGAAACGTTTCAAAATGTTTTTTTTTTTTTTTATATAGGAAATTGCTTTAGCTGAAGGTTCACAAGTCTCTTTGCTTCAATGCTTCATCCAAGGCTTTTCTTTGGACAGTGAATGTCAATCCAACCCTCACGGCGGGAGAAGATGAAGACGGCGCTTTATATGACCTCGGAGGCACATGAGGGACACACGAGGCTCCAAGGGGACCGCCGGAGGTAAAGGTCTCAGAGTTTCTACACCGAACGGAGGAGACCTGAAGGTATTTCATAACCTGCACAACATATGATGCTTTGGCACAACTAGTAGATCTCTTAATCTTTTTATTGATCTACAGTATGCATCTATTCATCCATCATATTGATGCATTTATCTATTCATCCATCCATTGTATTTATCCATTTATTTATCCATCCATCCATCCATCATATCTATCCATTTATCCATCCATCCACTCATCCATCTTATCTATCCATTAATCATCCATCTACAGTATTTATCCATCAACTTATCCCTCCATCCTCCACTGTATCTATCCATCCATCGGTCTACAGTATCTATCCATCCATCCATTCATTGTATCTATCCATTTATCATCCATACACAGTATTTATCCATTGTATCTACCCATCCATCTGTCTATCAGTCTAAACATCTCTTCATCTACATTATCTATCTATCTATCTATCTATCGCCGACATTCAAGGTTTGACTTAAAACAGTTATTTGCATCAAGAATTCAAATGCAGTTCTGCTTTTTTTTTGCAGGTTTTGGTTTGTGTGCAGTATATGCACATGCAGGGTCTCGCTGTGGCATACCGTTGAAAAGAACATCTAATATTCACAGTGAAACAGCAACAGTCATGAAAAGCAGCAGAGTTTGAGCTGCACAGTGGAAACCCACAGTGGTCTAAAGAAACTCCCATGATGCCACCTGAGAAAAACCATAAAAACATCTCTGTGAAGGTCTGGCATCTTATTACAGCAGGAGCTGTTGTTTGGAAATTAAAACCTGTGAGTGGCGGCACACAGCATGTTTCAGTAATGAATGCCCACATGTTAATTGCAAGAAAAAAAAAAAAAAAAAAAAAAAAAAAAAAAAAAAAAAAAAAAAAAAAAAAAAAAAAAAAACAGACCGATCCATACGCAAATGCAAATGCTCGAAGAATCCCACCACGTCTTTCTGTATTACCATAAATAAACACAAAAATAAAAACAACACCTGTCAGTGTGAATATAGCAATGCATGGGACTTTTTGTGCGAAAACGTTGAAAACGATAACAACCTCAGAATAACCTGCAAAGCCTCAGGGTCACGACTGGGTCACAGCTGTAGTGCGAACGACCCGTCCTGATCCCACAGCTGAAGTAAACCCTATGAATCATATTATAGAACAGACTGGGACAGATAATGCGTTTAATAACGCTGGTTTGTTCTTGTTTTAATGAGCTTCGGTCCTGTAAATGTGTGATTAGCACAAACAGGTGGCACAATCAGCTCTGCAGACCATAAAGTGACCTGGAGCTGACAGACATCTGTATTTATTCCAGTTAATTGATTTAATTAAGTGTTTGACAAATGTTCGACATGCTGTGCGTTTTGTTTTTGCACTTCCATTGAAACGTTTGCAGTCGGTAAGATGTTTTTTGAAGGGAAAAAGTCTCTTCTGCTCACCAAGGTTGCATTAATTTGATCATAAGTACCGTAAAAATATTTTAAAAGTAAAAAGTATTTTAGAAACCTGGCTAAATGTTTGATTTTATTATTATTTTCAAACATAAATAGTAACGAAAGCCAAAATATTAAACGTGAAGGGTATAATCCAATATTTTGTAGAGGGGCATAAAAACGTCAGTTTTCACCTGAGATTTAGAGCCAAATTACAGGGGGGTAAAAATGACTTCAGAAAGATGGCAGCACCATTATTTTATTTTTACACCGAGATTGGTAGGTCTTTTAGTAAAATATGTTGACTTTAGCAATCTTTGTTGCATTATACGCCAATGGTGACAGTTCAAAAATGAAAAAAAAAACAATGCAAAAAACAAAAAACAAAAGGCGTAACTAGTATTAAATATAGTTTTAGATTTTAGTTTGTAACAAACTTTGGAACTGAACAATGCAGTGCCTTAAAAATTAGGATACCAAAAGACAGAGATATTGGGATCTCAATATGGCTCCAGGAGTAAATTGTACACTTTCATTGGTCAAAAACTAAATGCGGGTCTGACTGTTAATAAACTTTTCTTATAAACTTTTATAATCTCATTTAGTCCCAGAGATATGGGGATCTCAATAGGGCTCCATGTTCAAATTGTTGAATTTGACATTTTCATTGGTGAAATGCAAATGTGGCTCACTTTGCATACAGCTGATACTTACTGTATTTAAAGATGAATGTCTGAAGAACAAATAATATTGAAACTAAAAATGTATCTTGTTTACTTGTCAAAACACTTGCATTAACCAAACCCATCTGGGTGCCAAAAATTTTATTTTTTTGAGTTTGCAAGCCGGTAACTCAAGAAGTATTAAAGATCTCAATATGATTTCAAACTCTAGTTCTTAACAAACCTATCTTTTACCATCTTCATTTTTATGGCCCTGTACAGTTCAGTCCCAGAGATATAGAGATCTCAATAGGGCTCCATGTCCAAATTGTTGAATTTGCCCATTTTCAATGGTTGAAAAACAAATGTGGCTCACTTTGCACACAGCTGACACTTATTGTATTTAAAGATGATTGTCTGAAGAACAATAATATTGAAACTGGAAATGTATTTTCTTTCCCGCTATCAAAACAGTTGCATTGAACAGACTTGTCTGAATGCCCAAAAATACTCTGAAATCATTAACTCAGTACGCATTCCTCTTACTAAAATAAAAATAACTCCTCTAAATAATTCCCACAAAACAAATATCACTTTGCTGATGGCTCCGTTCCATATTTTCAAGAATAACAGACTTCTCCAAAAGTATGCAACAATATTACTGTGCTCATTTTGGCCAAAATGGAACATGATCTCACACTGAAGAACATTGAATCCTTGCGCATTTTAAACTGAAGATTAAGTATGCATTGATTAACATTGCTGTCACATCAGCTCATTACATGTTTAATTCAGCAGATACATTGCTTCCAAACGGACCGGCGTTGAATTGGCTGAAAGGCCGATGGACAGATGGAGTCAGACGAGAGAACTTAACAGAAATGAATGAAACACCTGCTCGTCTCACGCTGAACCGAATGAGAGTCCAACTTTGAGATTCCAGAAGAGTCCGAGAGCAGATTCATCTCAGTGTTGTGTGTTTCACAGAAACTAATGGTAATGAGAAAGAGGGAGATAATTAGAAAGAGGAAGGCTGTAGTGAATGTGTTTGCCAGTGTTAAACCGTCACCACACACACACACACCACACACACACACCTTTTAATATTGAAACGAGCCTCCGTCATAAATGAGTTCTGATCGGTGATAAACGATCCTGTCGGTTTTTGAATTTCAATTCACTCTAAATCACATTCAAACCCTGTTTTTCCATCCGGATGATCACAGCAACACAACATTAAGTCAAAATTGGCTCCATTTGCTTTCTTAATACACATTATGAATGGAAATGATTCATTATTGCATATTATTCCACAGAAAAGAAAGTAAACTAGTTCTATAACTTGTTTAATAAGCTAATAATACTATATTGTAATAAGCAAAATAAAATGTTCAAAAACGTGTAAATTACTATTTTTACTTAACGTTTTATTATATAATTAAATAATTATTTAGTTATTAAAAAACATCAGTGTTTTTTTTTTATTATTGGATATTTGCTAATGTTAATATATCATAATTATATTTTCCTAGAAAATAAAATTGTCAAAATGTATTTATCCTCAAGTCCGTGGCTTTCAATTTTCAGTGAAACCATTTTAATACAAATAATCATCTCATCATCACCAAATCACATCACTGCCATAATTTCTTAGGTTCATTTTATTATTTTTTAAATTTATTATAATTTATTTTATGATCTTTTCTAGGAATACAGCAATGTATTCAATTATTAATAAAAATAAATGAATACAAATAAAAGTAATTGTACACAATTTGAGTATTCTGTATTTTTTCTTATTAGAATATTGTATCATTAGTTTATTAATATGCTGACAAGATACTTAATGTAAAAATAAAGATCAAATACAATTACTTAATTTTATTTTATCTTCTAAGAATATAGGAATTTATTCAATTATGGGACAGAGCCGTTAGCAATGTAATAATTGAATCATTAAAATTACAAATTGTTAAAACTATTGAAATTTGCTCTTCGATTCCAATTGTCTCCATTTCTTGGTTTAAGAGATAATTAAGTAGATTTTGAATGACTACAGTGCTTTTCTTCTCTGCTAAAGTTGTGGGGGGAAAAGACATTTTATGAATATTTATATCTTTCAGTCACGCCTTCGGATGCTGTTTTTATTCTTTCCCCTAATTGTCCTGAAGTCTTTTCTATTCTGCAAGAGATGGAGCACATACAATGCAAGTGTAAGATTTTACATTTATGCATTTTTTTAAGATGCTTACGTTTGAGCTAGAAGACTGTTTTCAGGAAACTTTGACAAACTGATGAGTTTTTCTGCGCACAGATTTCCAGAAATGCAGATTTGGTCCTGCAGCTGAAGAACATAAAGACGAATGTGAATGAAGTGAGAGGATTACCGAGCAGGAGCTCAGCGGCAAACGGCTGAATTACCTCACACTCGTTACAGCTGCTCCAAACTCACAGCACGACTGCTAATTAATTACTGTACAGCCACATATAAAAAAAAACACACACTCACTGCCTTAATAATAAAGTCAAACCACACCCTGATCAGATCACACACACACACTGCACTGAAAACAGACACATCCAAACAAATGACGTCACGACACCGTCACCGACACGGTCACCGACACGACACAATTACTATTTTTACTTTTACTATATTTATTCTTTAATTATATACTTATTATTTAGTTATATAAAAAAATCTGTTTTTTTTTATTATGGTATTTACTATATTTAATATATAATTTCCTAGAAAATAAAATTGTCATGTATGATCCTCAAGTCTGGCTTTCAATCTTCAGTGAAACATTTTAATAATAATAATAATAAATCACCATTATCATCATCACTGCCATAATTTCTTAGGTTATTTTATTATAATTTATTTTATGATCTTTTCTAGGAATACAGCAATGTATTCAATTATTAATAAAAATAAATGAATACAAATAAAAGTAATTGTACACAATTTTTGTGTATTCTGTATTTTTGCTTATTAGAATATTGTATCATTAGTTTATTTATATGCTGACAAGATACTTTAAGTAATTGTATTTGACACGACCCGAAACAGACAGACACGACCCGAGACAGCTCGGCATGAACAGAAACACAAACTCACCAACAGCAGGTTACACAGTTTAAAGCTAGACAAAGAACAAAAGGCAACATGAGGGCTATTCATACCAAACAATACAGGTCACATGACATGAACCAACCAATGAGAAACAAGACACATGAAAGACAACAAATGAGAACATGACACATTGAACCGAGGAACTAATAGCAGGCATACAAGAGTGCAAGGCAAGCTTGACACTACAGCATAATCAAATTACAAAGAAAGACTGAAAACAAGACCATGAACCACACCCAAAACGACGCTACATAATAGCAAAAATACAATATACCACAAACGGGTAACCGCTTTTTTTATAGTTAGTGATTATATTTGATTAGTTATTCATTATTAATTTAATATATTGCTAGATTCTTAGAAATAAAATACAAAATAAAATTTCTTATGCATATTATAAGCTAATGATAAAAAAAAAACCATATCCTTACAAGAAAAACTACAGTATACACCCCAACTGTGAAAAATAACTTATTTCTTTGTTATTATTTATTTAATATGTTTGGTTCAAGATGTTTTCCCTAATATTTAATACATTAATATATTTGTATATTCCTGGAAAATAAAATGAATCATTTAAAACTAATAGTTTCTTGTTAGTTTATTATTTGTCTATTGATACATTCTACAAAACAACAACAACAACAACAACAAAAAAAGTATACATAACTATTTGTTTGTTTATTTAATAAAAAAAAAGTTGCTGATGATTTAAGATTAAAATGATAAATTGTATGTATTTAAGATATTTTATAATCTAGCCTAATATTGATTTACTACTAGACAAATGCCATATTTCTTGCCTGTTTTTGAAACCAATGTTTTAATATGCACAAGCATGAATGAATTTTCAGAATATTATAGTTATTTTATTATTATTAGCTTGAAAGCACTTTCAAAGCAATTTTTTATACATATTTTGTGATCTGCAGGAGAAAGTTATTCGCGTTTTGATCGACATGAAAGGGAGTAAATGATTTTAATTTGGCCTAAACTGTTCTTTGTCTAGTTTTAGCTTTCGTACATCCAAACTTTTGAATGACTGGATGTAATCCCAGCATATTTGCTCAATTACTTTAAATAAATGTGCATGTTGTTCTCAGACAGCTCATTCAGTCGGTGTTTGGATTGCCCCGATTACTCAGCTCGAGCACTGCTCGTCTTGAAAACTTTAGTGGTATCAAAGTTTTTGGGGAATGGTGTGGGTGAAATATATCCAGCACACGGCGATGGGGAAGATGGATGAGGATCTCCGGGCTCAATAAATCTCTGTTCAGAGAGCAGAGCTGCCCACCCTTACTCCATCCGCAGGAGATCGGCCTCAAGAGAGTTTACGCTCATTATTACTCTCCATAAATCCCTCACATCTGATTCTAGACCCCTGCGTCTTTCACATTCAGATTCAAGAGGGCTTAACCAGGATGACCAGCATGAAACACTCACAAGAGCACATGCAGCAGATAATAAACACTCCTGAAACAGAGACGGCTGTGAGATGATCATTAGAGAAACAGTAATGACTCTGTTCACAGGCAGCGTCCTACTCACATCTTCATCATAAACAAGCAGCTCCATGTGTCTCACAAATAGTGCTGTTCACTTGACATGAACAACTCCAGTCACAAATGATGCAACACTCTGCAAAATAATTCAACATGCACAAATACTGGGTCAAGTGACTATTTATTCATTTTTATTTGTAAAGTTAATATTTTTATTGTTCTAATTCTTTTTTTTTTTTTTTTACTTAGTCTTACTGAACAAACTTATCATACCATTCATATTTATAATTTAATATATAGTAATATATTTCTAATTAGTTGGTCGATACTACTATATATATATATATCTATATATATAGTTTTTTTAGTGCATTATACATTGCACATATATATATAATATGATTATTATACACACAAATAATTTTTTTTTCTTTATTTTATTTCAGTATTGATCTTTATATATTTTTCACAATTATTTTTTTTATATATGAAACCAATTTCTATGTAATAAACAGCATTTATCAAATTACTATTCTTATTATTATTCAAATATGCAAGAACTTCCAGAGACAATTAATTGTAGTATTTGCTTATTGTAGATATAAATTATTTTAAGATTATGGATGAAGTTACATAGACAGTAACCCTAATTAATTAAACTTAATAATAAACAGCAATATGTGCCTCAATACGGCTTATGACATTTGTGTAATATGCCAATCTATATTAATATCCATCTACTTTGTGATCTTATCGTGCACAATACGTTGGTGCATGCTAAGTGGTAGTTCATCAGAAAGTAATAACTTTCTCAGTTTGTAATAGATTCAAAACAAATCCCATCCTATATTTGAATATCCTGTTTATGTAAATGTTACATTATGGATGTTTTGAACTGCATGTCACTTGCATACACATCGCTAGTTGCTCACTAACCGGAATCAAAACACTAAAATGTAGATCTATGCATGCTTTCTGAACGAGTCTTTAGAGAAGAGGCTTTCAAAGAGAACGCAAATGAAAGGAGGAAGTGAAGAGCTCTCGCTTTGATTAAATAGTCAGAAAGAAGTTTTGCCTTCATCTTCACACTCGCCTCAACCCGTCGCATTTAGTCTTTCTTTCGCTTTTCACTAATCTGCAGAACTGTGAAGCTCATCACACAGAAACATTCATCATAAACATCATTTCCTATGTGAGCGATGCAGAGATTGGCATTAAAAATGACAGACAGAGATTCCAGTACAATTCCTCAAGTATTTAAAGAGACAAGAGAAACAAAGAAGATAGATTTTCATCCCATCACTCTTGGGGTTACAGTAAGTAGCAGTGGCAGGTTAATGTGTTTTCCTGCAGTTCAATACTGAACGTGCAAAAAAAATCTACCTGGTATTGATGTTTGCAGTCCTCGAGTGACTTTAGCACAAAGAACAGGCTTTCTGTCCTTTTCAATGTTAAACCTCAGTGCTAGTAACACCAAAAAGCAATTTAAGAGAAATGCATGCTTCAACCCTCTCGAAAATCTCAAACAACCACAGAAGGACTTTGGTAAAGAGTGTTTTTTGTATGAAGGACATCTCGGCTAACAGTGAACGTTCACAACATTTCGGCAAAGTTCTCTCAAAGTTATAAAGACACTTTTTCCAGCATGTTCTTTCAAAGGTCTTTAATAATGTTCTCAAAATGTTAGCACAAAAAACTCATTTACACATCATTCATGAAGTTTCAGAATGTTCAGAGAACATTCAAAAGTAGCATTCCCTAAAATGGAATGTTCCCTGAACGTTCACAAAGACATTTTAAACATTTAAAACCTGGACATTTTGAATGTTCAGAGAACATTCAGAAGTAACATTGTCATAACCTAATGGGAACATTAGGAAAATGTTCTTAGAACATATTGGTGTCAGCTGGGATCAGCCCAAAAGTAAAAATCAAATGTAAACGTAAGATACACAGGAATAATAAGGAATAATAGTTCACCCCAAAATATGAAGTTTCAGTCCGTTTCTCACACAAAGCTACTGTGAGACTTTAGAATTCTTGGAATAGTGCACAAGTAATATTTTGAATATGTTATGGTGCTTATACACTGTAAAAAATTATTTTCTGAAGTTGATTGAAGATTATTTGAGCAGGTATTACTAGAAAATATTTTATTTCTCGTTTAATTCAGTCTGTTATTGCTATTTTTTTTTTAATTGTGAAATTTTACTACCAATTTCTGAGAATTATGTATTTTTTGCCAATGCAAAAGAGGGGAAAAAAGCATGAACATTGACTTAACGTTGCAAAAAAGAAAGTTATGGTTCTTAAAAAAAGAAAATGTATTTAAACATTTCACCAGTAAATTGCTAGTAAATTTTGCAATTGATTACAAAGAAATGGCAAGTAACACATTGAATTAAACATGAAAAAAGTCTGAAATAGTATTTTCTTGTAAAACATACTCCAATAATCTCTCTTTACAACTTCAAACAATCATTTTACAGTGTTGTATACTCTCTGAAAACAACACCAACAGATGATGAGGCAACAAGTTTGATGCTCTGAGCCGGGCATGCTTTTGGGAAAGGACATCTCAACATACTGTATATAAAAATACTGGTGACCTTTCCATACTTTTCCACAGGACAATGAAACAACTGTAAAACACAACAGGACATCTTTGGTTCTGAATATATGCACACATAAATGTGATTATCTGAAAGTTAAACTTCGGTGTCTGGAAGGCAGAAAAGTTTCTGGCACAGATATTGAGTTTGACAGATGATATGAGTCTAAGATGACATGCCATTTTCTGCATGTGTATCAATATCTCTTGGCGGCAGAAATAGAATAGCAATGCCCACACAAACATACAACAAGCAGCTTTCTGTTCAAAACAATAGAAATCCTGACACAGCCCATTCTTTCTTTAGTTTTCCATCTTCTAGGATGGAAGTTGAACGTCTACAGCCGGAATACATGTTACATTTGGTTTATGTTGGGATGTGATTTAAAATACTTTGGATTTTACTGAAATCGCATGCAATTTTAGTCAGACTAAAAACAATAAATTCATTAACTATACAGGCAAGACACCACAGGTGATTGATAAAACCATACTTTCCCCAGTTGATTATTTTAAATATTAATAATTTAGTCAAATTGTTTTGTTTTATCTTTTCCCCCTCAAATGTTATGTTTAAATATGCAATTGAGGTATTATCTAATTAAATATCCCTACTTGCATAAAATTTCCAGACAAATCGGAAACATGTGGAATAAACTAGCTTCAAATTGTGCATTTCCTTTTGTTGACATATTAGAGTTAAAGGTTTTTGCTGAGGGGATTTTGGATATCTATTTTTCATCTCTCCATAAATCAGAAATTACTGTCAACAGTCAAAAACAGCATTTTTGCCGTACGTTTAGGAATAAAATGTTATATAAATCACTGTGAATGATACATGAACAAACCCCTCTATAAAAACCTTTCCAAGAAGATATATAGGCATACACTTTAAAAGTTTGGTGCATGTAAGTGCTGCTGAAGTGGAGAAACAAACTCTTTATGACAAATTGCCTTTAAAGATACAGTATACTGTAATGGAACTCTACAGATCCAAATAGATAAAGTGCATTAAAACTTAAATCGGTGTGAATCACATAAACAAACCCTTTTGTAAAAAAATAAAAATAAAATCAATTTGTGTATTTAAGTGCTGCTGCAGTGGAGAAAAACTTATTTTAAGAAAAGGGCCTTTAAAGATATGCAATGCATTTTAAATCTAAAGACGCAAAATAAAGTTCAATAAAATAAAAGTCAGGCGAATGATATGTAAACAAACCCATCAGCAAAAACCTTCAGAATATAGGGAGGAATAAAACTGATAAGTTTGGTGTATGTAAGAGCTGCTGCAGTGGTCAAACAAACTCATTTTAAGAAAGCTTCACTTAAAAATATGCTTTGTATTTGAAATCTACAGATACAAAACGATAAATGCAATAAAATAAACACTTAAATGAGTATTTCAGTTTTTCCCCCCACTAGTCTGAAAGAAGACATGCTATGGAAGCAAAATAGACCAAAATCTCAAAATTAACCAGTGCCTGAAAAAACAGTTTTGCCTAGAGAGTCTTGCCTTAAAGGGGTCATATGATGCTGCTAAAAATAACATTATTTGGTGTATTTAGTGTAATGACATTTTTTACAGATCTTTATGCACCAAGAGCTTGTAACACCCCAAAGAGAAAAGAAAAATTGAAATGGCATCATATGACCCCTTTAAATACTAATACAAAAACACTGGGAATTATTGATATAACTTTCTCTAACGGATACTTTTAAAAAAGTGTAATCAGGTTTGTTTAGTAATGCTAATGCTAATTCAGAATAACTCTTTGAACAGGGAAACAATTAAATGACCAATTAAGCTAAGAGTATGCAAATGTAAAGTGATTTCATTAAGGAAGCAAACAGCAGGAATCAGATTCACATAATAATCAGAGTGATTGTTTTCTCCAGGGTGGACGGTGATGTCAGACACACCGTGGGGGATTCCTTGTCGGGTGTCAGTACAAAATAACTCAATTTGCTGCTCCATCAGTCCAATTAGGTTGGGAGCGGCTTCAGTGGAGCATATCAACGATGAGAGGCGAGGTATTAACGACATATTATCATGATTATTTCCTGTAGCTGTAATGACATTGCTCGCCTGCTGATTACTTCAGCATGTTGCGTAATTATAGAACTTTAACTCCATGTTCTTTAACAGTTCTCAGTGTTTGCATCATGTAATTTATTCTGTTTGAATCATCCATTCACTTTATTTATTCAAAAGCACCGAATCATTAGAGAACAAATCATGTGACTGGCTCATGAGCCAATGAAATGTTCATTTATCAGATGGACAGATTCAAAAAACGATGCCTTTGGAAACAAAATAAGTGACTCAAGAGCGATTGACTCTTCACTTAGCTAATCGTTTATCCAGTTAGTTAAATAAAACGTATTCAAATGGTGTAGAAAACTCGTAAATGTCTTTATGAATGAGTTACTGAATCATTCATTCATCCGATTAGTTCAAAACTGTGAATTCCTTCAGAAACAAAACAAGTGACTCTTTATGAGTGAGTCATTGAATGATTCACTCATCTGATTAGTTCAAAATGCAAATTCACTCTGGAACAAAACAAGTGACTCTTTATGAGTGAGTCATTGAATGATTCACTCATCTGATTAGTTCAAAATGCAAATTCACTCTGGAACAAAACAAATGACTCTTTATGGGTGAGTCATTGATAATTAACCCAATTCGTTCAAGCACGGATTCATTCGGGAACAAAACAAATGACGGTCTTTAAAACGAGTCACTGAATCATTCAGTCAACTGATTAGTGCAAATTCATTATGAATGAAACAAGTGATTGTTTATAATAGAGTCGTTGAATCATTCTTTCACTTGTTTGTTCTAAAGCACCGATTCATTAGGGCACGGCCCGAGTAACTGATTTTATGAGTAAATCATTGAACCGTTCAATCATCTGATTTGCACAAAACAAATCAGTGACTGACTTGATGAACACGTCATCAAATACTCATTCATCTGATTAACAGTCATCCAGTGTTGTGTGTATGAGCGCCAGGCTATAACTAACTATGTGGACAAGAGTAATAGCAGCAATTGATATTTTTATATGTGTTGACTCGCAGGAATTGTGAAATTCATTTGATGTGCTTGAATTTGTTTAAACGCATTAAAACCTCCTCCTTCAGTGTGTTCACCACGGGCACTGACAGCAATACAGACAACAAACCGCTCTCAGTGCTGCATTAATGAGGGATGATGATGATTCTTTTAAAGAATAAATGCGCACACAACAGGAAGTCGCAGCAGGAGACAGGAAATGGAGCGCAGAAGGTCAGTCACAGTGTGGAAGGATCATAAAAGTGTCAGTGAAGAAAACTCTCGTATCAAAACGAGATACTTTATCTCCTTTACTACACAATCAATGAGAAGATTTAGCTGGAAAACACATTAAGACAAAGACTTCATAGATGCATTCAGGACATAGCTATAAATTATAACATTAATCAAGGCAAAAATAATAGAAATATTATTGTTGTTTCTGTTATTATTATGACTTATTGTTGTTAATATTTTTTTATTGTAATTATTTTTTGTTTTTATTATTTATAAACCATTTACATATTTTTTAGTATAATATTTTAGAACCTTGTTTTTGTTGATATTAATACATAATTACTGATACCATCATAAATATTTAAAATAATTAACATTTTAAAATACATTAATACAATGTGAAAAGTTTTAATATTTTAAATTATATTAATGCTGAAAATTATATTATATTAATAATATTAATTAAAATAAGTTTATTTCCATTGTACTTATTTTTGTTTAAATAGTTTTATCATTATATTATAAGTTTTACAATTCTGTTTGGTTATTCTAGTGGTGCTGCTAGTAACACTGAAAATTTAGTGCTTATTTATATTAATATTTTCTTTCCAGAGCTAAGCTGTGTCTCGGTTTAATCTCCGGTGCTGTCATGCATTGCGTGCCATTTTCCAAAATAAACAAAGATAAGAATGCTCTGCAGTTGACACTTATTGATGAGGAGATACGGGGTGTCAGCGCAGTGAGTGTTTGTGTGTGTGTGAGTGAGAGTGCCTCTTTCAGTCACACAGAAGAGAGAAAAGAACTACCATCGCTCTGAAGACCACACACACACACAATCCGCAGCACGCCACCGTGAACTGATACTCAAGCTGTGAAACAAGCGGATGATCCTGATACACTAATTAGTGTAAAAATCTGTGAAGTCCGTCCTTGTTTCTGCTAACGTTTCTTTTTCTGATAAACCAGTCCCTAAATTGTACATTCATACCAAACACTGTGGTTGTCTCTTTATATAGACGTAGGCGGTTCTTTGCCCTGCAATATTATAAAAAAAAAAAAAATTGAAATAAAAAGAATTGCAAACATTTTAAAGGGGTCATATGAGGCAATTTCAAGTTTTCCTTTCTCTTTGAGTGTTACAAGCTGATTGTGCTAGATACGATCCCTGAAGTGGTTGCGAGGAAGCCTAAAGTCTCAAAACCCAAAGAGATAGTCTTTTTTTATCAATTTAGAACTCTGCCGCGCCCCCCCTCACACGCCCCCCACATACTACCTCACTATGTTGGAAATATTTGTGCATAATGCCCCAAATGTGCCAACGCAACAAAGGCTTCGTTGTTTCAGTAACCGCAGTTTGTGTTGATGCAGCATGTCAGGGAGACGCCGTGTTTCAGTGTGAAAGCAAAAGCAGTTTATTTGGTCTTCCGGAAGTAGATGCTTTTAGGAATCTTTAAGATTCCTTACAACAGAACAGCAATGCATTTTAATGGACGACCGTTTCGTGAACCTATGAGAGGAGGTAATTCTGACTTTGCTATAATAATCTGGCGCTTCTGAATCAGCTAATGTTTTGTTATTAGTTTAAGTGTTTGCTATTGATTGTTTAAATGCGGAGTTTTGCGCATCGTGAGAGAGAGAGAGAGAGAGAGAAGAGAGATAGAGATAGAGAGAGGAGGGATAGTCACGATCACAGTAGATCAGCGGTCTTAACCGCGGGTTGTGTACTGCATCATTACTGTGTCTGTTCCTCTTTCGGGCTTGAACTGATGGTGAAACTAATTACATTATTTACTGTCTTTACATTTACTTTGAAAGCTGAAGCTCGCGATTTATGGTAAGGGGCGTTACATTTCCGACGTGTGCTTGCGGTGTTCGGCCAATCACAATGATCTGGGTCAGCTGGCCAATCAGAGCAGTTTGTGCTTGTCAAAGGAGGGGGCTTTGTAGAAACCGAAGCGTTTGAGAGAGGCGGGGCATAGAGGACCTACAATAATAGACATTATTTTGAAAAATACTGTGTGTTTTGTACAATGTACAGCATGTCAACATATTCTGTTACACCAAATAATGATCTTTAAAAAAAAAAGCATCATATGACCCCTTTAGTCTCACAATTCGGACTTTGGCTCTTGAAATTCTGAAGAAAAAAAAATTCAGAATTTTTATTTTTTATTATTACTTCTGACATGGAATAAAAAAATAAAAAAAATATCAAAAGGTAATTCCTGACTTTCTAATTTGATAAGTGTAAGTTTATATTTTGCAATTTTGAGTTTATATCTGACAATTGAATTTATATATCTTGCAGTTGAGTTTATATCTCAAAATTCCAAGTTTATATCGCCGAGTGCATATTTTGCAAGTATGAGTTTCTCACAATTCTGAGTTTATCGCCATTTATATTTTGTAATTCCAAGTTTATATCTCGTAATTATGAGTTTATATCGCTGAGTTTATATTTCACAAATTCCAGATCTTGCAATTCCGAGTTTGTCTTGCAATTCTGAGTTTATATTGCCGAGTTTCTATCTTGCAATTCCGAGTTTATTTCTTGCAATTCAGATTTGATATTGTGAAATTCTGAGTTTATATTTTGCAATCTCAGTTTACATTATGTTTTATTCCATGGTGTGAACAGGCTTCCATACAATATGGACTAGACATCTTGTCATCAAAAATCTGTATCTTTCATTATGCAATGCATCATTATCTGGTAATGTTAAATGACAGCTTTGAGACTAAGTAAAAGCTTTTGTCAACCAGCTGCTAACCAGACATTGAACAAACATGGAAATTGTAAGCAGTAATCCTACTATAGTTAGCACTCACCTACCAGCCTCTCAGCCAATCACAACTATTGGGTGAATGTCATCCAATTAATATTCATGAGGAAGGCTGATAAGCTTTATAATGCCCACACACACACACACACACACACACACACACGTGCAAACCACACACATGGGAGATAGGGAGAGCCACAGTATTAGAATGATTTGTATAATTCCCGCAGTATTCTGGATTCGGCTGCTCTCTTTTTGCAAATGAATAAATAAATGGATTGTGCAGCTCCAGCACACGGTTGGTGGCGGTTTTCCATTTACATTTCCTCCTGCAGACCACAAATGTATCTCACGCCGCCTTACTGCAACAAATAAAGCACTTCACAAACTACTAATGTAATGCAAACTGATGCTTCACCAGCTCATATTTGGGGATTTTGTTGTTTGTTTTGTGATACTGACCAGCTGACTGTACATTATCATTTGGTATCTAGCAAAAACAAATAGTTGTGCATGCATAAATCTTTTTATTATGTAATAAAGATGATACACAAGAATATTGAATCTAAATGATTAGAGCAGGGGTGGCGAATGCCGGTCCTGGAGAGCCGCAGCCCTGCAAAGCTCAGCTCCAACCCTAATCAAACAAGCTAATCAAGGTCTGAAGGGTTATTAGGAAGCTACAGGCAGGCGAGTTTTAATTAGGGTTGGAGCTGAACTCTGCAGGGCTGGAGTTCGCCACCCCTGGACTAGAGCAACGTTTTCATCTCTTAGCAAATTGTTTGTCAAATGATTTTTGATGTGTATCAAGTTCAAAATTCATGTATTTTTTTTTTTATCAGATATCATTTTGGAATTTTATTTGCATCTTCAATGTTCCCATTTTTTTTATGCAATTCCCATAATCCCAATTAATAATAAAAAATAATAAATAACTAACATAGAACAGTGGTTACGGAAAGTATTCAGACCCCTTTAATTTTTCACTCTTTGTTATATTTCATCCATTTGCTAAAATCATTTAAGTTCAATTTTTTTCCTCATTAATGTACACAAAGCACCCCATATTTGACAGAAAAACACAGAATTGTTGACTTTTTGCAGATTTATTAAAAAAACTGAAAAACTGAAATATCACATGGTCCTAAGTATTCAGACCCCTTTGCTCAGTATTTAGTAGAAGCACCCTTTTTGATCTAATACAGCCATGAGTCTTGTTGGGAAAGATGCAACAAGTTTTTCACACCTGGATTGGGGATCCTCTGCCATTCCTCCTTGCAGATCCTCTCCAGTTCTGTCAGTTTGGATTGTAAACGTTGGTGGACAGCCATTTTTTTAGGTCTCTCCAGAGATGCTCAATTTGGGTTTAAGTCAGGGCTCTGGCTGGGCCATTCAAGAACAGTCACGGAGTTGTTGTGAAGCCACTCCTTCTTTATTTTAGCTGTGTGCTTAGGGTCATGGTCTTGTTGGAAGGTAAACCTTCGGCCCAGTCTGAGGTCCTGAGCACGCTGGAGAAGGTTTTCATCCAGGATATACCTGTACTTGGACGCATTCATCTTTCCCTCAATTGCAACCAATCGTCCTGTCCCTGCACCTGAAAAACACACCCACAGCATGATGCTGACACCACCATGCTTCACTGTTGGGACTGTATTGGCACGTGATGAGCAGTGCCTGGTTTTCTCCAAACATACCACTTAGAATTAAGGCCAAAAGTTCTATCTGTCTCATCAACCAGAGAATCCTTATTTCTCACCATCGTGAGTCCTTCGTGTTTTTATTTTTATGTGTCTGCACTGAGGAGAGGCTTCCGTCGGGCCACTCTGCCATAAAGCCCCGACTTGTGGGAAAAAAAAAGTCCCGCAGTGATGGTTGACTTTCTACAACGTTCTCCCATCTCCCGACTGCATCTCTGGAGCTCATCCACAGTGATCTTTGGGTTCTTCTTTAGCTCTCTCACCAAGGCTCTTCTCCCCGATTGCTCAGTTTGGCCGGACGGACAGCTCTAGTAAGGGTTCTGGTCGTCCCAAACGTCTTCCATTTAGGATTATGGAGGCCACTGTGCTCTTGGGAACCTTAATTGCAGCAGAAATTTTTTTTGTAACCTTGGCCAGATCTGTTCCTTGCACAATTTTGTCTCTGAGCTCTTCAGGCAGTTCCTTTGACCCCATGATTCTCATTTGCTCTGACATGCACTGTGAGCTGTAGGTCTTATATAGACAGGTGTGTGGCATTCATAATCAAGTCCAATCAGTATAATCAAACACAGCTGGACTCAAATTAAAGTGTAGAACCATCTCAAGGATGATCAGAGGAATGGACAGCACCTGAATTAAATATAGATGTTTACAAGCAAAGTGTCTGAATTCTTAGGACCATGTGATATTTCAGTTTTTCTTTTTTAATAAATCTGGCAAAAATGTCAACAATTCTGTGTTTTTCTGTCAATATGGGTGTGCTGTGTGTACATTAATGAGGAAAAAAATTAACTTGATTAATGATTTTAGCAAATGGCTGCTATATATCAAAGAGTGAAAAATTTAAGGGGGTCCTGAATACTTTGTTTCGCGTAACCCCTGTTTGTTGTGTAGTTGATATATATATATATCTTATGACCACCACACCACAAACACAACACATACACACACGTTATGAAGATTCAGATGGCAAAACATCTTAGTTTCCATCTGAAAGTTCTCTAAAATGAGCATTTTTACATCATAACTCCTATATTGTTTCAGGATTATTTCACTTTCATTGGGGGCATTGAAAAGGACCTTACATAGCCATTAGAGTACAATGAACTTGAAACCTGAACGGAGATCCTGATAAAAAATTGCGAATGTTATATGAAAATTTTAGACAGCACTAGAGGCTTTTGCATTTGGAACTCTTCATATACACACTGCCCTCCCAAGTAGTTTGGAACGTAAAGACAAATTGCTCTGTTTTTTTTGCGTGGAAGGTCCGGAAATCTTGCAATATGATTAATGATTAGTATATCCAAAACTACAAGAAAATATTGACAATGGTTTTTGACTGCAATTTTTATTTGTTTAATGTGATCGTGGATTTGGTTGTAACTTTGTCAAAAAATATCATTCATTAATGCCTGACGGCGATTTAAACCTAATTCACTTGAATAAAGATATACATGCTATTCTTGTCATGAGCAACAAGCTGTGGGGGCGCTACGGTGTAAACTCCACTCATGTTTAGTACATGTTAACTCAAAGATTCATAGAAAAAAATATAAACGTTAGACTCTGTGGTCGATTCTGTGTTAAGGTAAGGCATGTTATTTGCAGTTATGTGTTGTGGCTGTGTTGTTATAGGTCTGCGTGATTCTCGATGTCTTAGGCCTAACTGAACAGCGGAATTATGGTATTCTTCTGTAGCCTAACGACGAGTAACTTTAACCATTGTTCATAAGAACTCAAAGACAGCCTGATGCTTTGCTTATAGACTATTTGTGGGTGGCTGTTTGTTGCTTCACCGATCAATTCCTGTCGATAAAGTATAATAGGGTAAATCCTGTATAGTGACCTTGCATAAAGCAAGTAGTGCATACACTTGTAGCTGTTATGTGTCTAAGTCATTGTAAGCCCTCTGAGGCACGCGCAAGCGCACGAACCCCCCCTGTATAAAAAAAAATAATAATAAGTGGGCTCCCCCAAAGTCCACGGTATAGTTCGAACACTGATTGCGAGTATTGCAGTCGATGACGAAGCGGGAACACACAACCGGATGAAGACTAGGAGCTGACTTTGAGATACCAGAAGCAATTTTTAGATGCTAAAAAGACAAGGAGGAAGTGAAGTTATAGCCTATATCAAAAAACTAAGGGCATGGAGAAATCCAAAGTTTTGAAAACACTCCGCATCAGCAGCCAACAATGACCTGGTCGGCTGAGAAAAACAACAGCCGTTGATGACAGACAAATCATAAAAGCTGTAAAAATAAAATAGATAGATATTGTCTCTGGAGCATGCAGGTCCTCTCAACTTTAATGACTTGATGTATGATGACCGTAGCAGAATGAATTTGGAAGGGTACAAAACCATCTTGGCTACCAATATTCATGAAAATCCCACCAGACGCATCAGAAAGCGCTTCACTTCATCAGGCACAAGACCCAAAACACCCTGCCATTTCCACTTCAAGGCTTTATCAAAGAAAAAAAAAAAAAAAAAAAAAAAAAATAAAGTCGTAGATTGCTCAGTCAATCTCTAATTTAAATCTGATTGAACAATGAATTTTCACCGGCTGAAAGAAGACTAAAGGCAGAAACTCCCCAAAACACGCAACAGTTGGAATTGGCTGCATTAAAGGCTGGGAAATGCATTTAAAAGGATGAGACCAAGAGTCTGGTGATGTCTGTGGATGGCAGACTCACTGCTGTGATTGCATGCAAGGGATCTGCAACTAAATAATAGCTTTTAATTTTTTACATCTGCCTTAAGTTCATCTGTCCCAATACATGTGCTCACATCAGATAGAGGGATGAACTCTAAAAGTGCTGTACTTTTTATTTGGTAAAACATGTTACTAACCTGAATTTATAAAAGTGACCCTTCAAAATTGTACTACCCTTGAATCTTAATACTCCTGTAGTTTCCTGGATGATCCCGGCTGTTTTTTATAGTTTTGGTGGATCGTTGTTCATGAGTCCCTTGTTGGTCCTGAACAATTAAACCGTCGGCTGTTCTTCAGAAAAATCCCCCGGCTCCTGCACATTCTTCAGTTTTCCAGCATCTTTTGCATATTTGAACCCTTTCCAAAAGTGACTATGATTTTGAGATCCATATTTTCACACTGAGGACAACTGAGGGACTCATACACAACTATTACAAAAGGCGGAAACATTTACAGATGCTCACGAAGCCAACACAATATTACCATTTAAAGTAATGCACTTTTTTTTATGGTTTTAGTTAATAACCATAGAGCATAGCTTTAAGTAGCAGCACAGTCTTTCATGAGCCCCTTTAGGAAGCTTTATATGAGAAATTGATTGTGCGTAGCATCCAAGTCCTGTCAGATCCCATAATTGCCACAGAGCTCTGATGGCCACGTCTAAATAAAATGGCCCATCTTGTCTTTAAAAGCTCCATGGTGTGGAATGAGAGGTGATTTTGGGCCGCCGAGTGCCGCTCGCTGCTGTTTCTGGCCTGATCATTCCTCCAGAACGAACCTCATCCATCAAATCTATTCAGTCTGTCAGCGGTACTCCACCGGCCACCACGGCCTGACCGCCGTTCCAAACCATTTCCTCTGTACGCCCCGTTTTTACCAAACGCTGTCTCCTACGTCTGCTCTCCGACGGGGACGCTGTGATTGACAGAGACTTTCACAGCGCTGCTTTAGTGGCGAGTGTCATGGGACATGAGAGAAACGCAATTAAAACACTTTTTGACTGTTCCTTTCAAAAGGTCATCTGATTACATAAGTTTAAACTTTATCAACATGCAGAAGCACTGATATAGTGGGTGATGTGAGTTTTCACTCTGAATACGATTAGATATAATGACTGAGCATTGCAAAATATTACATAAAAAGAAATGTTTTTAAAAAAATTTATATAAAACTATAAAAAAAATGGTTTAATCAAACAAGGCAGATCTTTAGTGGATTAATGAATTAGGTTACAGAATATATGACAAGTTAAAGATACATATTCACAAAAGAATTGTGTTTTAATAAACAGTATTTTAATTGCCGTTAAATTCAAAAATTGTAATTATAATTGTATTATATGTCTGCATGCTTTTAATATGATTTACTATAAATATAAATTGAAAATCTAGAATCACCTTTAAATTTGTCCAAATTAAGTTCTTAGCAATGCATATTACTAAACAAACAAAAAAATAAAAATTAAGTTGATATTTACGGTAGGAAACTTAAAATATCTTCATGGAACATGATCTTTACTTAATATCCTAATGCTTTTTTTTACAAAAGAAACAATTATAATTTTGACCCATACAATGTATTGTTGGCTATTCCTACAAATATACCCCAGCGACTTAACACTGCTTTTGTGCTCCAGGGTCACAAATGTGTGTGAGAGTGTGTGTGAGTGAATGAATGAAGTATACATACATGTACGTCTGTGTATTTATACATCTAAAATGTACACAGTATACACTTAATATATAAACAAACTTATTTTGGATCGATTTTGACAACTATAAATACATTTCTGGATCTTAAGAAATTTAAGCATGGAGTTAACAAGAATGGCAAGGTTGTGGGTTCGAATCCCAGTGAATGCATGAACTGATAAAATGTCAACTTTGAATGCAATGCAAATTGCTTTAGATAAAAGCATCTGCCAAATGCATACATGTGAAAGTAGAATTAATGAAATTCGTCTGGTTAAATACATAGTTCGCCCCTGCTACTGTAAGTATGTATTTATATTTTTCCTATTACAGGCTTGTGACGGTGTGCTCCTGCCATCAGCTAATCGAAAGCTAAACGTTAACTTCAAAATAGCGTCCCCATATCAGCAAAGATGGCAGCACGCGGGTCTGCGAATGCGAACAGATAAACATCTCCAGGTATTATAGATGCCCTTGGTTAGAAGCGATTCAGCAGTTTCAGCAGGAAACGCATTGAGAGTTCAACCATAAAAGAGACATTTTTCCAAGTAAGTAGTTATAGCCTATTTCTATTTTTACAGAGAAATACAGTTGAAAACCCTCTGCATTCCCGATCTGGTTTCACTGGAAGGCGGATGCCATGCATAACAATTACGTCACAGGAACAAGCACTTGTCCACAGCAAAAAAAACACCACTTCAGATTGTAAAAACACACCTGCTGGCCAACTTTCCATAAAAAGTGCAATGTAAATAGTTACCTTTGACAGGTTTACTTCTATAAAAACTGTTTAGGTTTTGCTTGTCGACAGGAAGCCGCTGTAAAGCCGTCTGCTGAGAGTTTGTCTGGGAATGATGAAATTCACACAGATTTAAAAGTAACTGATGGACAGAATTGGGCCAAAACACGCCTCAAAAATCAATGAGTTCAACAGGATGGGAGTGTGTCAGTGAGGGTTTTGGGCTGTTGGTTTCAGCATTTACAGTGATATTGCCCGACATGACAAAATATAAGACTTTGGGGCTGATGTTAGATCCAAAATTAATAACTTCCGAGCACCAAATCAAAATAGTCTGTTTATCTTGTGCCAGAAATAAATCTCAAGCCTAATCAAAGTGAGTAGCACATATGAACATCTTTTGTGATAAACATTCTTTCATTTGCCAAAAATAATCAATAAGAACAGGGAAAAACGGCATATATTGCATATGGCAAACAAATGTATTTTTATGGCCAAATAATGTTTTAAATATGTTGTAAACAGTGAAGATAAATAAAATATATTTTTCTACCTTTAAAATGTATTTAGTTTCAACCTTCAAATACCAAAGTCTATTTCAAAATATATTTCAGTAGCAAGATGCAGTGTTATTTTAGCATATTGAGATACTATTTTAGTTTGTTAATTTAGAATTTGATTTTCTCTGTTAATTTAAGATCAGTTTGTCATTTAAGTCTATATAGTTATTCATTTTTAGTTACTTTAGTACATCAAGCTAAACTAAATGAAAATGACAAATGCCAACAAGTTTAAATGTTTTATATCTTATTTCAGTTAACAATTTTGTACTTTATTTCAAGTATCATTTTTAATGGTTTTAGTTCATTATAATAACCCTGATATGACGGTAGTTGTGACATGGTATAATGGAGGGCACAATAGCCTATAATTTATAAAAATCGTATCGTACATGTTCCATTTTTGTATATTTTTATATTTAAAAAATATATTTGCAAAAAACTGTAAAGCTATTTGTACTACAAACCAGTTTTTTTTTTAAATAATTAAAATAAAATATCATTTTGCAAATTATACAAGCACATAACGGTTTTTGTACAGCTAAATAACAAGTAACCAAGGGGCCAGTTGTTTCAAAAAAGTGAATCTGATCCGAATTCTGGATTTTTGGAAATCCCCAAGTATCGGTCCAGGATCAGGGAACCCATCTTACTTTTTTGTGTCATTTTTCCAAAGCACAATTGGATTGAATTAACCCTGATCCAGATGCACACTTTCAGATTTCCAAATCTGGATTCATATTGCTCTATGGAGCCCCTAAAGGGACATGGTGGTTAGAAAAAATGAGATGGGCCAATGTTTTTTGCATTCCTAATTTGGCATTGCCTTTACACAAAAATAACTACCTTTCTGACTGTTCCAATCTCTGGATGTTTTGTTGCCAATGGGTAAGTTTAACAATGTGATTAAAAAAAAAAAAATTCAATTTAATAATCATATTTTTGTTTGACATTGACAGCTGTTTGGGGATATATTGCGTGCTACAAATGTTGTATTTTTTGGACCATTTTCAAAGTTTTATTACATTTTTGATATCATGAAATCCAGTTTTTTGTTTTTTTTGGGATCAAAAGTATCCCAATCTAACTAAAACATTTTGAACACCACAAACTGAGGATTTAATCCAGATCAAAACCAAGATTGGATTTAGTGATCTAATCTGAATTCAGAATCCCTTTTTTTCCTTTTGAACAACCCATTTTCAAGACTTGATCCAATCCGATGGCCAAAATTCGATCAGATTACTTTTGAGCAACTGGCCCCAGAAGCCAGGCACATTCAAGTCACAAAATGGCCCGCTCTAATGTTAAAAAGGATAAACAAATTACACAAAGCCAGAAGACCTGCTGTAGTGAACATCTTTAGATTAACCTAAAGTCTGTTCGGTTTCACTCGCTTCAGTGTTCAGCTCTGATAAAGTCTTTGGCAAGTGAGACGTGAAGTTTTCGTGACTCCCATCTCAAGACGCCGGAGTTTAATAGAGGCCAAGCAGATAAAATGTTCTGGCCTGAATTGCCAAACGTCTTTAAGGTCGCTCTAGTTAAGATTTCAAAGA
The DNA here is from genome assembly GCA_018155175.1 of Sinocyclocheilus anophthalmus. Classification (NCBI taxonomy): domain Eukaryota; kingdom Metazoa; phylum Chordata; class Actinopteri; order Cypriniformes; family Cyprinidae; genus Sinocyclocheilus; species Sinocyclocheilus anophthalmus. Next base: position 153,744 of record JADLZN010003691.1, on the reverse strand, counting down.
AATTAAGTGCCCCTTGAGAGTGACAGAAGTACAAGCGAGGAGCAAAAATAAGCTGAAACAATACATCCAAGCCAGCTTGCGTAACACTCGGTGTCTTTGCGCCTGAACGCTGATCTGTTTTTAGGCAAAATAAATAAGAAACGCCACAACGAGCGGTTCTTAAAGGCCTGTTTGGAGGAAGATGAAAGAGGAGCGTGTGTATTAAAGTGAAGGAGAAACTCTAAATCTGCTGTTGTGACTGAGTCATGGTGAACGGAAGAGGAGTTTTTACATAATTACTGAAACACCGAGGCGTGTCCGCTAAGCACCCGAGGCGCCGCAGATTAACTCCAGGAACATGTGATGTAGGATATATCAGTATATTCGGTGTCGAAGTCGTCCCGTTGGGTCACTACCGGAGCATCTTCTTCACAGGCGTTCAAACATCGCATTTAAAATGGTTAGCCGTGGGAAAAAAGCTTCGACAAACCACGAATCTGGCATTGAAAAGATCAAAGTCGACAGGGAACGTCATGCAGGGCAGCGTTCCGACGCTTTACGTCTGCGAGTGAGGATCAAAGACGGAGTCAAAGGCCGAGCCGAGGCTCTCATAAAAGCTGAACGGCATCTGCACATCCACTAACACCAAAATCCAGAGAAACCAAAGCTGTGCGCAAACATTCAAGAAGCTCGGATGCTGAAAATGAACAGCAGTGTTTGAAAAAAGTACAAATCTGTCACGACTCGGTCTTCTTTTTTGTAAAGATTCCCTGTTGGAAATAGCTATGCATATGCACCAGAAGTAGATATACCAGCACATCGCTCTTTATAAATCATTACAAATAACAACAACAGAAAAAGAAAAATGGTGTAAATTACCAAAAGAAATAAGTTCTATTAAATAAATGAATATTGAGTTAATCTCATAATTCTAACTTTTTTTTTTCTCAGAAGCGCAAATTTGTATCTTGCTATTAGGAGTCCAGAATTGTGAAATATAAACTGCCAATTCTTAACACAACAAAATAAAGTTATATCTAGCAATTCTGATTGTCTTGAAATTCTGATTTTTTTTTTCCCTCTCAGAATTGCTAGTTTGTCTCAATTATGAGTTCTCAATCTGAGTTTGATATCTGGGGCATATCTGTACAATTTATATCAATACCATATTGACTTTGTACACTTTTTTTGTGGGGGAAAAAAAAAAAAAAAAGAAATTTCCTGTTTATTTCCTGGCAATTGTCAGTTTCAATATTCGCAAAAAAAAAAAAAAAAAAAAAAAAAAAAAAAAGTAATTTTCTCAGATTTGGTCAAGAAACAAAAGTGCAAAATTATGAGGTGTATATAGTCAGAATCACAAGAAAAAAAGTCAGTTTGTGAGGTTACAAAATTCCTTTGCGTTTTTTTTTTTGGGGGGGGGTTTGGGTGGAAAATATAGGTTTCTATAGAAATATGGTAAAGTTCAGAAATCATGTTTAAAAATTAATATATAAATCCATATGTTAAAGATCACAAGTCAAGAAAGAGGGTCCAAATACAGTCAAAGCTTGTGGATTTTACAATCTTTTTTTTTTTCAGGAGTAGTACAAGATTCAAGTTCATTGATCCAGTCTTTCCGCTCTGGGGATTTTACAGATTTCCAGTTTTTAAGCATGCATTATTCTCGCTGCAGTGCCTCCAACCAAGATAAAATACTCATTTTTTATCTTTAATAAAATGTCTACCTTAATATTAGATTCAGAGCCCATCTGACATTTGATATTATGGGAACTTTTACATTCAGAAGTGCGTCTTGCAAAGACTTGAAACTTCATGATTAAACTATGACATTCTGTGAAGTCTGCAATACTAAACGTTGCTAAAAGGTATAATTCAACCAAAAAAGAAAACGCTGTCATCATCTACTCACCTTCACACCATTGATCCCATATTACTTTTCTTATTTCCAAAGGAAGAGTTATGTCTGAGCTGCTTTTCTCCATAAAACAAAAGTGGACAAAGCTCCATAAAGATCTTCTAAACTCATGTGATGCTCTGCATGAAGGAACAGACTGAAATGTATGTTCTTTAACTCAAATTCTCATCAATTGTGCTCAGTCACAAAATGACTCTTTTATATGCAACGCACCTGGCTTTGGCATTAGTAGACATCAAAGGCTATTGGTTCTCGCATGTCACATGACTAAAAACTGAAAGACTGAAAATGATCATAGAGGAAGATTATCAGTGAACAATGTCTGTTTATCAACCCAAACTATAGTTTGACTTCAGAAGAATAACATACTGTTGTAATGCTCTTTTGTCCTTAAATGTATAAATCACCATTCACGTTCCTTACATGCATTCAGAAGCTTGATGTCTTATTTCCAGTTTCAGAGAATAAAAGAAAAATCCTTGTCGTCTTCACCTCGAGTAACTCCTCACGACTTGAACAGAAACTCACATCGGGGACTTTTGCTTTTCAGCTTTTCATTCAATGCATTTCAGGCCTGAGTTTTAAAAGTCAATACAGTGGTCATTTTTCTGAAGCCGTATTGATATAGAAATCCAAAACACTGCTCAGAAACAGACGATTATCTCAACAATAAGAAAGCCAGGTTACAACTGAAGTGGATTTTTTGTACTCTATATAAAATACATTTTATTCTTAAACCTGGTACATTCTATATGATTTTTGTAGCATGATCGAAAAGCACCCTGCAACATATTTGCTGAATGAAATCAGTACTTGTTTCTTAAAGTCGTTTTGGGCTGCTGATTACAAAAACAGTGCCGTATTTTCAAGAGAAAAATATCTATAAAAAATGCTTGCAGCGAAAAAAAAAAAAAAGCATCCAGATTACAACTAGGCTCTATTTTTCAATTCAATTTTCACATTATTTTATGCCTAATCCTGATTTCAAGGTTAAAATTATGATGGACCATTGCGACATAAGTAAAATAGCCCAGAACATGATCGCATGATGTTGTCTGCTGCATCTGTACACTGTAAAAAATGATTGTGATTTTAATGCTATTAGACAAGACCGTTAAGAAAGCTACAGATTAAAACGCTGTAACTGTTAGTAAGGTGCATAAGTTTGGCCATACTACCCTAAATCATTCGGCATGGAAACTAAATGTAATTACGTTTAATGTAAATTTTACAGTAAAATCACGTTAAAACTACGGTTTTTGGAAAAGAGTGAAGTAAGGAAATAAGTGCATATGATATATAAAATCTCTACCAGTGACAAAGCGCCGTCAAATCTCGTATCTATCTCCGAGGGCGATGCTCCAGCGAATTTCCCTAATTAGGCCTAGAGCACATCACATCTCCATAACCTGCACTTTGGACTAGTTAACTTTGAAATTTTGTTGAAATCAACCATGTTTTTTCCTTCTGTTATATTTCTATTAGCATGTTTTACATCAGTAGGGTATTAATCTTATCATTTTAATGTTGTTATAAATCTATATGTTTGACTGGAGCGTGCAATTGCACTGTGTCCCGATATGCTTCTATGTGTTGTGCACACATTCGTAGTAGGTGGTTTAGAGTCCAATTATGTCTGACTGTAATTGACACTGTGTGGGCACCTTCTAGTAAATAATACAGATATCCCTTACATTTTCAGCTTTGTTATACTGATTGGGCCACCTGGGCATGCATCGCATCTTGCGTTATAATATCAGTTTATCACGTTAACCTTTGTTTTTCGCGCTTCACACCCTACATTCGTTACGCAGAGCATTCAGGCACACCGCATATTGACAGGTAATTACACGCACAGAGATTGTTTTCGGACTATTTTCTCTGCTATGATTATTACAAAAACGAAAAACTGGAACTCAATAGTCTACTCACTTACTGGTCGACTCGTAATGTTATTGCATTTTCTTCAGGCGGGGCTCCATCAGAGAGTCTTTTGGAAGATGAGCATAGCAAAGTTTTTTACTATCGACCGAGCCTGGATAATTGGGTTATCCTCTGCCATAATCCATCTACATCGCAGATCCTGGCCCGATCCAGTTCTGTCGGATTGGATGGTAATTAGGCGTTGGCTGTACAGCCTTTTTAGGTCGATCAAATTCCTAGAGATAGCTGCAAGTTGGGTTCTAAGCGCGCCCCCTTCCGCAGCGTGCAGGCGGCTTGCCTGGCTGTGGGACGCATTCAATGAATCAGTTGCACATGTAGTTGTTGTGAAAGCCACCTTCCATCCTGTAGCGTTATTTTATAGCTGTAGTGCCATTAGGGTGGTCAATTGTCTTGTGTGAGTAAGGTAAACCCTTCTCAGGTTGTGTGGACGTGTGTCGCGGCATAATCTGAGGCTCCTGAGTACCTCGATTGGCTGGTGTAGACAGGTTTGTTCGTCTCAGGATCATCCTCTGCTTACTTCGTGCCAGCATTCATTTCTTTTGCCCGGTGCATCATGATTAGGGGCAACCAGTACGTGCAATGAGATCCGTCTCTGCTTCTTCCGCTAACGTAAAGCTATCTCTGAAAACATCTCTCCCGGGCAGTGCGGACAGGTTGATGAGCGAGCATGTGCACAACATTGTTTTCTGCGATCACACCTTAGACGCATAATACGAGTCTCCTATCTTGTCTCACTGCAGACGATCAGAGAATTGGCTTAGTTGGTGTCAGGCCATCAGTTGGAGTGCTTCAGGTGTTTTTTAGCAAACTCCAATGCGGGCTTTCATGTGTCTTGCACTGAGGAGAGGCTTCCGTGGGGCCACTCTGCCATAAAGCCCCGACTGGTTGAGGGCTGCAGTGATGGTTGTCTTTCTACAACTTTCTCCCATCTCCCCACTGCATCTCTGGAGCTCAGCCACAGTGATCTTTGGGTTCTTCTTTTACCTCTCTCACCAAGGCTCTTCTACCCTGATAGCTCAGTTTGGCCGGATGGCCAGCTCTTGGAAGGGTTCTGGTCGTCCCAAACGTTTTCCATTTAAGTAATGGAGGCCACTGTGCTCTTGGGAAACTTAAGTGCAGCAGAAATTTTTTTGTAACCTTGGCCAGATCTGTGCCTTGCCACCATTCTGTCTCTGAGCTCTTCAGGCAGTTCCTTTGTCTTCATGATTCTCATTTGCTCTGACATGCACTGTGAGCTGTAAGGTCTTATATAGACAGGTGTGTGGCTTTCCTAATCAAGTCCAATCAGTATAATCAAACACAGCTGAACTCAAATGAAGGTGTAGAACCATCTCATGGATGATCAGAAGAAATGGACAGCACCTGAGTTAAATATATGAGTGTCACAGCAAAGGGTCTGAATACTTAGGGGCATGTGATATTTCAGTTTTTCTTTTTTAATAAATCTTCAAAAATGTCAAAAATTCTGTGTTTTTATGTCAATATGGTGTGCTGTGTGTACATTAATGAGGAAAAAAAATTAACTTATTTGATTTTAGCAAATGGCTGCAATATTAACAAAGAGTGAAAAATTTAAGGGGATCTGAATACATTCCGTACCCACTGTAAAAGTTTTGCCCTCGGCGCCGCGTCGTAAAAAGCTGCTTGTGATGAGCTTTGGTTTATCATGTGACTTTCTCATCACCACCATTTTTTGGTGGTTATCAGTGCATTACAATGGTTCAAAACCGATATTAGTACTTCAATATGTTGGTTTATTAACATTACATCAGTTAATGAAATACGGTATTTTATTGTGAATTTAAGTCAAGTCTGTGAAACCTAAAATGTTGCAACCATATTTTTTACGGTGAAGTTCTGGCAACCACAGCTGCCGGTATTTTACCGTAAATTTCACAGATTTTTTTTTTTTTTTTTTTACAGTGTAGGTGTTTTATACCGCTAAACAGAAACAGAAAATGACAGGTTTTGTGGAAAAAAGCTTATATATTTATGTTTATGCCATGTCTTTGACATTAGATAGAGTACCTGAACATATTTTCCACTCCTTTGGAGATTGTAAATTAAATGATGCATTTAGACTATTTACTTTTATTATTAAATTTGAAACATTTTGACATTTGCCTGCTTTTGTTTCGATAAGTACATTACAGCTGATCATTTGATAAATGTTAAACTAACGTTAATAGAACATTCGTTCAACGTTATGTGGACTTTAGTAATGTTCTCACAACGTTAGCACAAAAACATTATTTATACATCGTTCAAGGAACTTTTTTTCTGAAGCATTTAAGTTTTAAGTTTGACTAACTTTTTTAAAATGTTACTATTTGTTAGAAAAAAGTTTTAAAAACATTTAAAAAAATCTTTAAACTCAGTTGGACGTTTGTCTGACGTGTTTTAAATGTTAATATAACCTAGATTTTTTCCCCAAAATATAAAAAAAAAAAATGAATGTTTTGAACATTCAGGAATTATTAAATTTTTATAGCATAATGGGAGTTAGCAAAAGGTTCTCATAAACTCGTAATTTTGAGAAAAAAAGTATGATTTGTGAGAGGACAAGTCACAATGACCTCTTTTTATTTCCGTGGCAGAAACAAGCTTGAGTTTATATCTCACAATTGTTACTATTTTACCCTCGCAATTCAGATATTTTCTCATAATTGCAACAAAATTGAGATATAAACTTTTAGACATAAATATAGACATTTCTTCTCATAATTACGAGTTTGAGTTAAAATCTCTAAATTCTGACTTTTTTTCTTGCAGTTTGCACCTTTTTCTCTCAGAACTGCAAGAAAAAAGTAAAAAAAAAAAAAAAAAAAAAAAAAAAGTATTTTGTTGCGGAAACAGCTTTCAATGAAGAATATAGATCCAACACCACTAATACGTAATTGGCCAATCATTGGGGATTAAGAATTGTAAAACATCAAGAAAAGCGATTCAAATATAGTCAAAGTTTGTGGATGTTGCCAGAAATTTTAGGCTGTGGTGATGAACCTGTACAAGCAACTGACAATGGATCTTGTCTACATGATTTAAAACATCTTGCCAATTTTTGTACTATTAAAATGACCTCAAGCTGTCAATATAACAAATCTGATGATGAATGCTGTCGATATGGATAATGCTACAATGAGTTTTAAAGGACTTCTGTACTCTGGGTTGTACTCCGTAGACAGATACGTGGACGATCATGTTTCAAATGTGAGCCAAGTGATCAAATGTTAACAGCGTTCACTCTGAATCTAAATAATGTGTTCCTGTGTGTTTCAGACAGGAAGTAAACAGAGTCTAATGAGAAAACAGCGTTCGGCGAAGACATTACGGCTCCCCGTGAACATGCAATTTGACAATCGACATCTTTTCTCTCATGGCCTGCTGTCAGACACGTGGACGAGAACATCATGTCTGAGGTACATGTGCTTCTCACTCCTTCACTCTCCAATCAAAGCGTTTGACCTCAAACAACCCGCCGCTGCTTTAAGGAGCCGCCGGGAGGATCGGACGGATCAGAGACTAATGAGGAATCCTAAAATATACAGCTTGTTTATAGTCACCAAAGCATGCAAATACAAACACAAGTTTGACTTTTAATGCATATTTGTGTTCAGAAATATGTCATAGTGCAATTTATAATTCAATGCAAGTATGTTGCATTCTCAGTGTGACCACTGGGAACGGGCAAAAATCTTCTTTTACTGTTGTTTTAAAAGTGTTTATATCTAGCTACCTGAATAATAATGATGCATGGTTTATTGACAAACATTTGAATGAAATTCTCCCTTGAGAACAAGCTTGCAATGCATTCACCAATCTTTTTTTTTTTGCATTTGTTATCTATTTTTTTTTATTACATTCATTAAATGTAATATCATATTATTTATAATTTCTCTCTCTCTCTCTTACATACTTTACATTTAATGATTACAGAAAATAAAATATAAAATGAAAATTATTATACTTTATTATTACTGTTATTAATACATATGTGATTAAAAACACTTTTGTTGAATTTTTTATATTTTTTATTACGACTACAATAAAATAAAACATTTTGTTGAATACAGCATAATATAGAATTTTTAATTATATACACTTTTTATGTAAAATATATAAAACATCGTATCATGAAAATGCCGGTATGTAATAATTTCAAATAATATAACATTGTAATAAATTTACTGATGCAAAAAATTATACAATATACATTATTATATTATTGGTGCTGTCCAATGATTAATCGGATTAATGCAGCAAAATACAAGTTTTTGTTTACATAATAGAGTGTGTGTACTGTGTATCTTTATATGTAAATACACACACAGGCACGTATATATATTCAGGAATATGAGTATATGAATTATATGGAAATATTAAAAATATTATAAATGTATGTGTGTGTGTGTATTTATATATACAAAATAAATATACACAGAACACACACATATATTATGCAAACAAAAACTTTTATTTTGCATGTGATTAATCACGATTAATCGCTTGACAGCACTAATTATTATTATTATTATTTTACTACCACTACTACTGAAATAATATTTATAATTAAAAATAATCTTTTTTGCATTTTTGATGAATCATTTTGTGACGGGGCGAACGAGACGTGCGGATCCATCTGCAAAGCTTTTATTTAAAGGCGTGATCATAAAAGCAGGCAAGGTTCTGACAATGGCAAACAGGTATATAGAGGGCAAGACAAAAGAGTAATCCAAACCGGGTGTGAGTCAGTTGACAGCGAACGTTATCTAGAGCAGTGCACCCTTTGGGAATTTTAACAAATTTGTGGCACCCTACTTTAACATGATCCCAAACTGAATGTGACAGCGGCTGAGAGAGAGAGAGAGAGACAAAGAGAGAGAGCGAGAGAGAGAGAGAGAAAGCGAGAGAGACAGCAGCAGCACAGGAGGAATGAGACGGTAGCGAGAGAGAACAGGAAGCTGGAGAGAGGAAGTGCTGGAGGAGTCTTACGCAGGAGTGTGAGGGACCGTGGAAGCGGCGCTGAACGTCCTTCAGAGAAATGTGGCCAAAATACAGTTACTGCAACATCTGTCAGTGCGGGCTCATGTCTTGTGTAACTTTAAACCAAGTCTTCTGTTGTTCTCTCACATCAAAATCCATCCATATATTTGTTTAGAGCTGTTTTGGCTTGTTAACAGTGCTTTACCTGTGCAGATTTCTCTCCTGATTCAGACCAGGAGGACTTTTTCACTGGAGGAAGCGTTATTATGGATTATGGACTTGTATTTTAGCCAGAAGCAACAGTTTGAAGTAAATGTTCTTGAGGATTTGTTTCTTACACTCTTAAACATAAAGGTGCTTCACGATGCCATAGAATAACCTTTTTATCTAAATGGTTCCATTAAGAACCTTTAACATCTGAAGAACTGTTTCTGTTTCACAAAAGGTTCTTTGTGGCGAATGAAGGTTCTTCAGATTATAAAAAGGTAAGAAAGAGATGGTTCTTTAAAGGACCTTTGACGGAATGGTTCTTTGTGGAACCAAAAATGGTTCTTCTATGGCATCGCTGTGAAGAACCTTTTATGCACCAATTTTTTTAAGAGTGTATGAACACGCAGCTTTTCACTTCTCAAGATGTTAACTGATGGACTGGAGTGGATCATTGTGATGCTTTTATCAGCAGTTTGGACTCTCATTCTGACGGCACCCATTCACATCCATTGGTGAGCAAGTGATGGATTGCTACATTTCTCCAAATCTGATAAAGACACAAACTCATCTACATCTCAGATGACCTGCGAGTGAGGACATTTTCAGCAAATTTTACATTTTGGGGTGAACTATGCCTTTAAATGAAGGAATTCTGCAGTGAAAAACATTCAGTAAATAATTACGCACATGCAAACAGGCTTCCTTCATATTTCATCCCATCATACAGTCGACTGGACAAGGGAATTATGCAAGACGCTTTAGTACAGAGAAAATCATGATGTAGAAAATAAAATGAACACCACTATCATTATTTCATGTTGACTGGTTCACAATTTTCCTTAAGAATAAGGAGAGAATGTAGGCAGGCATCAGCGGCGCCATCATGAGTCTTAGAACTGCATTTAGCAGTAAATTCGATAATTAAGCACCTTTTTAGAAGAGGCTCTGGAGGTTTTAACACCATATGCGTCTGCTGACATTTAAGGCAAAATACACGGATGTCTTGAACAATGCGAATGTCTGACTGAAGCATCTGTGCTGCAAAACACTTAAAGCAGCTGTCAGCGATTTGCAGAGCAGAGAAGCTTCAGTGCCGCAGGGGAGAGTCTGAGATTTAACCAGACAAAAAGAGAACGGGAAAAGATTAGAAGACAGATCAAACTTTAAAGACACTTTAGCTTCGTTTCTCCACAGGACGCCAGAAGTCGACGGCTGCCTTCGAGACCTCTCGGGAAGTTCCTCCCGATGAGCTCGGAAGTCGTAATTACGATGTGAAGAGCGCTCAAGTGAATTTTTGTTGGAAGTAAATGGATGTGTTGGGTAATGCATAAATCTCAGGTTTTCTGTTTCACGTGTTAGAAGCACATGGGCATTTAGCACAGCAGGAAATTCTGACTTTACAAGTAAATGAAACATCATTAGCGTACTAATGCTGCCGGGGAGAATTGGGGGAAATGTTATTTTGTTGCACAAGCTGATTCATTAAACGAGTAGTGTTTCTTATCGGCATAGTACACCCAAAAATGAAGTACACCCTTCACTCTTGTATGGAACGTTGTTTTTGCCATTGAATAAAAAGATTAAATTGCGACTTTTTTCCTCAATTCTGAGAAGAGTTTATTTTCGTATTTCTGAGTTTATATCTTGCATTTCAGAATTGTGAGGGGAAAAGTCTGAATTGTGAGACATGAATTCAAAATTGCGAGATATAAACTGCAAGAAAGAAATAATCAATTCTAAGTTTATAACTTACAATTCGGACTTTTTTTCTTGCTATTCTGGTTTTATATCTCACAGCTCTTTCTACTCATAATTCTGAATTGTGAAATACAAACTCAGAGCTGTGAGATACAGAATTCTGAGGAAAAAATTCAGAATCGCAAAATATAAATTCATAATTCTGACTGACTTTCTCACATTTCCGAGTTTACAAGTTACCAAGTTTGTATGTCGCAATTCAGAATTTGTTCTGTATATATTCTGAATATATTCCTGTACTATAAAATTCTGCCACTGTATCTGAGTTTATATTTGCTTATACAATGCTTGTATCTTGCAATTCAGAATCGTGAGATATAAAGTCACAATCTCACAATTTTGCCTATTTTCCCATCAAAATTCTAGGTTTGTGTTTTACAATTCCGCCTTTTTTCTCACAATTCTGAATTGCGAGATATAACCTCATAATTCTGACTTTCCTTCTCGCAATTCTAAATTTATATCTCGCAATTCTGACTTTTTTTTCTCAGAATTTGCAGTTTACCTCTCACTGCTCTGTTTGCATTTCACAATTCTGAGTTTATAGCTCACAATTCAGAATTGAAAAAGTCGGACTTGTGAAACATACAATCATAATTCTGACTTACTTTCGCGCAAATCCGAGTTTACCTCTCACAATTCTGATTTTTTTTTCTGATATGGAATTAGAATAATAAAAATGGTAATTGAGACTTTTCAGAATTCAGAATTGTGAGAAAAATGCCAGATTGTGAGCTTAAAAGTCACAATTTATTTTAATGCCATGCATGGCAGAAACAAGCTTTGATACTCTCATGTCGTTCCAATGCATGACTTTCTTTCTTCTGGGAATCAGAACTGTATTTTTCAGAATGCTGGTAACCAATCAGTTTTTGGGTCCCACTGACTTCCATAATATTAAAAAAAAAAATTGTCGATACTATGGAAGTCAATGGGGACCTGAAACTGTTTGATTACGACCATTCTTTAGAATATTTTCATTAGGGTTACATCGAAGAAAGTCAGTCATAGACTTATTGCCATTCTTCATTAGCAGTCCACAAAAATGCATTTCAATTAAATAGTGCCTCAACATTCACAATTAAATCTCAATTATGATTCTTGATTATGAATGCCACTGACATTGTGAACTCATCTGATAAATGTAACCATTCCAATAGAACCACAAAGACAGCGGTGATATAATCGTCATGGAAATGGATCATTTGATGCTGTGACGTGATTGTTAATAACTATTTCCTTCCGACTTTACAGTTTCTGATATCGGTCACCAAGACTTGCTTCATGTGTTTGCAGAGAGTGCAACAGTTTTGTAACCCTGCGGTGACAGTGCAATTGAGGTTTAAATCCATCAGTGTTGCTGCCTTATAGGGAATCCCTACAGATGTAAATATGCATATTATCAGCAACAGCTCATGTTGTCATAAAGAAAGAGACAGGAATGAGAGCTCAAAGTTCATGATTAATGGCACATTCCCGTTTTTTTCTTGAGCACTAACTGTGAAAAGCATCCTACTTTTTCACACCAGGGATCATTTTGAATGTCAAAATAGAGCCGATTGTTGCTTTAGCATCCTTGTGTCAGCAAGTCCTGACTCGTGTTTTTGCAGCTCAGTCAAATCTGTTCATAACTTCATGCGCCAAAGTAAAAACTGCACCCAAAGCATTCTGATGTGGTATAAAACCGGCTCAAAACCACTGCGGACTGGATGCCATTCATGCATTCTGCTGAAAAATACACCAGGATTATTTTAGTATCACTATAGTTTTTGTTAATATTTTGAATTAGATAAAATCTTTACATTTTATATATTTTTTTACTTTAATTGTGGTTAAAGTTTTTGTAATTTTGTTGTGTTTTTGCCATTTTGATCAGTTTTTGTCTTTTAAATAAGTCTATAATTGTTTCTTCATCAGATTTGGAGAAATGTAGCATTGCATCACTTGCTCACCAATGGATGGGAATGGGTGCCGTCAGAACGAGAGTCCAAACAGCTGATAAAAACATCACAATAATACACACCACTCCAGTCCATCAGTTAATGTCTTGAGAAGCCACAAGCTGAAACAAATGCATCCATTAAGACGATTTTAACTTCAAACCATTGCTTCTCGTTAAAAATACAAGTGCATATTACATAGTAACACTTCCTCCAGTGAAAACATCATCTGGTCTGAATCAGGACAGAAATATGCATAGATTGACTTTCATTTTTGGGTGATCTATGCCTTTAAATGAAGGAAATCTGCAGTGAAACGGGCTCTGAAACATTGAGTAAACAATTAATCACATGCAAACAGGCTTCCTTCATATTTCATCCCATCATACAGTCGACTGGACAAGGGAATTATGCAAGACGCTTTTATTTCGTTTCAGTTAACATTTCATTTCAAGTAGGGAAAAAGTTAACTAAAACCATAAAAAAACAACAATAATAAGAACCCTTATCAATAAATCACTGGACAAGCTTTAACAGCTAGTCAAAATAATTTTTTTTAATACAGCATAAATCAGACTAATGTGGTGTAAACAGCGTTTCTGACCGTAGCGAATGACCCTCGGCTGCACTGCAGGGACAATGAACTGTGTTGCAACTCTCAGCGCAGTGGATAAAATTAGACGGTGCTGATGTGATTATGGGACTCTAGAGAGGCAGAACAAAACATCTCCAACACGCCAGAGCTCAGCAAGGATGCCACACATTGTTGACAGTACAGAGGCAAAAAGACAAAATAAAAAATGATATAAAAGCACTTAAAATCTGGAAATAGACGGCTGTGAGAGAGAATGTCACAAATCAAGTGCAAAAAGAAAAATGTTTTTGAGCTGAACACAATTCAGTAAAGAGTTGTCAGAACTGTTTTTATTACTATTCAGTATGCAAATAAATGCGAGGACGAACACCAATCACTATGCATTATGCAAATGTTGTATACAGTGACTTCATGAGTATTTTAACATTAAGCGTAAGTATGTGCGTTCCATTTATTTATATGTTTTGTTAAACCCTTCTTTCTCACAACAAGTTTCTTTCTTAAATGAAGTCAAAATGTAACTCATATTTAGGTTTCAAAACAAAAGACGAATGCAATGTACTCAAAACAGATCATAAATAAATCTCCCAATGATTTACTTTCACATTTTAATCTTGCATTTCTTAATTAGTTTTATTCATCATTTTTTATTTATAGAAATCAGAAGTACAACACATCTAAGACTGGATGCGTAAACATTTGTGACCCTGGAGCACAAAAGCAGTGTTAAGTCGCTGGGGTATATTTGTAGCAATAGCCAACAATACATTGTATGGGTCAAAATTATCGATTTTTTTTTTATGCCAAAAATCATTAGGATATTTAGTAAAGATCATGTTCCATGAAGATATTTTGTAAATGGCCTACTGTAAATATATCAAAACTTCATTTTTGATTAGTAATATGCATTGCTAAGAACTTCATTTGGACAACTTTAAAGATGATTTTCTCAATATTTAGATTTTTTTGCACCCTCAGATTCCAGATTTTCTATAGCTGTTCTCGACCAACTATGTCCTATCCTGACCAACACTTTATTTCCGGCTGTATGTCAATTAACGAATATTTTTTTTGGTTTTAGTTAACAATAACAACACTGTTGCATCCAAATAGCTTCCATATACTGCACATATACAACACATTTCCAACTGTAATGAGATATTTTGCGGGAAATAATGTTGTGCAGAACTTGCTTTTGAGTCTATTGGTTGATATTATTTTTCAAGCCCAAATGGTTTTGAATCAGCATTGGCCTTGAATCAATTTCTGCTGGTTTTCGATCAGCAGAACAAAACATTTTCTTGAAACTGAGATAGCAGACAGTATTTGAACATCAGAACTGTGACGTATTTGAGGATCAGCAGTGGTGTTTTGGAGGATAAGCATGATGGCCCCCCCCCCCCCCGGTGTGGTCTGAGAGTCAGAGGAGCTGATCTGTGTCTCATCACGGCCGTTCGCTGCAGAGATCAGGGCCGATCGGAGCATTACTGATTCAGATCAATGCGGTGGAGGAGGAGGAGATGCCAGGGAGATCACACACTCATCAGCTCATGTTCACCAGCCGTGTGCTCAGATCACAAATACCGGACAGTTACACTCACATGAAACTCAACCTGAATCAAGCTCAGTGATTGATTTTAGCTAGTCAAGGTTGACAAGGAGTCAAATTAAAATAACTGAAAAATATATAATACTACATAGCATATATATATATATATATATGAAAATATTTATGAATGATAATACACATGCAGATTATATGCTTATGTAATAAAATATTTAATAAGGATTTATATGATAAATTCATACGTATTGTCTGAACAGCTCATA
Organism: Sinocyclocheilus anophthalmus; assembly: GCA_018155175.1. NCBI lineage: Eukaryota > Metazoa > Chordata > Actinopteri > Cypriniformes > Cyprinidae > Sinocyclocheilus > Sinocyclocheilus anophthalmus. Next base: position 138,590 of record JADLZN010003691.1, on the reverse strand, counting down.
CTTCTCTTTTGCTCGCACCTTGACATCAACTTCTGCTCCTCGACTAAATACGACAATAATGAAGACACACAGAGACATCCAGATCTCTCACGCCGTTCTGATGTGCGTCTGTTTTCATCTGTGCAGATTCACAGCGTTTTTGACACTTCAAAACCCTGTTCATTTCCACTCTCACACTCACACTCACACTCACACAGACACAGACACACAGACACACAGACACACACACACACACTCCTTAAGCAGACGTTTCTCTGCTCGACTTCAAAGCCGTTGTCACCTGTTGGGTCAAATGAGTGTGGGCCGTGTTACAGTGATTTACCGCGGGTTAGCAGAGGTAACTGTGCAGAAACGAGTGGCTTTCTGCTTTCACAATGCAGCAGAAGCACCTGTATGATTATAAATCACTGCAGCTCATTACATTTTCAGCCGTTAATTATTCTGGAAGCATTTTTCCAATTTATTCTCTCAATAAGACTCAGTAAGTTTCAAGCCCTGAAATATATATGTTTTTCTTGGGAATTGAGAATTACCGGTCATAGTTTTGTCTTAATCATGATTTAAAAAAATATACATTGTTAAGATAGAAAAAGATGCTATTTTGGCTTGGAACTTCCCCAAAGAAGAAAAACAAACATGAAGACAAATGTTTTTCCAATTGCACACACACACACACACTCACACTCACACTCGCACTTGCGCACACGCACGCACACACACACACACACACACACATACTCACTCACACACAAACAACCCCTCACTCACTCACTCACCCACACCACACACACACACACACACACACACACACTCACTCACACACACACACACACACACACACTCACACACACACACACACAGACACATACTCACTCTCTCACACACACACACACACACACACCACACACACAAACACAACACACACACACAAACACAAACACAGAAAACGCACGTGCGTACACACACACACACACACACACAATGTGTTTTACAGGGTTTGTTGATCGCTTTGGTACTAATTTCACAAGTATGTGGTAAAACCTCACAACTGTCAGTACAAAACTCAAAGCAGATCATCAAAAACACACATTAACTTTTTCACCACACCTAATCAGTGTGTCATCAAAGAAATACCTTTCATATGAAGTACTTGTCTTTCACAATGCAATGCTCACAATTCTTTTGATATCCTTCTCTTCTGATTTGAGTAAATACATTTGATCAACACTTAATCCAACTGCTCTTAATGGTTAATCACTGAACCGTTTGGTAAACCTATACATTTCAAATTGGTTTGTTAGCCATGCAGTATATGGATTTCGAGAACTACACAAATAAAATGTGTGTTTGTACAAACATCTAAATTACATGTAACCACACATGATGAATACTCATTATTGCTAATTGATTTCGCACAGTGGTAATAACAATTGCTCACTATATATAAAAGTGGGGGTGTAAACACTGGACATTTTTTGCAACATGAAGCAGGATGGACAGCAAGGAATAGGAAGAGTTCGTGGGCAAGGGATCCGTCAGAGAGGTGGGTATGGGCACCAACAGAGAGGCCAGAGAGGAGGGCATGGGCACCAACAGAGAGGCCAGAGAGGAGGGCATGGGCACCAACAGAGAGGCCAGAGAGGAGGGCATGGGCACCAACAGAGAGGTCAGAGAGGAGGGCATGGGCACCAACAGAGAGGTCAGAGAGGAGGGGGAAAGGGGGGGGGCCAGGAGGGCATGGAGCACAAAAGAGGCCAGAGAGGATGGGCATGGGCAACAAACGAGAGGTTTCAGAGAGGAGGGCATGGCCACCAACAGAGAGGGCAGAGAGGAGGGCATGGGCACCAACAGAGAGGTCAGAGAGGAGGGCATGGAGGACATGGGCACCAACAGAGAGGCCAGAGAGGTGAGAGAGGTGGACATGGCCCTAACAGAGAGGTCTGAGAGGTGAGAGAGGAGGGCATGGGCACCAACAGAGAGGTCAGAGAGGTCCCGTCAGTCCGGGCCATCATTGTTGATCATGTGGTGAACCAAGGCCTTACTATGGCAGAGGCTGCCAGATTAGTTGATCCAAATCTAAAAAGATCAACTGTAAATTCTATCATGCGAACTTTTCGCCAAGAAAACCGGTAAGTGTGGAGGATATATATACTAAGCTTTACCTTTACAGTAAATTGTAATTTTGCATGTAAATTCATCAAACATGTTACAGTATTCTTACAGTATGATCTTTACTTTACTTTGTCCATACAGTATACTCTGTTCTATGCTTAGAATTGACAGAAAACCCCATAGTGGTGGCCGTGGCCGTGTGCTGACTGCCCAGCACGAGTGGGCAGAGTGGTGGAAATGGTGAGAGCCAGGAAAGATATACGGCTGTCAGAAATAAAGCAGGCAATTGAGGAGGATAATGACACCTTTGCCAATGTGGCATCCATCAGCCTACCAACAATAGGTCGCCTTTTGAAGAGGCACTAGGTATCAATGAAGCACATTTACCTGGTGCCTTTTGAGAAGAAACAACGACCGGGTAAAACAACTGAGGGCTGAGTATGTTCAGGTACAGCACTTTATATTGTATTAATGATTCTATTTGATGCATCGCCTACTTCATATGTATATTGGAGCAGCACTGTAAAAAGAATTAACAGAAATATATTTTTTAGCAGGTGATGGTGCTTGATGCTGATGTGAATCATCACAAGTACATATTTGTTGATGAAGTGGGCTTTAACCTAGCCAAAACTCGTCGCCGTGGATGGAACATCATCGGCCAACGGGCCACTGTCCAAGTGCATGGACAACGTGGAGGAAACATCTCCATGTGCGCAGCTATCTCTGAAGATGGTGTCATAGGACGTAGGCCATTACTTGGCTCCTATAACGCTTCACATCTCATCGAGTTTCTCAATGAAATTGAGCCGGCCTGTCAAGGTGAAGGGGTCACTTATGTAATTGTGTGGGACAATGTCAGGTTCCACCATGCAGAGGTTGTTCAAGCATGGTTTCAGGCCCATCCCCTCTACCTGCCTCCATATTCTCCTTTCCTCAACCCTATTGAGGAATTTTTCTCAGCATGGAGGTGGAAGGTCTATGATCGCCAACCCCTTGAGCGCGCCACCCTCCTTCAGGCCATGGACGAGGCATGTGATGACATCAGTGTAGACCAAGCTTGGATTCGCCATGCTAAAATATTTTTTCCAAGGTGCATGAACAATGATGACATTCATTGTGATGTGGACGAGAATCTATGGCCAAATGATCAAGACGGGCTTGATCCAAATTAAAGTAATGCGTGTGTGCACTAAATATTATGTTTTTTTAATTTAGTTAATTTGTTTTATTTAAATGTGTACATTTCATTATTGAAAGTAAACCATTACAATTATATCTGAAAAATAAAAACTAATTTGCCCAAATGATTGGAGAGGATGTCTTCATTGATCCTTCACTTGATTACACATAAGATAGATACTATGGAAATGATAGATTCTGAAAAAGTTGGGTAATGTAAGTGCATTGCCTAATGTGAAAACAGTGTAATCTGTCTTTTACAGTACTGTAGCATACTAATTTCAGCACTAAGGCCGATTTGAAACACGTATCTTGTATTGTTTGCTATTAAATGAACTGATTGTTTACTAAACTGAAAGAAGATCATACTGTAGTGTTTCGGTGATTAAACCAAATGTTGTCATTACATATTACAATAATCTTGTGTTTGAAACCGTGATTATGTGGACTGAAAATATGTGCAACTGAATAAAAGCATTACATCAGGTTTTGAAAGAATTACAAGCTGTGTTACAAGTGTGATCAGTTTGCATTTTTGTACTAAGAGTTTTGAAAGGACACTAGTACATTAGTACCAAAGCGATCAACAAAAACTATATTTTTTTATAATTTTGGTTAATTTTTTTTATTCAAAACTTTGTCAATTCAAATTGTATTAGTATTGTTTTAAATTTGTCCATTTAGTTTGTTCATTTAATTAATGTAACACTTTTCTTTTTTTTATTTTACAGTTCAAATTGCATTCTTGTTGTTTTTTTTGCATATATTTACATTATGTATTTGTTTATTTCTCATTTTTTTTAATAGTTTTGGTTATTTTCTATTAGGTTAAATTCAAATTGCATTAGTATTATTTTTTTATTCTAAGTTAGCATTGATTATTTGAATATTTGTGTTTTTATTTAGTTTTATTAGGCTCATTTCAGTTGCATTATTATTGTTTTTGTAATTTATTTGTTAATTTATCGTTTGATTTTATTTTTGGGGGCACTGTTTTTTATTTTTAATAATTCTGGTTATATTTTATTTTTCATATTTAAATTGCAACAGTGTTTTCTATTTTTATTTATTCATGTAGTCAATTTGTTTATTTTTCATATTTTTGTTTTATTTCAAACTCAATTTTGTGTTCTTTTTTCCTTTTTTTGTTTTTACTTGACTTTGTGGTTTTCATAAGTCACGTCCACTTCAGACACTGATGTGCTTCTCTCTGCCGCTTTCGTTTGGTTGAGGTGGGTTATTTATTTGTTTGTTGTCGTCTCGAGGTGATTGGCATGGCGTGATCCAGATGGAAAGAGGCGGTTTTGAATGCAGGCCGTGATAATAGGGCCGAGTCTTTGAACGAGAAACATGAGGAGACGCAGGAGACCAGAGAACAAACACACAGCTGCAGCCATGCTAACAAAACAACACAAGATAGCAATAATTACGCCTTATGCAGTTATTGTTTTGTGTGATTAGGGTGTACGTGGCCATATGGAAGCTCGCAACTGAAGTCTAGATGAATTTTAATGAATTTTACACACACTCACGAGAGAGAGGCAGCTTGTTAGCAGATGGGAAGATTATTTTCAGTGTATGTCTGCTTTGATTGTACAAATGACTGCAGCAACGTTTATGAAAACATCAATATTACTTGATTATACTTCCAAATGCATTAGTATTTGTTGGTGTTTCTTGTGTTATTGTATCTTGATACATTTAATACATTCAAAAGAAAACATCTACATACCGCTTCTAAAGCAAAACAGAGGATCCTAGGTGTTTTTTTTATCCTTAGATATTTTTGTTTATATCCACTGTACCAGAAATATACAGCCTTTTCCATCTACTTTCATTTATCATTTTTGAATCTCCAGTGGTCATCATTCAGGAAGTTTTGTTGTTGTTGTTGTTTGTTTAAAAAAAAAAAAATCTATTTTAGGCCTTAAATTAATTCAAAATATTTTATCTTTTTTTTTTTTTTTTTTCATAGGACTTAATAAAAAAACAACAAATTTTAGGCCTTAAATTAATCATTAATATTTTATAATTTTTTATTTTATTTATTTCTCATAGGAACTTTTTCAAAATAATTTTAGGCCTAAATTAAATAATTAATTATTTATCATTTAATTTATTTATATTTATTTTCTGATAAAACCGTATGCAGATTTATTATTTATGAATAATATTTGAAGGGCCCAAGAAACAGTTGCAACATAAGGCCAATAAATTTGCAATTATTTTGTCCGTTCTTATTTATTTCAGATAAACTATATATTTTTTCCAATTAAAAATTTTTCAAGTCAATTTAAATCACTAGAAATAAAATAATTATAATTTAATGTCATAAACAACAAATTTTAAAACATAATATTGAATAATATACTAAAAATAAAATATGATACAAATATCATAAATCTATGAATATAAAAATATTAAATATTAAAATATTTTTGTCTCAATTTAGCATGAAAATGAATCTAAAAATCAACTGATTGGTTTTACAAAGGAAAACTTTAAAAATACTTAACTTTTGCACTTTCCTCCGATATGACTTTAAGTTATAAATTGGTATTTTAATGTTTGAGAAACTTTAGCGTTTAAACTCAAATATGCGAGTTTATTAACCACACACTATAAGAAATGCATTTCTGTCTGTGAAAACGCACAAAAACCACAGGCCCTCTGTTGATCAAATATGACTTCATAAAACTCAAAGCTTTTCTTTGATACTTCTGTATTGAATCTTTAATCTTTCAGAATACAGTCTTCAGATGTAAGTTTATTGCAGGCATCAGGCTGTTTAACATTTACACTGTAAGTGTGTCTGTTGAATCCAGATGTCATTTTCTGCCTGACAGCGTCTGAAACTCAGCGGGACGCTTTTAATGTTCAGAAAACATTGATTAAAGAATCATATACATCAGCGGTATCTTCAAGATCTTCATTAAATAAAAAAAAAAACATGTGATGTGATGTGTAAACAAGGCCTTTGGTGGAAGATTTGATATTTGGATTCGCAGCAGCACATCTGATGTCAATTAAAAGTCTAATTAATCGTGCGCACTAATGAGCACGTGTTAAAATCACAGCCACGGGCAGAAATAGATCACAGAGGAAACAAAATGACAGAGAGAGAGAAAAAACAATGCTTTAGGCATGATTCGGTATAGGCTACACTTGCATTCATGCATATCAGTGGTGTTTGTGTTTATTGAAGTGTGTGTCCTGTGAGATTGCATTTGTGCATCTCTGTATGTGAGTGGGACTTTGTGTTTGCACAACTTCAAATGATCTTGATTTCGTCACTGCAGCAAACGGAGTAGCTGAGCGTGAGGTTTCTCTTGTATTGTTGCTGTCATCTCACTGTTTGCAAGCTGTTTTTTCAGCAAACAAGACCGAACAAGTGTTTATGCATGCGCACCTGTCTGTGATTCCCGGTCAGATGTGAGAAAATAAAAAGAAAATGGGTCAGAAATGCCCCTGAGCACTGGTGAAGTTAGCCGATAATCATCTGGTCATGTTTGATATCAGTGATTGTTAATAGTCTGTGTGACGTAAGGCCTCATTTAGGTAACAACAGAATTAATTTTAACATTAAATGAACACTCTGTTTAACAAGATGTTAATTGTTGGACTGGAGTGGTGTGGATTACTTGTGATGTGATGTTTTTATCAGCTGTTTGGACTCTCATTCTGACGGCACCCATGCACTTCCATTGGTGAGCAAGTGATGCAATGCTACATTTCTCCAAATCTGATGAAGAAATTAATTCATCTACAGCTTAGATGGCCTGAGAGTGAGCACATATTCAGCAAATTTTCATTTTGGGGTAAATTATTCCTTTAAAAACCATATATAAACCATTATATAAATTGCGCCATTTAATTGATTAGATCATAAAAAACATTGTGCAACTTGTCACTATTTATAAACATGTTAAAATGAATTGACACAGTAAACTGAATCTAAATTGTTGCAAATATTCGATTTTTAGTAAAATTGTCACTATATTAATATTTTAATGATATTATGTTTTATATAAATAAATGATAATTTATTTAAAGAACTGTTATTTAAAGTGTTCATGTACAGAAAATAAAATACAATTTGAAATAAAAGCTGGAAATTATACAGCCTTTTACTGAAATCATATGTTTACTGAAAAACACTTGCATACGGTGCAAAACATTATTTGTTTATCATTTTCAAGCCAACTTGAAACAACCTCATCTGCATAAGCATAAGCTGCATTCACATATGAAACCATTAAATTGTGTTTTAAGAAAATCTTTTCTGTTAGATACGCAACATCTGCTTTCACACATGCAACAGTCTTTTATTCATCGCTACCATAAAACTGAAAATAACTTTAAAACTGCTGTGCTGTTCAGTCTTTCGGACAACATTTCTCTCCACAGCGTATTATGTAATAGGCCTGCATACTGCCATATATTCGCATCAGCTCCTTCACGGGCAGCAGACGTCTTAAGCCAGAGCTTTAATCTTTATCTATTCGTCTTACGCCACTGTTCATACTTGCCATTTAATACACCACTTTTCTGCCAATTTTACCTTCTCAAGATGGCAGCTTTGCTGCCTCTTCAGTAAGGGCTCCATGGTCCATTTGTTTTGAAAAGGTTAATGTCAGTTTAACGAAACGCTAATACAGAATGTTTGTTTTCATGCTCTTTTTTCTTTCTTTCTTCAGTAATTGATGTTATATACAAATAAATGATCTAAAAGCAAGACATGACACTTAAGCATCCACACACAGGCTAATTTCCCCCGCATCTGGTTGTTGTAACTGCATTAAACAGCCTTCACAGTCTCAGCACCACCAAACTAATTCACTTTAGCAGAGGAATAAAAAAAGCAGTGATCTTTAAAAACCCAATATCAGATTAAAACACCGGCCGTCATGAATCTGAGTCGCTCATAAACAGGAAGCCAAACCGAGACTCGGCACGAAGCTTACAGAGCATTTAAACGAACAATCGCGATGAAATTACCGAGTTTCATTATTTTGCACTATGACACATCTGATAAACCACTTGCCAAATATTTGCGTTTCGCGCTCTTTTGTGAACCGTTATATTTTGTTCAAACGTGACATCGGCGGCAATATTGATGCACGTTTTGAGCCGAACCAGATGCATCTGAATGGAGATAAGAGAAAGCGCGGGTCAAACGCACAATTTATCGTGAAAAAGACGGTCAGGAAACCCGTTTCGACATGTTTCCTGTAAAAAGCCTAAGAGAAAAAACAGTCCCGTCTGTGCGAGAGTTGCTGTCGTATCCGCCATCGGGAGGGTAGAGTGAGGTATTCAATTCAATTCAATTCAAGTTTATTTGTACAGCGCTTTTCACGATACAAATCATTGACACTGACACTGGTATGATACTGAACGGGTTTTTGGACCAGTCCGCCCTGTTGAAAAAACAAGCATATGCTGGTCAGGTATGTTTTGACGCTGGGATGCTGGTTTAAGCTGGTCCTTTGCTGGTTTAAGCTGGTCCTTTGCTGGTTTAAGCTGGTCCTTTGCTGGTTTAAACTGGTCCTTTTGCTGATTTAAGATGGTCCTTTTGCTGGTTTAAAATGGTCCTTTGCTGATTTAAGATGGTCCTTTGCTGGTTTAAACTGGTCCTTTGCTGGTTTAAGCTGGTCCTTTGCTGGTTTAAGCTGGTCCTTTGCTGGTTTATGCTGGTCTTTTGCTGGTTTATGCTGGTCCTTTTTCTGGTTTATGCTGGTCCTTTTGCTGGTTTATGCTGGTCCTTTTGCTGGTTTATGCTGGTCCTTTTGCTGGTTTATGCTGGTTATGTGCTGGTTTAAACTGGTCCTTTGCTGATTTAAGATGGTCCTTTTGCTGGTTTATGCTGGTCATGTGCTGGTTTAAACTGGTCCTTTGCTGGTGTATGCTGGTCCTTTTGCTGGTTTAAGATGGTATGGGCTGGCAAAGGACCATCTTAAACCAGCAAAGGACCAGCAAAACCAGCAACGGACCAGTTTAAAACAGCAAAGGACCAGCATAAAACAGCAAAGGACCAGTTTAAACAAGCAAAGGACCAGTTTAAACCAGCTGCCATGCTTCAAAACATACTAACCAGCATATGCTGTTTTTTTTTAACAGGGCGGTTTAGATTGTCAATGCAGTTTTTAAAAATAACAAAACCCAAGTCCTGGAATGCACTAGTATAATTTTCTTCAGTATTCTCTGCAGATCTCAGTCCAGGATATTCCCTCAGCAATGTTGAACACAGCAAGTACCGCACTCAGTTCAAAAAACCACTAGACCATAAAGAAAGCCTCCCTCGACAAGAAAGAGAATAATTCACCATCCTGGAAGCTTGTTGTTTTAGTCTAGAAAAGGAAAATCTCTGAATATCTGGCTCTCAGACCCTCCTAACTTGTTTTTTTTTCTCCCTGTTTTGACCAGCATACTGTATATGAGGCGCTGAACAACTGGATACAAAATCAAAAGGGAATATGTTTGTTTAGGAGTCTGAACACAGGCTGAAGAAAGCTGACATAGACTTATATAAAGCTAAATGTATAGCACACATTCTGGCTGATTATGAATGATTTCTTCATGCAGGTTGGCGGACACTGCAGATTGAAGAATAATATGTCTGCACACAAAAAAAAACTTTTAAAGCGGGGACATTTGCCTCGTAGCAAACAACACTAATAAGCCAAATTAACATTGTTTTACTAAACCAAGCATTTATGCTTATTGATACACCCCTAAAAATAAAGAATGGCTTCAGTGGTTCCATTTAAGAACCTTTACCATTCATGGAAGCTTTCCATTCCACAAAAGGTTCTTACAGTGGAATAAACACTCAAAAGGGGAAAGGAAAAAATAAAAGCTCTTTATTTGCATCTGTGGTTCCACGAAGAACCTTTAACATCCATGGAACCTTTACATTGCACATAAGGTTATTTATAGTGGAAAAGGTTTCTTTAGATTATTAAAATGTTCTTCTCACTAAGAAAAAAGAACGGATGTTTTAAGAATGGTTCACTAAAAGGTTCTTTGGGCAACCAAAACTGGTTGTTCTATGGCATTGCTGTGAAAAAAAAAACATGCCTTTTTGGAACCTTTATTTCTAAGAGAAAGTGAAGTGTGAAGTGACATGTGGCCAAGTATGGTTACTCATACTCGGAATTAGTGCTCTGCATTGACCCATCCAAAGTGCACACACACACAAACCGTGAACACACACACCCAGAGCAGTGGGCAGCCATTTATGCTGCAGCGCACGGGGAGCAGTGGGGGTTCGGTGCCTTGCTCAAAGGCACCTCAATCGTGGTATTGAAGGTATTGAGAGAGTGCTGTACATTCACTCCCCCACCTACAATCCCTGCCGGTACGAGACTCGAACCCACAGCCTTTGGGTTATGAGTCCGACGCTCTAACCATTAGGCCACGACTTCCCCATGAGTGAAGGTACTTTAGACTATAAAAATGTTCTTCACACTAAGAAAAATGACTCTTTGAAGAACCAAAATGGTTTTAAAATGTAATTTCCCTCTGCTTAAAAATGGAGGAATACCAAGTGTTCTTTTCTGCAGGGACTTGAGTGGCTCAGAAACACGGCTGCATCCAGACGTGAGATTAGTTGGAGGAATTATGAGTTTCTCTTGCAGACAGCAAGAGTGTTTACCGGCGGGGGTTCAGCACGATACGAGATGATGAAATCTGTTTGGCAATGGTCACGCACCCTCAGCATCCTCCAACACGCCTGGACACACGCCACACGTGAACACGCTACATGATAGAGAGGCAGCGTGAAGCGAACTCAAGAAAAACCATTCAAATGCTCACAACTGAACATTTCATTATTTAGAGGCAATTTTACATTTAGGGGAATGTGTACACATATATAGGTGTATATATATACACACAGAGAAAGAAAAAATTTATAGAAACAGTATTCACGAATTGGGAGTACATTTCACAAACAACTACAGAACAGCAAGTAATAAATTGAATTAAAAGCAAGATTTTGACGTCGAAAAACTAAAACAGTATTTTAATTGTAAAACATACTCAAAAAATCTTTGTTTTATAAATTTAGATTTTTGTTTTAGTGTTTTAGACTATGGTGAATTTATTTAATTTGAAAATAATTTTAAGAGCTCCTTAAATACATCAGTTCTCACTCTAAATATATATATATATAGGTCAAATACATTTTTTAATTAATTTACGTTAATTATTAAATGACTGATTGATTATATGAATACGTTTATTGTGGTGGACATATTACTTTCTCCAGTCAATATACCTGCATTGTATTTGCTAGACATTTTCCACACAAGTTTTCTATAATGTATGAAATACTAAGTAGAAATTAGGTTTAAATCATCAAAATATTAATTTTAACATATCAGTAACAATAAAAAAAACTCTTGCCATTGCTATCACAAGCGACAAAGATTTCCAAGCAAAAATAAATTAATCGCAAACACGGAGGCAGATATTTTGAAAATAATATTGAAAGTTCTTCAACTTTCTAAAGGTCATGGATAATCCACTAGGGGTCAGATGATATGTAGATCATATATTTTTAGGTAAGTACTGATAATGTTAATGCCGGTGTTAATGATGTAAAGCTCCCATTTGGTGTGTGTGTGTGTTGTGTTTATATATTCAATCTATCAGGGCTACGCAGAGCTTGAAACTAGTCAATTAGGCTACTATTACTATTAGTAAACCTCAACTAGGCACTGGTTAGTTTGACATTAGCTATAAAGTCATCTTGGAGAGCGCCAGTTATTCTCTAATCTAATAGAGCAGTTCAATTCGATTAAAAAGGCGTTCGTCTGCGCTAAGCACATGTAAACAGGAGACGCAGCGAGCACTATTAGCGCAGATTGTTGCCATATTAGCACATTAATTCGTTTTCCATGGGAAATCTGCGAGCTATAACGAGACGCAGTGATGAGGGAAGAAACGTTGACTGACGGCTGCTGTCTGAGAGAAAGAGACGAAGAGCTGTTCACTGGAATACTGGCCTTGATTTGTCATTTCCCTGACCGTGAAGCTGACCGCATGCACTTTTGATATACACCTTCGATTCCTTTTGCATTTCAGCTGATGCACGGATTTCATATTTGCTCAGTGACATAGAAACCTAGTCAAATTAGATTGCATTGGTTAACTGAGATCGTATGAATATAGAAGCATTTCATCTTCAGAAATTAGATTTAATTTCCGTCATTTAAGGTGAGAGAGCACAAACTAGATTTTCACATTTCCTGTAGAAAATTCAGGAAATATCATTAGATATTAATCAAAGCCTGGCATGTGGTGATGGACAGCACAGAGAAATTAATAAATGAGACTGCATGTAAGAGAGAGAATAATCAGAATGATGAACAAAGCGAATCAACGCTGGTCTCATAAGGCTCCAGACAGTCAGCTTCCCTCATGTATAACTCTACAAAAACCACTTACACATCTTACACCAAAATACATATTTAACCATCTGCCTGCTGTCCAGATTATTCAAAAGCAGCATAGCCATTGATTTTCTTTTCTTTTCATTCTTTAACATGCACCATGCTTCATTTAGGAGAGAGTGGATTATGATGTGCTATAGTCAAGAAGAAATTAGATGAAACTATGTGTATTTGTTTTTCACAATGTCTGATGTCAACTAAAATTGGAATAAAGAGCTTGCAAGGCTGACATTCTCTGTGAGTTACATCGATACAGCAGTAGGTGGCGCAACATGGCAGTCATTATGAGTCACTGATTTGTTCATTCATTCATTCGATTCACTCAAAAACAGGTATGAAACAAGTGGCTGTCTTTATGAAAGAGTCATTGAATTGTTTCTTCATTCATTCAACTAATTCATTTCATTCATGAATGAAACAAGCTGCTGCTTTAATAACCGAATCACTGAATTGTTCACTCAACCAATTTGTTCATATAAACGGATTGCTTCAGGAATGAGTCATAGAATCACTCACTCCAACAATGAAAAACACTCATTAAAAACACTGATTCATTCAAGAACGAAACAAGTTGATGTCTTTATGAGAGACCATGCGTCCCAATGTTCATACTATCCATCCTAAATAGTATGTGAGATTATAATAAGTGTGTCCCAAAGCATAGTATGTTGAAAAGAGCATGCCAAAAGTCCCCGGATGGTCTACTATTTCAGGTCCATTTTTGAAGTGTGGATCCGTGCACACTCTAATGGCTAAAATTGCCCACAATCCATTGCGCTTTGGCGAAGGATTCGGTCCAGAACTACAAACACGAATAAAATGCGTTAGAAAAACGACAAACATGGCGGATGCGCGCGATCGACAGTTAGGTAGAGAGGTTTACAAAAAGGGGTTCGAGTTACTAATAATCAGCATTTAACCTGGTAAAACATATTTATTTATTGTTATCCATGTTATATTTCATCTGCAACAGCAATGTGAACTTTTATAAACATCCATTTGGTCGTTAACTATTAAATGCATCATTATGCAGAAAATATGAGCAGAGTTCTCCGCATGAAAGACTGGCAGATCAACTTCTTTTTTCTCCAGTACGGTAGGAAGCTAAATTAAATTAAATGTGGAGGATGTTAGCTGTGACAAGATGATTGACAGGTCAGTTTACAGTGACAGGGTGCGTGTAATAGGTGTGACAGAGCGGTCCTTTAAAGACGCAATTGTGTGATGTGATAGTATGTTCCAAAGCTTGCCTACTCTTCTACTACACACTCAAGTGTGTACTTTTTTTTCACCAAAAGAGTACATACTTTAAGGGCGTAGTATAAGTAGGCACATTGGGACGCAGCATGAGTCTTTGACTTAAGCAAGGTACATCAATACACCAGTAGGGGGTGCAACAAAACATGCTTTATGAGTCATTGATCTTCAGTTTATTCATTCATTCTATCATTCATTCATTCGACTGATTTGTTTAAAAACAATTCATTCGGGAAAGAAACAAGTGGCTTACTGATCACTGAATCATTCACTCAACAGATTTGTTCATATACAGATTCCTTCAGAAACTAGGTGACCATATTTATAAATCAGTCATAGAATCACTAACTCAAATGATTCGCTTAAAACACTGATTCATTCAGCAACAAAACAAGTGGATGTTGTTTATTAAGCATGTTACATCGATACACCAGTAGATGGCACAACATGACAGCGTTTATGAGTCATTGATCTTCTGCTCATTCATTCAACTGATTCATTTAAAAACACTAATTTATTCGGACACAGACAAAAACACTAATTTTGTCTTCACAGACAAAACTAGAACAATCAGTAGACAATTCTCAGCCCCACATAGGACTTCAAACTAACCACACCCACTGCTAAAACTCCCATCTTCTCCTGGGAGATGTCTGGGAGACACACACACACGACATCTCGGCATGGATGAAAGAACATCACCTACAGCTCAACCTGGCAAAGACTAGCTTCTCGTCTTCCCTGCCACTCCGACTCTACAGCATGATTTCACCATCCAGCTACGTTCTTCTACAATTACCCCATCAACTTCGGTCAGAAATCTTGGTGTAATCTTTGATGACCAGCTGACCTTCAAAGACCACATTGCAAAAACTGCTAGATCTTGCAGGTTTGCATTACACAACATCAGAAAGATCAGGCCCTTCTAACGGAGCATGCTGCACAACTTCTTGTCCAGGCACTTGTCATTTCTAGGCTGCGGACTAATGCAATGCTCTTCTGGCTGGACTCCCAACAAGCACAATCAAACCTCTACAAATGAATCAGAATGCAGCGGCATGACTGGTCTTCAACAAGCAAAAAGAGCAATGTTAAACCTCTCGGATATCCTTGCAACTGGCTACGGTTGCGGATCGTATCAAGTTTAAGACATTGATGCTTGCATATAAAATAGCCACAGGCTCAGCACCCACCTTCTTCCACTCACTATTATGCCTCGTGGTACCATCAGAGAGAGGCTCAAAATCACTTTCCAGAACATTTTCGTTTACAGTTCCTGGCTGGTGGAATGATCTTCTCACCCCTATCCGGAATGCTGAATGCCTTACAATTTTCAAGCGACAGCTGAAAACGTATCTCTTTCAACGCTACTTGACTTCAACCTAAATAAAAAAAGAACCTGTCTTTCTCTTTATTTATTCCTTCCCTTTCTAGCTCGGACTTATTTGAACAAATGCCTGAAACTTACGAGCACTTCCTGTGTCTGTTTGCATCTTTAAGAAGAATCGCTAATCGGTAGTCGCTGTGGATAAACGCATCTGCAAATGGCTAATGTAAGGGAAAAGAAATAAGTTTGCTTTGCTGAACAGAGCCTCATTTAGCTGCTATATTACTAATTTAGCCAGAGAAAGATATGGTAAAAATAGTAAGAGTGGTATACGCGTATGGGTTCTGAATTCAGCAGCGGTCTTTAAGTGATCACTGAATTGTCTTCCCAGTTATTTCATTATGCACGATCCTTCAGGAAATAGTGATTGTTTTTATGAATTGAGTCCTAGATCACTTGCTCCAACGATAATTGCAAAACATGATGAATGCGGGGAACACAACAAATGAGTGGCTTATGAGTTTGTCACTAAAATAATCACCAGCTGATTTGCACATACTGATTCACTCAGTTAAACAAACACTAACCGCTAGTATCACCACGTCTTTCATGTCCAAATCACACTGAAATGATGACAGCAAAGGGAAATTAAAGGTTCAGTCAACATGTCGGAAACAAGCATGACATCCGCGCGTGTACCGAGCATTTGATTACTAAATTTCCACAATAACTGCATTACTGTATTCAAGGTAATAATTTTCAGTATTAATATATATATATAATATATATATATATATATATTATATAATAGTGCTTCAAACGATTAATCGGGATTAATCGCATCCAAAATAAAAGTTTTTGTTTACATAATATATGTGTTTATGTATGCATGTATGTATGGTAGTATGGTGTTGGTCATGTAAAAAATATGAAAATATAAATTTTTTACATAAATTTTTTTTAACATATTAACACATTTCACAGTGTACAGAAACCTTCTGAAATCTAAACCCTGTGCCTGTGTTTTTTACAGTAAAGAAGTGCCCTTGAACTACGCAGTGATGAGTGCTTTCATCTGAGTCCTCGTATTCAGCTCGTGAATTTACCTCAACTCCTCCTCAAACTCTTCGCTTTCATTTCCACAGTTCCGCACTTCAGCGACAGTGAGTTTAAGTGCTCGACCTTCAGTGACATCAGCACAGCCAATCACACGAAACACTCCATCTGATTATGCAGCATGCATTTTGTTTGTGGCAAAAGGTCAGCATGGCTGCGGTAATCTAAGATTGTTACTGACATTCACCTGTATGCTGTTTAGCAATGCAAATGACTCTCGTCTGATCGCCACCAGGCAGCAGCCCCAATCAAACAACAGATCTTCAGTATGTGCGTATGTGAGTTAGGATTATATGCACAGGCAATTCCTGTGCACACCAATCTGAGACTTGCACACTGCATTAAAGGTACCAAACTGATCACTTACATTTTGTAGTTTTAAGTAAGTCCACTTGTAATATTAGTCAATGTGTAGAAGGTCATCATTTTAGTTAGTGACCATTTCCATTCTCTCCGACCCTAAAGCCATTTAACAATGTTAATATGTTTCTCCAAGGGCGTGGAATTTAGTAAGGACGCTCGAGACATGTCCCTAGCAATATCCAGCGAATACTAAATTGTCCCTAATTTTGATCAAACAATTAAATATATGTATATGTAACCACCATTGTTGTAATTTCGCTTTCAAGGATGTACATTTAATACATGAGTGGAAATAAGAGCGTGCAGTTTATCTGTCAGTCAGATGTGCGTGAACTGATTACCTCTTGAACTGTCACCAGCTGAACTGCAGCGGTCAAACTATGTAAAATATAGTCAATTAAGCTACAAACTCGCTCATAATGCACAATGTTTCCATCTAACATGTATTTCTGAGGTGCAGCTCGTCATATGGAGTGTTTTCACTAGTTAGCAGTAAACCGGTTACCTCACCTGAAAATGTTCATATAGTGTTATCTTTGGAATGGAAATATTTATATTTTATTTGTAAACATTATACTTTTTTTGCTTATTTCAGTTAATCTCATAAAACTAACGAGCTGAGCCAGTAGCAGTACTGACGGTGTCGCATAAACATGGCTGAAGCCGCGAAAAGCAGAGGAACAACAGACAAACTGATTCAATTGACCTATCTGTAAGACGCGCCCCCCTTAGTTACTGTTGCTCACTCGGACAAACAAACTGTCTTACAGTGACAGCTGTCAGTGAAAACCTTCTTCCGAGGTGTTTCTGATAAATTTGGGACACAGATGGACCTTCAAGTGGGACTTAAGCCATGGAGGGATATATAAAAGATATTAAAATAAGTATGTAAAAATACAGATCACAATGCAAACGGGAGAATTATGTTACGTTTGTCACGATCGCAATGACAACAGCCCGGATCAACACCGTTCATATACCGATTAAATCAAGTTACATTTAACCAGATTAATATGGAGAGGCACTCTAATATAGACCTTTGTTTATGTGTTTTTGACTTTCACTGCACGGTACATGACGTGAGAACAGTTCGCTATTTAGGTTTGTACGTTAGCATGGACTCACTAACTTTAACGTTAACATTAGCTAGTTTTAGCCAGAGATACCTTGCTGAAGCACAAGATGACATTAACGTTCTGCTTGAGCAGATGAAAACTGTAACTTAATGAGTGTATGACAACCAGAAAATGAACGTTTTCGTCTTCGTTGTCATTGGGGTTGAATGCTTAGGGACATTTTACTCTGTTTTGGTTGGATTTAGGAAATGGAATTATAAATTACTCAGGATAACTGGAATTAGTGTTACAAGTACCCTAGGCACATAATTTTTCCATTTTTTAGCATAAACACCATTAAACCGATGCAAGCTTCAGATCTTCCAATGTTTCTCTATTAGTGATGTCCAGTTCGCCAACGAATCGTTCGATTTAACCGGTTCTTCTTAGTGAACCGGTTGAACCAGTTCACCAAATCGGACTGAATCGTTTGAAACAGTTTGCATCTCCAGTAAGCATTAATCCACAAATTACTTAAGTTATTAACTTTTTTTTAACGTGGCTGACACTCCCTCCGAGTCGAAATAAACAGATATCCCGGAGCAATTCATTTACTCAAACAGTACACAAACAGTACACGAGCAGAGCAGCATGTGTGCAGCGAGCCGGATAACGAACGTACACACCCACTGCGGGAGCGGTTCTCGTTCTCGAGTCAAGAATCGGTTGCAATGGTTTTCGGATCACCAGTACACTGAACCGAGAACTGTTTCATTCGGACGCGTCCGATTTGAGAACCGATGAGCTGACGATACTGCGCATGCGTTTAATTTTTCAAGAGGACGAAATGCATGTTATCCAAGTATCTTGTTAAACATCAGAAAGTGTGATAATATAAATATATTTTATTTTACTTTTTTTAAAAAGATGAATGTTTCTAATAAACAATTGTTGTATTTATTCAGTGGCCAACAAAGTATATGATGACGTCGCCACGAAGAAACATGCATGAATGAGAAAATAATGTGCAGGATGTGTAAGATGATAAACGTGCTTATTCACACACACCCGCAGGAAGTATGCGATCACAAATTCAGCACTTTTTAGCAGCTTAGTTCGCTTAAATTGTCAAATAAATAACAAACAAAATGTCCATAAAGGTGAGTATTCATGTAAACAGTCAGTTATGTCAGGTCTGAAGTGAGAGTCAACAGTTGAGAGAAAAATTGCCTGTGTATCATTAAATTTGATCCATGCATTAGCCTCATAAACCTGCTGAAATCTGTTCCCTTAATGTTACAAAAATAAAAAGCTAAGACAACACTCACTGCCCTTGACTGAACATCTTAACATCTTCAATAATAATCAGTTTATTCTGTGCAGTGAAGATATGCCGCATTTTTACATGATTATTTAATTTAATTTCTGACTTATTTCTGTACTGGTACATACAGATACTGTACCATAAAGCATAAAATGTTTATTACATTTGTATACTTCTTATGATGTTCTTTTGTGTAAATAAATAAATAAATATATAAAATAAAACAGTCATATCATATCACCCAGCCCAGCCTTCAATATATGCATTACAATTTTTTTTTGAAGTTAGATAGATAGCTTCATTGTAATCCTGTTGGAAAAGGTATATTATTTTTTTTTTTTAACATGAATATTTTGTTGAAGATATTTATATCATTTTACACTTAACTGAGTTTATTAAATTTTGCAATCTTTATTTTTATGACTTTATTTTTATAAAATATAATGCAGAAGTTGCATAGTTTATCCTTTTATCACTCTTAATTCAGTGATTTGTATTTGCATAATTACAAATTATGACCTTTATTTGACTGACTTTAGTTTAATTAATTTATAATTAAATAATTTAATTTAAACCTTGAATATGTTAGAACAAATTTCTGACCATAATATATTACTTTTGCTTATTGTGCTAATGATTTATAAATGTTATAAGTAAAAAATGTGCTATTAAACTGAATGTGTTATTAACAAGGTATCTAAATGCAGTTAACTCTAAACTTTAACTGCAAGATTCTTTTCAAACCATGTGCTGAAAGTGAAATCTGACCTCAGAAGGCTGTTAATGTCTATTATCGCACATCTTGTGGCAGTACTGAGAATGTCCTTGCACTGCATTGATGTGAATTGCCGTCTAACACATTTCTCAATGCAACAATGCATAAACTTGACCTTGTGAAGTTCCTGTATGAACAGGCTTCAAACATCAAACTCTAAACGAGCAACAGACCCTCCATGTGCTTCACAAGAGGCCAAACATCTGCTCTTCACACTGATATTGAAGTGAATATATCAGAGTCTTAAGTGTTATAACCAGACAGAGAGCGCAACGAGAGCCAGACCAACAAACGAACGGGGAGAAAGAGGCAACAAGCTCATTTCACGCTTGTCATTCATCCCCCTGCAACCTGAATGGTTGCTCCTGCTCAGATTTGGACTCCTGCGTTTGGAGGTGTGCATTCAGACGGCTGCAAGGGGAAGATAAGACATGTTATTCTGCAGGTACTGGAGGAGAAGTCAGTCAAGGGTCGGAGGAACCACTCCATTCTCCAAAATGAGCTATTCAACGGCTTGTTGTAGTTTGATACCGCAGTTATTTGGTAAGATTATGTAATGCAAACAGAACATTTTTGGTTCCACAAAGAACCATTCGGTCAAAGGTTCTTTTAAGAACCATCCCTTTCTTACCTTTTTTATAATCTGTAGAACGTCTCGAGGTTACGTATGTAACCATGGTTCCCCGAAGGGAATGAGACACTGCGTCGAACGCGTTGGGAACGCCCCCAGCGAGCATCTGCTCTGACTGAGCTAATAATTCAGTAATTCAGTATACGGGTGCCCTGGATTTGCAACGGAGCCAGGGTAGTATCCACACACTTCGAGAAAGTGCAGGGTGAGAGTGACAGGCCGAAGGGAAGAACCCGATATTGGTATGCTTTGCACCAGAAAGCAAACCTCAGGAACTTCCTGTGATTGGGAAGGATGGAGATGTGGAAGTATGCGTACGGTCCGTGATGCTCTGTTTCTGGGTCTGGCAATATGAGGAGCTGGACGGCTGGTACTGCTCCCACTCTGCAGTCCCAAAGACCTGGGAACGGCGAGGGAGGAAGCGCTGGAATGCCGCCACCTGTTTCTTCGCCTCCTGAAACCTCTCGACGACAGTGTCCACTGCGCCAGAAGGTGATAGCGGGGCATCCAGCAGGAAGAATCTGTCTTGTAACTTGGACAGATTCAACCACAGGTGTCGCTCCGTACCCACGAGAGCTGCCATGGAACTGCCGATGGCTCTGGCCTTATTCCCTTGGGTGGCCCGAAGTGACAGGGTCTGTGTCGCCGCGAGAACATTATTGTTTCTCCTCTATGCCCCGCCTTTCTGAAACGCGTCGATTTTTACAAAGCTCATCGGTATGAAAAGCGAGGTTGCTGTGATTGGCTTGCTATCCAGTTGCTTTGTGATTGGCCGAATACCTCAAGTGTGTGACGGAAATGTTACGCCCCTTACCATACTGTTGATGCCTTGTCCCGGCCGGAGCGATGAGACAAAAAGCATTAAAACCCATTATAAACGAGGCATTTTTTCATCCAGTGGGGACATAATTACGGATTATAATGACTTATACTGTCTTTTTACGCGTTGCGTTGCATCGCGCTGTGTAAACATAAAACCATGTCTGCATTTGTGATCAGAGAAATGACAAACAACAAGCGCTACTCTACACTGCCCAAAACTCGCGTTTGAATCGTCAGTGGCAAATCCTTTAAATATGAAGACGTACTTACAGTCTGTGAGTCAGAACAGCCGTCCTCCATAAAATGCACTGCACACATCTGAATATTTGGGTTGAACTGTTCTGGAACAGTGTTGTAAATACAACTTAATCACTGATTTCTAGTCGTGTCCTCTTTTGGAAGACCAAACAAAGTAGTTTTACTTTCACAACGAAACACACAGCGTCACACACGCTGTGCTAAATTGGCGGCGCTGGAGGCTAGAGTGAGCATCGGCGGATGGCTTTCGGCAACCACATGTGACGACCCCAGTCTGGACTCCGCTTCGTCCACGGTGAAAGCTGCCGATCCGGCGATCCACAGCACGAATTTGATGTATTTCCTCAGCGATCAGGACGGATCAGCTCTAGGCATGACGAAGCGGATATCGTCCTCTTTTGGAAGACCAAACAAAGTAGTTTCGCTTTCACAACGAAGCACACAGCGTCTTCACGACATGGCGGCGGCGGCAACAATACTACAGTGAGAATAAAAGTTACGCCTTCTTTCTTTGCGTGAACATTTGGGCTGCGTTATGCAAATCTTCCCACACCGTGACGTAGATATGTGGGGTGTGTTAGAACGAGCCGTTTTAGGTAGGCGTGGCGACTCTTAACTTTTATAAAGAATATCTCTGTTTGAGACTTTATCCTTTGCAACTTTACAGATCTTCTTTATGCACCAAGAGCTTGTAACACTTCAAAGAGAAAGGAAAAATTGAAATCGCATCATATGACCCCTTTAAGGAAGCGCTTGTCCAGTTTGCTTTTGGGACGAGCGTCCTGTTTCTCAGCTGGCCAATCGATGTTGAGCTTGGCTACAGCGCGAGTCACAACCTCCACTAGCTCCTCATACACAAGGGACTGCTGTGGTGAGTACACAGTCTCCTCCGTGTCAACGCTCATCACATCAACCTCCTCGGAGGAAGACAGGCCGAGCTCGCTCCCCGGGGGGAAGAAACCACAGGGCAGGCTTCCGATCCCTGAGAGGGAGCCGTGGATCTAGCGGGTGAGGGCCGAGATAAGGACGAGCCCGTCTCGGATCCCTCCACTAAATCCACTTGCGATCCCCACGATAACAGCCGCCACTGTGCCTCAGCAACAACGGGGCCAGACCCAGCAGGATCGCGAAACTGGCCACTTTCATCGAAGACGGCCAGGCGGGAGCAGAGCACACGGAGCGGGAGAAGCATGGCTGCCCGTGCATGCTCCGCTCTCAAACAGACGATGCACAAATCATGTGTATCCCCCCCAGAGAGATAATGTGGGCGGGGAGGAACACACGACTTGAAACGCTGTCCGCTCGCCACATTATATTTTGCTTTACACTTAGGCATTTGAATTCTCGCTTTCTATACAGAGCAATTCCTGACTGACTGATTGCTTTTTGCATACACAGACACACATACACAGACATGCTCGCTGAAGAGCAGAAGCTAACATGTGCGTTTGCCGGATGTGCCTTTATGCTTCCTGGTTGCTTACGTCACCTCTCGCTTCTCTATTGGACTGATTTCACACATGCTTCAGTACGGGGTGTCGCCCAAAGCGTTCGACACAGCTTGAGTTCCTGAAGGGGAACCTTCTTTCACCACAAAGAACCTTTTGTGAAACAGAAAGGTTCTTCATATTTTTAAGTTTTCTTTATGGTACCATTTAGACAAAAATGTTCTTCTATGGCATCGTGAAGCACCGTTATTTTTAAGAGTGCAGTGTCAAAAAATTTACGAGGAATCACTTGAATATCAATTTACATTCACGGTTTAAAAAACATGAAGGACAAAAAAACAGCAGGAAGTCTAAATGGAGAGCAAATGAGACAGAAAACAAAAACATATGCTAAATATAAACAGTTAAGCTCAATTTTGAAATTTAAAATATACTTAGTTTTAACCATCATATACCAAAATATAATTTTAAGTGGCATAAAAATACATTTCCAATCGTAAAGCCTACTTTTATGTGTTATTCACACATTTTTGACAACAACGTTTTTCTTGAAATGTGACATATTCAGTGTTATTTTAGTATCATATTATAGTTAATATTGGTAGGTCATTTTACATCTCATCTCATGTTTGCTTTTAAAGTTTTAGTAATTTTTTGTTTTTGTCACTTTATTAGTTTGTTTATATAGTTTTTCTAATATGTGTTGTACATAGTTTTAATAATTTATATTGTTTTGTTTTGTTATTAGTATTTTAAGTTACACTAGACCAAAATTGGGAAATGTTTTCCTTGGAACCTAGGTAAATTAGATTCAATAGTATAATCGATATATAATTATATATTATATAACTTACTTAATACTTAATAATAAATTAGAGAAGATTTTTAGATTTATTCATTTACCATTTATTCTTTATTTCAAGATTTTTTTATGTTTTAGGTAACATAATAACCCTGACGTGAATGTCTTTTCTTGGATTTATATTCTTGAATATATCTTTTTTTTTTTATTTACTAAAGAGCAGGAAATATATTTGTTGAAAAATATAAATATTTTAAATTATTATAGCTAATATATTGTTGGCCTTTTTTGTATGTACTTATAAATAACAAATAATTTTTGCCGGAATTTGCGCATGCAGCAACACACTCTGTAATGCAGATAAAGGACAATTTATATCCATACACCAAAAAAAAAAAAAAAAAAAAAAAAAAAAAAGAAAAAAAAAAAAAAAAAAAAAAAAGCGTCATCCTAACTATCATGTATCAAATATGGGTACACTTTTTAATGGAGAGCCTGAGCTCCAGCTCTAAGGCTCGAAACACTCCTGTCTAAATCTATCCAAGCGTGAAACATCAGGGAATGTTAAAAGAAACGTCCAGAGCCGTGAGGAGACATCGAGGACATCTCTTTGACGTCGCACTCGAGGTAATGATCTCAAATCTGACTCTCTGATGCACAAAAGACGTGCCATTCACTCGAGCAGACTTCAGCCTTTGTGACACTCGCCGCTGCCAAATAATTATGCTGGAGAACATGTGCTGCAGGCCTTCTGGACACGTCGATTTACTGAGGGAACATCGACAACTGGAATAAAAGAGGCAGAAGACCAAACACAGCCTGAAATCACCCAATCAAAGTCACATTATGATGATGCTGACAGACGCTCTCGGGCTAGAAATAACACAACTTTCAAATGATCTGGAGGCTGGGTTAGTTTGATTGCTTTTCTCCACTCACTGCTGCAAAATCAAGGATCTGACATTTGACTTTTTCAAATGAACATCAGATCCTGACAAACGTAAACAGTGCTTAAAACTCAGTAGGTATGACAGTGCTGGAGAATGAAAAATAAGCTTATGCATACATTTTAATCTCCATTTTTGAGCCTTTTCCACAGTGTTTTTCAATAAATGAACAAAGAAATGTATTTTAAATGTAATTATTTAATATTTAAGTATTATTAGTGTTAAATATCATTTATTTAATCATTTACTTTTTTTATGCACCAATATAACAGTACATACTGTAGCAAAAACAGCAATACTTGCGCAATTTTTTTAATTTTCTTACATGAAAAACCTAAATTTACTTTAATTTAATATATTCATATTTAATTTATTATTATATTAGTATTATTATGAATTAAATGTATTATTACGTTTGTCTTGCCCAATAATAACATATATACGTATCAAAACATCAATATTATTTATTTTATTATTTAATTATTATTACATTTTTTAATGCCCAATATTACATACTGTAGCAAAAACAGCAACACTTATCTCATGTTACTAAACATTTTATTACATGACAAAATAACTTTATGTTTAAATGTAATATTATTTAATATATAATGTATAATTATTAAAAGTTTTAGTATTTTGTCTTTTCTTTTATATGCACCAATATAACAGTACATACTGTAGCAAAAACAGCAATACTTGCGCAATTTTAAATTTTATGACCTGAAAAAATCAATTTTACTTTAATGAATATTTTCAATATTTATTTATTATTATTATTAATGTATTATTACATTTTTTTATATGCACATATAACAATATAATGGTCCAAAAACAGGTCAATATGAATTTAATATTATTATTATTAGTAAATTAATTATGATAAAAACATTTATATGCACCAATATAACAGTACATACTGTAGCAAAAACAGCAATACTTGCGCAATTTTACTAAAACATTTTATAACTTTGAGTCATGATGATGCACATTTCTTTCACCATTCTGAATTGATTCACTGAAACAAACCGTTTCAAATGAGTCACACAAATCAGTTAAACTTAATTTGATCCACAACTGGCTTTAAAGGAACATTTAGAACATTTTATTATTTATTTTTTGATTGCCACAAAAACCAGAAGTAGGCCTATTACATTCCCATTATTAACCAACATTATCTGCTAGAAAAAGTTAAATAAATTTAACATGACGTTTTCAGTGCTTTTTGTGTTGTTGTTGTTGTTTAGTTTGTTCTAAAAGGTGTGTGTGTGTGTGTATGAGTTAAGAGATTCTGAGACGTTAGTGATCGAGTCACGTTCAGATGAACATCTGCGCAGTCGTGTTCTCGTATCGCATCTGTCAGCTTCTTAGAAACGTCTAAATGAGCAGCAGAACACTCATATTCACAGAATTTGAGCCTGAAATATCTTTTATTCATTTGAAATGCTTTGTTTCTATGTTTTGAAGCTTGCTGTCTTTGAAATGTTAATCAGTACAAAATGGAAGCTATGAGAATATGTTTCATCTTTTTATTCTTTTTGGTAGCAGCTTTGTTCATTTCTCCAACAGTTACGGCAGCGATTAAACATTCAGTGCCCGTTTCATAGTCGAACTGACTAGTTATATAACAAGGTTACTTATCTCTGTCTGAAAGAGGTTACAAGGTGAAAGCAGTTAGAGATATTGTCCTTTTTCAAATAATATAGCCTACTCACGATCATCTGCCTTTATGGTGACACTCAGTAATCACTAGATAGTTCTCAGCCAACTGGGAACATTCTCACATAAAAGTTATATAAATAGGACAAAACGTTCTTAAAGTAATCTTTATGGAACGATCTTATGACTTTGCTAATATTTGATATGCGTTCCCCTAACATTGAAAGAAATTGTTCTTAGAACTACATACTTAATGAACGTTCTAACTTTTTTAAACCTTTAAATAATGTTATAATCACAAGAAAATTGGACATTAATTTTAAAGGGATAGTTCACCCAAAAAATGACAATTCTGTCCCTAATGTCGTTCCAAACCCATAAGACATTCTTCATCTTCGGAACACAAATTAAGATATTTTTGATGAAATCCAAGAGCTCTCTGACCTGCCACAGACAGCAACACAACTGAAACGGGTAACATTTTATTTTGATAGTCCACTTCATGGAAGACGGACATTCTACTAACAGTAAGTAACTTTGCAACTAAATGTCAACTAGCAGTCATTAGAGTATTAGTAGACTGTCTGCTTAGTATCTTCTAACACTTTATTTTGATGGGTCCACAACATACAACAGAAGCTTTGCAAGTGTATGTCAACTTACGGACCGTTTACACGATAACGTTTTCAGCCAAAAACGGGAAACTTTTTATGCGTTTTGCCTGTTCGTTTACACGACAACAGAGTTTTGGGGACTGAAAATGCATATTTTTGAAAACGGGTTTCAAAGTGCAAGTTTTAGAAAACCCCACCGTTATCATTTCCGTGTAAACACCAAAAACTGGAATATTTGAAATCGGTGACGTCATGCGCGTGCGTAGTACATGTTAGGCATGTAGCATGCGCAGTGTGTGTCAATTTTAAAGGCAAGCGCGAACAAACATACACAACATTGGCGCAGTACATGGTACTGTTGTTGCTGCTTAAGAGTTTGCTAACGCTTCTTCAGAAAAGTGTGGATTTACTTCACCAATATCACAACCAACAGCGGAGATGCATCATATACAACATATAATCGTCACTTCCCTACAGATACTGTTTACTAACAAGGTGACAGCGCCAACTACTGGCCTGGCATAAGTAATACAGCATTGTCCATTTTCGTGGATATGTGTAAACGTGAATCATTTTAAAAACATTGTTGTGGGTATCCACCTTTTTTTCTCAACGCGAAGTAACCTATGGGTGAGCTTACGGATCATTAACCGTTATATAGGTAAATAACGAGGAGAATACAACGTGCAGAAACGGTTAAACTGGTTGCACTAAAACAGTGGTTCATAAGATAGATAATATATTAAAAAATATGATAAGACCAGCAATTTTCATATCAGCAGCAAAATGAACTGGTTTGACAGTAAAAATAGCTGATGCAGATAGGACCGGAAGCGACCATAGGAATGTACAAACGGCGCGCCCCTTTTTACGACAGGAAAAAAGGTGGAACCGGAAACTTTTAAAAACGCAAGGGAAAAAAAGTTTATGTTGTGACACATCGTTATTGTGTAAACGTAGCCTTATTCTACTAACCATAAACCTAACCTAACAGTCTACTAGAGAGTTAGATGTAGTGAAAATTAATGGACATTAGTGACGTATGTGTTGCCAAAGTAGTTACTTATAGTTAGTAGAATGTCTAAAGTGGACTAACAAAATAAAGTGTAACCCTGAAATGTTCCCAGACCCAGAAATGTAGAAAGGACATCGGTAAAATAGTCCATGTGTCAGCAGTGGTTCAACCGTAATTTTACGAAGCTACAAGAATACTTTTTGTATTTGTATATAAGAAAACAAAAATAATGACTTTATTCAATTGTTGGAATGACATGAGGGTGAGTAATTAATGACCGAATTTCATTTTTGGGTGAACTATCCCTTTAACATTCTTACAATATTAAAAATAAACATTTAAAATGTTGTATTTCGAGTTAAAATAATATTAGTAGAATGTTGTCAGAAATGATTTCGTAGTCTTTAAATAACGTTATAATCACGACAAGAAAACCAGACATTTCAACATTTTTTGAAACATTTCAAACCAAAGTTTCACAATGTTTTTATAACCTTTTTTATAATTTTTTTACCTGGGTTGTACACTAGTTATATAAAGCCACACTGCTCATTATGGACATAATGTTCTACTGACTGACACAGGCCAAGTTATTAAAGATTAGATAAGATAGCCTATTGAGCTGACTACTTACATTGCTTAAAGTATCACAGATGCTCAAGACACAAATTAGTTATTTTTCCACAGAATAGAATGTTTTTAACCAAATTCTTTAAAGAAAAATACATAACATAACATAATACATAATGTAGACTATTATTCTATTATAAATCATTAAATGCCTTCCTTCCACTGGAAAAAAATAGTTACTGATAGTGATGGTAAAAAGCAAGTAAATGCTCCTATACATTATTTTTTATTAACAAAATATATAATATTTCCTCAGACACATATATTTGTTTATGTGTCAGCATTAGCAAACGTTGGTTTTCCATCTTATAGTTTAAACCAGACCCGTTCACGGCACAGCGTTAATTAAAAAGAAGAGTCAATAAAGAGTGTAACTCGGTGAACATACAGTACCATACCTGAAAAAGCAAACTTTTAAATAATATTTCCTCTGCACTTCGGAAACTGCATCCTTCCACACACACATCAACGTTTCTCCCGCACAAGAAGACTTTAGCAAGGGGAAGGCGTGGACTCAAAATTAAAGCACCCCTATTAGGGTTATGAAGGTTTTCGATTTTGTTTTGGGAGTCCTCAACAACAGGTTGACATGCATGCAAGGTCAAAAGAAACTTTCATTGTCTTATAATATGCATTTATTTTTACCTTACTTGCTCAACGACTCCCAAACGATTCACTCAATGATTAATTTTTCCAAACCCCTCCTTTGAGTGACGCTAATCTGCGGTGATTGGTCGATTTCATTTCGTCATGCCTGTAATTCCTGATAAAGCAGTGTTTGTGAGCGCAGTGCTGCTTTGTGTACAGCGTTACCAGGGAAACTGCTATTTTACTGCTCCAAAAGCGGCACCTAGTGGCAAAGAATGAATTTGCATTTTCATTCGGCCAACATGAAAAGACCAACAAGTGGGCGAGCAATATGCTAATGTTTCATTTTGATATCAACATGAAACGGCTTGGGATTCGTTAAAAAAAAACGACTCGTTTAAATGATTCAGAGTCGACTCAGAGTCGTGCACTTTCAGATTTAAAACTATGCAGGATGTTTTCATTCACGTAGAGCTATGTTACACACTGCATGAAAGGTAATTT
This sequence comes from Sinocyclocheilus anophthalmus, assembly GCA_018155175.1. NCBI lineage: Eukaryota > Metazoa > Chordata > Actinopteri > Cypriniformes > Cyprinidae > Sinocyclocheilus > Sinocyclocheilus anophthalmus. Next base: position 108,706 of record JADLZN010003691.1, on the reverse strand, counting down.
TCAAAAATCCATAATAGGGGCACTTTAAAGGTAAATGACGCTGACATAAACTGACGCCAGCAGGGGTAACTTTTACTTCATTATATAATTAATAAAAAAATCAATTTTTATGAATACATACATGGAATAGTTTTGACAGTATTGTTTATATTGCTAATGATGTTGTGGAGTGGATTCACAGAGGGTTTTAGTGAAGTGGCAATATTGACCAAACACGTTCCAAATCACATATTAGTTCCACAAAGAGGAATGTAGATGCTAGTAGGACTAGACACTAAACAACAAGCAGTTCACTGGTCACTAAGTTTAATATATAGCTATATATATATATATATTATATTATATATATATATATATATATAGGCCGAAAGGCTGCTTAAGTACTCTTTTGTCTGGTCAGATGAGTGCAGATTATTGAACTTTGCTTCTTCATAAGTGAAACTGTTTAAAAGAGTGTTGAAAGTCTTTTGTGCGCTTTCTGAAAACTGTGGGGAAACGACATACGATAATGAGAGTCTATTTCAATAACAGCGTCGGCATTCATATGTAGATATTCTGCCGGAGTGTGTTTTAAAGGAATAATGTATAATCACAGAGCTTTCAGCTTGAGTTGAAAATCCGAGGGAAAAACACATTAAGTTGGATTCTCCAGATGTTCATTAGAGAGTTCAGGCCAAAAAAATAAAAAACTATAAAATAAGTCATAACATAATGAGAACTGGAGCTGTCATTGCTTAAATGTTAATTTGCTGCAGGTGTGGCAAATCAAGTCTTTAATCTCAACAATCTCTGAGACTTAGAAGAACATTATGAGAAAAATTGTGTCCAACCACATTACATTTCATAACTAAATGATTTTGTTCACTAAGTCGTACAGTGTGGAAATCGTATTTATTAGTTTTATAGTTGTACAGTGACTTTTTATGCAGATACATCGATTAGCCAGTAGATGGCGACAAATGACTGTTTAAAAGTTACAATCATTCACTCAAGCGATTCATTCATAAACACAAGTATTCCTTCAAAACATACATTTCCGCTATGTTTCCATCCAAAGATGAAAATTTAACTTATGCGCAAAACTGGAATATCGCATAAAACATTTGCGAATAAAGCACCGTTTCCATCCAACGATTCAAAAACAACAAAATCTTCACTTTCTGATAAACTGGCACTAAATATCCCTAAGAAAAGTAGGAGAAGCGACTGAATATAATAGTTAATCTTGGCATTTTCATCCAGCGTTTTTAATGCGATATTCCAAAATGCACATAAAAAGAGGTGGATGGAAATATAGGTAGTGCTTTTCAAAGTCTGACGGATACAGTTTGATTGAATCAGATGCGCGAGTCAGTACAATCGATTCATCATGCTGCTGATCCAAAAGAAAGCTTCATGTCCAAATCACAGAGTTCCTACAAAGTTATTTCCATTTTGTCACGTTTATAATGCAAGTTTATATTCTTATCTAAATTGAAAAGAGCTTGTCTGGCCTCTACGTGAAGGGATTTAGGATTATATACACAAATACATTAGTAGCTAATTAGTCATTCTCTGAGCTGTTACATTTCTGTTTTGACTGCAAATGTCAGATCCATGATGCTGGAAATTCCCAGTAGGTCATCCGGGTATTCCATGCACACATAAAACAAACTGCGTACTGCAAAAAATTATGTATGATAGACGAGTGTGATATTAAATATCCATCATCTCCTTAATGGCCACTCAAGTACAAGAACACAGATGTTGCACAAAAATAAAACACAACCATTCTAACTGCCCATTCACATTAAGTAGATTGATTATAACGCTATATTAATTGTTCTAATTCCATGATAATAGGGAAGTCCATAGCACAGCTACAACGATGAGGAACGATATCGCTGTAATCATTTTCTGAATGAATTCAAAGACTATAGAATACCCAAGAGGTGTCACCTCATATAGTTTTGAATGGGGAAAAATGCAACGCTCAATACGGCCGCTCTATCGAACGAAGCCCCGCCTTCTGAGTAAAAGAGCCAATCGCTAATCTGGCGCACTGGTGGGTCTAGCCTGAGAAATAAGCTTTTTATAACGCTATTTGAACAAAATAAACAACATTTATGATACAGTTGTTGTCAGATTTCATTGGTGATTTCAAATATGGAATTTAATCGTAAGCTTGGAGACCAGTTTTGGAGAATTTGATGTTTCCCCATTCGAAAGAGATAGGAGCTGTACTTGCATGCCCGAGAGGCGTTTCAAAGATGGCCGCCGAGTGACATGACTTGCCTTAAAGGGACGAATTTCAACAGCTGACGAACAAAGAAAGCACTGACAGCCAATCAGAATCTGTCCTGCTTTAAAGAGCGCGAACATTTAAAGCGGCAGGCGGTAAAACTGCAGCGTGCGTAAATAATAAATATAACGTTATCGTGCAGTGGTGTGAACGCAGCTGGACATAGTTTAATCATGATGGCTATCGTTCTTGGTTTGAACTGGTCTTAACTGAGAATAAGACATTTTTAGGCCATGTCCACACGAAGTGAGGAAGTTTTTCCTTCTTCCGTTTAAAAAAAAATCTCCGTCCACATGAAAACGCAAAGGCATGCTATGAAGCACTGTCAAGAGCATGCCAAGCCAACAGGTGGCGATATAATCTCAACCGTAAAGCCATGTTGGTCAATCAGAAGCCTGAAAAAGTTTCCAGTAGGCGGAGATAACAGCGCAGGCCAAAAACTCCGGTTTCGCTGTCTACACGATAACACTGCAACCAGAGTTTTTGAAAATTTTCACCCTGGCAGGCGTTTTCAAAAATGTTCGCTGGCGCTGCGTTTGCGTGTGGACGAATGCCCAAACCGTGTAGAAAAAGCTGCGGTTTTAAAAATAACTGCGTTCGTGTGGACAGGGCCTACTTGCTGGAATCAGAATAAAGAGACACTGAACATCTTCAGGGTCAAAGATTGTTATTTTCTGAAGTGTTTTCAAAGACGTCTACTGAGTGTTTAGATTTAGGACAGCAGAACAGCACCAAGACACAAACGACGTGGGCCTGGCACAGAAACAGTCCTGTTCAATGAATATTGGATTATTGAATGATATTAAAGAAAATCTCATTCCAATTTTCAGCTTTATTGCTCTTTTATGGGATTTTTTTACCTCACTAGACACCCTTGATGCAGAAATCGCACAGATGTTCAGAAATTCACGCCAAAAGCCAAAGGAGAACATAAGGATGATGAGGGGTGTGTGTGACGGATATAATAGCCTGGATCGTTATTTGGGCTCAAATTCAAGAATCCAATTAAAAAGCCCAACGGAGCAGAACCAATAGGACAAGTTTACTTTCAGACAGGACCATGACAGGAACCTAAAACAGTGACGTCATATCATCATGCAGACTTTTACTGTATGTTTTTATGTAAATTTACAGCAACTCAATTAGAATGACTAAAACTTCACAGCCTTTTCATGTATTAATTTCCCCTAATAAATTCAGATTAATGTATATTTATAAAATGCAAAAAATATTTATTTTACAAATATGCCAAATTACAATTTTATATATTATTTAAATACAAATTACATTTATAAAATTAAATATATATTTTACATTCAAAATGCAAAAAAATAATTAATAGGCTATATAAAAAATGCAAAATTAACCATTTAGGGGAATTAATATATATCTATATATGTTTTGTTTTTTTCTAAATAAATGGCTTCTCAGGTTTCTCATGTATAGGCCGGATTTTCATCCAGATTTAAAGATGATGCACTTTTTACTAATCCTTAAAAAAAAAACTGTTAACATGCTAGTTACTAATCTTGCCAATATTTCAACTCTACTTTCACTTTGTTATCGGTAGCATATGTGACACTCTCTCTAAAATATTTTTGACTTGAACTGTAGAGATGCATTTGCAATGGGACACAACATGATGGAGGGTTTAAAAGCATCACATATTTTCGTTAAAGCGCTTATCTTCTCTAAAATGTTATTTAAGGTTGTTTTGAACCAGCAACAATCTTTTAATAACCAACACATCAACAAAGCACAGCCGACCCAAATACAGAAAATTATCAAATATGTCACTAATGGTTCCGCTTTCATATATAGCTGTTTATTTTCTGACAGAGGAACTGCAGACAGATAACCGTAATTATTTTATTTCTATAAACTGTCGCTTATCAAAGAGCCACTGGAAAATTAAAGAACTTTCCTCTAAAAAATACTCTCCTTCTCCTTGTTGCAGTATGTCATTTATCTGTTAAAATACTGATTACTACAGACCCGAGAGATTAAAATATTAAAAATAAAGAACTTTCCATTTGCACTGATTGTTATGCTGTTCACATCTGCTTTATCATGGAAAAACACTAAAGCACAGAGACGCTAAGTGAGCTTTTGCTCGTCTGAACACACTTTGACTGCAAACGCTATATTGCACATGCTCAATATAAACGACTAGACTTTGGCTGGACATTGTTATGCGAGAATCTGTACTTTAAGATTGATTTTCTCACTGCTTGTAGGTGTCTACTTTACTGTATTGTTCAGCTGTGACACAAAAGGAGAGTGTGTGTGCTCTCATGCGTTCAGATGTTCTGCTTGAGTCGAGGACATCTTAAAAGTGTGGTTTATCTTAACCAGTTCCTTACGCCAGTGATCATGAACATCCACCCACATACTGACATTTACGACGTTGCAGAGTTTAATTAGAATGGCTAAAAGTTAAACATTTAATGGTACTGCAATGACACAATCCAAATGTCTAATCTAAGATTGAATCAATATTGAAATTCGTACATGCACGGGCATTTTATGGCCCCTATATAGCGTCATCGGGGCTCTGTTCCAAAACCTAGTGAGCTGCTTCGCCATCTGCTGTCTTCATAAGAGGTGTCATCTAAAGAATCTTACAAGTGACCTATTTAAAAGAGACTCAAGCTCAACTGATTTTACCTTTAGTATGTTATTACATGTAGCATTGCATCAGTGTCTCAGCAATGGATCCTCTGCAGTGAATGGGTGCCGTCAGAATGAGAGTTGATAAAATCATCACAATAATCCACAAGTAGTCCACACCACTCCAGTCCATCAGTTAAACATCTTGCTTTTTTTTTTTTTTTTTTTTTTTTTGAAGACAAAATACAAGTTCATATAACATTGCTTCCTCCAGTGAAAAAGTGGTCTGGTCTGAATCAGGAGAGAATCGCACCGATCAAGACACGTTACAAGCCCAAACGGTTCTAAACAAATCTGTGCCTGGATTTTGATGTGACAGGACAACAGGAGATGGACTTCTTCACTGGAGGAAGCATTATTATGGACTTGTATTTTGGCCAGAAGTTACTGTTTGAAGTTAGAAACGTCTTAATGATGGATTTGTTTCTTACAAACATGCAACTTTTGGCTTCACAAGACATTAACTGATGACTGGGGGGCCGGGGATTATTGTGATGTTTTTTTATCAGCTGTTTGGACTCTCATTCTGACGGCACCCATTCACTTCCATTGGTGAGCAAGTGATGCCGTGCTACATTTCTCCAAATCTGAGGAAAAAACACAAACTCATCTACATCTTGGATGGCATGAGGATGAGCAAACTTTTCATTTTTGGGTGAACTAGGCAGAATTCATACAATGCCGAAAACAGTTGGGCTGCTTCATATTTTTGTGGAAATAATTATATATTTTATTTTTCAGGATGCTTTGCATAGGAAGTTCAAATGCACAGCATTTATTTGAGACTGAAATCTTGTGTAACATTATAAATGTCTTTACTGTCACTTTCAATCAGTTTAATGCGTCCTTGCTGGATAAACCTTAATGACCAAAAACTTTTGACCGCTAGCGTATATGTGTGTCACATAAGTTAATATTCTGTTTCTGATGCAATGCCATCAACTGTGACTCAAGCATTTCGTCCCGCCTCTGCTGTATACTACGGTAAACATGAATTCATTTGCAGCTCTTCTTTAGACTTTGGCATTTTCACACAAGGAAAAGGAATCTAGTTTCAAGGATAAACTTTTATAACGTCTCCGTCGGCTTCATCCTCCATATGTGAGCTACAGATTAATGATTACACAGCCGACTGTCAGTCAGGTGTGTGAAGGTCAAAGTCTTTGACGGCGGGTCTGGTCGGTTTCACAGGTATAATTTTGAGCACAGATGTGAAATTCAAGCTTTAATGCATCTAAATAGTCTAAAACACCTTACGGGTGAGAGAAACGTCAGCGTTCAGCGGTCTCTCTAATGCAGTGTCCCCCAGAGACCCACGCATTCATTTTTCATTCACTGTAGTGCACATATACTTTTCCCCCTCTGTTTTGGTCCTCCATCATTCTGTGGTACATGCTTTGAGGTGTGAATCGATATAATTGGCTATATTATTGTGCAAAAATTAATGTCTAAACCTTTTATCTGGGTCTATTTCACAATCAATTTCCTTTTTATTTATTTATTCTATATATTATCTATTTCTATTATTTTGTTTTTCCAATGCTTTTGGTCTTCAAATGCGTAGGCTGGCTAATATGATTATATTAATATACATTTGTTTTTAATCCATGATGTAAAAGATAAGACCTGTAACACCCCAAATTAAACCTTTGAGTCTTTATTCATTTCCCCCCCAGTTACATAATATTATTGTATTTTGCAACATATTTTTTAGATATGTGCTTTTAACATACTCTCTTTGTATTTAAAAATGTATTTAGTCACCACTTGTAATGCACTAGTGTATGAAAGATGGGTTAAAGTATACTACACTGGTGACTAAATACAGAGATATTATGTTAAAAGCTTCTCTAATCTTTTTGTATTCTTTCTATTCGTTTTCTTGTAGTTATTAAACAAAAAAAAAAGTCCTCTAACACTAGCTTGCTCTATCTTTTTCTATTCTATCTGTTTTCTTTTTATTTATTATATTATTTAAAACCCCTTGCTACGTGTACTGCGTTAAGCAAACTGAGACTTGTTATAGCACTTGTATATCATTACTTTGGTTGAGTGATTGCTTCTACTGTCCCATTGTAAGTCGCTTCGGATAAAAGATGTCGCTAAATTCTAAAGTTAATATTCATGGTGTCCCAAAATAGCAGTTGAGTACACTTAGATGTTCTTAACATTTATCTTAAGTAGAAGTACTAAAGAGTAATTTTTATTATATTAAGTACAAAATGAGTGCATGAAAACAGCACTTTAAGTACATTATGGAAGTGAACTTTTTTTTTAACCTGGGAAGTGCGCAAGACTGTCCCAGGTCTTAAAAACGCCAAAGCGCAGTGCCCTTAAAGCACACTGAATCCACACTATTTTGAATACCGCTCCGAAGCACTATTCCAGGCTTACTGTATCCCATCATGCATCATGTTCTGAAAATAAATCGTGAGACTTTTTGCAGAGATCTCGCGAGAGGTCACGGAAACCTTCCCAATGTAAGTTAAATATTAATATAATAATTAGATGTTATTACATATAATTTGGTAGAAAAACAAAGTGTTGCACATTTTATTGCATCAAAGATGAGCAGTGGTGATATTTATTTTGTACATTTGCAACTGCTTTTTATCACTTAATTAGAAGCAACACAAATTAAAATTATGTCATGTTATAGGGACTACTGAACAGACATTTAGCACTTGATTTTAAAATGCAAAGTAGCTATGTAAAATAAAAATAAAGCTATTTTTACAACACTACAAGTGTGTCCTATCAGGTAATGAAAAGTTCTACATACACTTGTGGTCTTCATGCTCATTTGAACACTTGGACCAAATACAGGAAATTCGTCATATAAGTAGTCAAGTGGTCAATGCAAATACCGCCAGTGTGGGTGGGTTTGACTTTGTCCAAATACCCACACTTGCAGTCTTTGCACTTGACCACTTGACTACTTATATGACTTATTTCCTGTATTTGGCCCAAGTGTTCTAGTGAGGATGAAGACCACAAGTGTGTGCAGAACTTTTCATTACCTGATGGGACACTTATAGTGTTGTAAAAATGCAAGTAAATACTTTGCATTTTAAAATCAACTTCTAAATGTTTGTTCAGTAGTCCCTATAACATGACATTTTTAATTTGTGGTGTTTCTAATTAAGTGATAAAAAGCAGTTTCAAATGTTGTACAAAATAAATATAAATCTTTGCACCAATAAAAGTAAAAACACAGTTTTTCAACCAAATAATTTTTAATATCAAATTATTTATTTAATATTGAACTTACATGGGAAGGTTTCATCCGGCAAAAGTCTCACAATTTAGTTCCAAGAAAAGGATGATGATGGGTACACTTAGCTTGAATAGGCGCTCTGGAAGCGGTTATTAGAGATAGGGTGGGATTCGTATCCATTTAGTTGCACTGCACTTTGGCATTTGAAGATATGGGACGACTTGCACACTTACTTCTGTTGCACGCGCACGCAGCTTAAGTGCAAAGACCGCAGTGTGGGTATTTGGACAAGGGGAGAGTGTGGATTCAGTGAGCGATAAGGGCACTGTGCTTTGGCGTTTTTAAGACCTGGGACAGTCTTGAGCACGCGCTCTCAAGTGGCCAATGTAGCTTACGGACAAGGCAAGAATAATGTAAAGAGAGTCAAACCTCGTTTCGCTGGTCGAGAGGGAGGAGCGGATCCTCGTGACTCCGCCCCCGTGCGCAGCGCAGGCTTCATAAAGCCCCGCGCGGCACGTCCGCTCCAGCATCAGCAGCGGCGGCGTCGGCGGTACCGTCATGGCGTGGGAGTCTCCATCCTCATCGCTGTGTCTGGAAGAAACGCGCACTCACTCGCTCTCCTAGTGTACCCCCCGCGAGCCAGCAAGGTGATGCAAGCCCTCCACAGACCCGGGCTGCACCGGCCACCAGACGCCGAGTTTTGGCTGGACCGGATGGCGGACCTCCAGAACCAGAGCTCTGCGAACGGCTCCGAGCTCAGCCACTTCAGCAACCTGGAGGACATCAACCTGCCCGCGGACGGCACGCTGGAGCTGCGCGTCATGATCTCCATCGTGTACTCGGTGGTGTGCGCGGTGGGTCTGGTGGGCAACCTGCTGGTCTTCTTCCTTATGAAAGCCCGGCACGGGAGGAAGAAATCCACGATTAACTACTTCATCATGAACCTGGCGGTCACGGACTTCCAGTTCGTCCTCACGCTGCCCTTCTGGGCCGTGGACATGGCGCTGGACTTCACCTGGCCGTTTGGACACGTCATGTGCAAGGTGGTGGTCACGGTGACCATGATGAACGTGTACGCGAGCGTCTTCTTCCTCACCGCTATGAGCGTGACGCGCTATTGGTCTGTTGCGTCCGCGCTCAAGGACCGAACGCGCAATAAGCGCTGCTCTGTGAAGCTGGTCAGCGCGCTTCTGTGGCTCCTAGCCACCGTTGCGTCGGTCCCCTCGGCGATCTTCTCCACGGTGAGCTCGATCAGCGGCGTCAAGCTGTGCCTCCTGCGCTTCCCCAACGGCCAGCACTGGCACGCTCTCTATCACCTGCAGAAGATCCTAGTGGCGTTTGTGTTTCCGATGCTCATCACAGTCGTGTGTTACCTTCTCCTGTTGCGCCTCATTCGCCTGCGGAGCATGAACAACAACTTCCCCAAGCGCAAGTCCAGAGTCACCAAATCCGTCACGATCGTGGTCTTGTCCTTCTTCATATGCTGGCTGCCCAACCACGCCATCACCTTCTGGGGAGTCCTGGTCAAGTTTAACGTGATCCACTGGGATAAAGTCTACTACACGCTCCACACGTACGTGTTCCCGGTCACCATTTGCCTGGCGCACTCAAACAGCTGCTTGAATCCGGTCTTGTATTGCCTCATGCGCAGGGAGTTCAGGAAAATGCTCAAGGACATCTTCTGGAGGATTTCGTCGCCCGCGATCGCCAACAGCTGTCAGATCCGCCCGTTCTCGGGAACCGCGAAGGAGCGCGACGACAGCCAGGCGGCGATTCCTCTGAACGTGATGGAGACCGAGGAGTACAGATTGTCGGTGGTGAACGGGCAAACCGACGCGTTACCGTCCACGGACTGCGCCGTTAAGAGGTAGACGCGCGAAGCCGTGCGTAAAAGCGCGCTGTTTACTTGAGTTACAGTACTGGAGGACTTTCTGCAAGCTCTACAAGGATGTCGTTCGACCCTTTTTTTTTTTATTATTCTTTCAAGTGATGTTTCAAGATGTTGCATCCCTAAACGTTCGTGCCAAATTGTCTTTTGCAAACCGTGCGTCCGCTGCAAGCCACAGTGCTTTTTAACGCTTCTGTCCACGTTTCTGAATTTAAGAGTGCTTTTATTCCGTGTAAACGTGCGCGGTGAAGCAGACCTGGATGTACAGAGTATCGAATTATCGAAATAAAATATTGGTCTTAAGATGCAATGCAATTATTTATAGTTTTCACTTTTACTCATGTTTGGAGGAAATACTTTTGCATTAAAACTCGAGAGAAAAAAAAAAGAAGACAAAGACAAGATTTGACGATAATTGTTTATGCATACAATTATTATAAGTATAAACATTATGATATAATACGACTATATAGTTGTTGTTATTATATCTTATCATTACTTATTAGAAATATGAGGCCATTTCCTCATTTATTATCTTATACACGTTCGGAGTAAAATATTATTGCTTCATTGCATTAAAAAAAAAACAATAAGCCACACACACACACACACAAATATTATATATAAATACAAGATTTATTTATATATGTTTGAGCTATTTTAAATGTTTTGACCAACCCCATCTTTTCACTTTTATTCAAATTTGGAGTAAGATTTTGTTTGCATAAAAAATACTCGAAGATTGAAATAATTTTTAATGAATGCTCATACTGTAAATGCACCTGATTTTAAAGCAGCATCATTCCTAGCTGCTTTCCGACCTCCTTTTTGTTGTTTGAATCTATTGCCTGGAAGTTCTGAAATAATTAAAATGTATTGCTCATTTGAAATGTAATAAAGCTGTGTCAATGACCTCAACCATGTGAAGGTGATGGTCCGAAAGGAAATGAATGTAAACAGTGTTCCTATGTTGTCCATTTGAAGGCCATAATAAAGTCCTGTCTTATCATAGCAATGTTTGTTTTCCTCATAAGCACAATTACAAAGTTAACTTTTACTGTTATTCCATCTAATTAACATTTGACAGCAGGTCTGTGGTTTAGGGAGTAACTCTACCGCAACAGATTTACTTCAGTTTATTATCTCAACACAGACACATAAACCCATGCAAACAATAACACGACAACAGGGGAATTCATGAGCTCTGTGATGCTTCACAAAACAACAGTTTGCTGTCAGTCCTGGCTTCTTATAGGTTATAATAAACATGGTTTTACACAGAGAGAGGAGCAGTGGGCATTTAGTGATCCACGTGCACATTTATTCTTTTTTAACCAGAAGGTTGAGAGAAGACAAAATGTATTTCTGAGAAATGTGATTCATGCCATATAAAATAATATTCTCTCTATACACACAATAGAGCACTGCGATCCCAATTTTAAATACAAAACCAATTATCTAAAATCGTTACTGCTTAAGACTGTTTAAATAAACACTTTGAAAGTTCAGGAAAGTCGACTTTAAGCCAACTATTAACCTTTAAGTGAAAAAGTCGCACATCTGGTGACTCTGGAAACAATCCCATGGTTGTTAGTTAATGACTGAAGCAGTCCGGCAGGTGTTTTATCAGTTAAATATGGTCATGCTTGTGTAGTTATTTCATTTGTGCTGTTTTAGGAAGATTTAGAGGCTGTGATATCTGTGGTTTTCAGCTGGAATGACATTCTGCTACTGATTTATTGCAGCTCTGAAGTTTGTTCAGCATCAGCCGGTCAGAAATGTCACCATCTTTGCAAAACCCTCGTCGTTAATTTGCCCATCATACGTCACGCCGGCTTCACTCAGCAGCTCGTCCACTGTGACACAAACACAGACAGCAGGATTTCACTAGATGTGTTTAACATGCTGCATTTGACATGAAAAGTTGGAACTTGTATAATCATGAACTGGTTCATTTAGAGATTTTGGGCTATTTTACTTCCATAACATGTCTTATTTCAGACTAGTGGAAAGAAAACATCTTTAATACACATTTAAGTGTTTATTTTGTTGCACTTCATCTATACGTGTCTGCAGATTTTGATTTCAATGACTACGAGTTTGTTTGTCCACTTCAGCAGCACTTCACCAAATTTACAATTTTATTGATTTTAATGGTTACAATTTTGATTTTATTGAAATGTATCTATTTGCATCTGTAGATTGTGTTTACAATACATATTTTTTAAGGCAATTTTCTAAAAATGAGTGGTGTTTCCACATTCAGCAGCACTGCATACCACCAACATTACAGTTTTATTCCTTCTATATTTGAAGACTTGAATAGAGGGATATTGCTCAAATATCATTCACATTGAATTATATACACATTTTATTTTAAAAAAAAATAAATATAAAAGTGGTGATTTTTTTTCTCTCCCGTGTTGTGGACAGTATTTTCTAATTTATGGAGTGATAAAAAGAGATATATAAAATCCCCACAAAAAAAACACTAACTCAACAATGCCAACAAAATGAAATAAGAATTTTGAATCTGGCTTCATAAATTGCAGTGACTGCTCTAAAATATGAGACACCAATATTTCAGGAGTTTAGGACACAGAACACGTGCTTTTTTGATAACTGTTTTATTTCCTATTTAGGTTAATTTATATGCTTTATTTTTTAAGATTAACAGTTTTTTCCAAGCCATTGTTAGATGCCAGTGTTTCCTGTTAAATATGCAAGATTGTGATTTCAAAAACAGTTTATCATTGCCATTAAAGGGTGTATATATGAGCTTTTTTAAAGATATTATTTTGGTAATTTTGGTGTAACAGATTTAATTTTATGTTGACGTGCTTTAATGTTCTAAAAACACATTATTTTTCAAATACTGTACATATTGTAGGTCCTCTATGCCCCGCCTCTCTCAAAACGCTTAGTTTTCTACAAAGTCCCTCATTCCGACAAGTGCAGTCTGCTCTGATTGGCCAGCTGACCTAGTGCTTTGTGATTGGCCGAACACCGCAAGCAATCGTCGGAAATGTAACACTCCTTACCATAATCGCCAGCTTCATCTTTCAAAATAATGTAAAGACAGAGCCCGAAAGGGAACAGAGTCGCGTGACAGACACAATGATGAAGCTGGTATGTGTTTGCAGTACACAAGCTACGGTTAAGACAGCTGGACTCTCGTGATGTAACCCCCTCTCTCTCTCTCTCTCTCTCTCTCACACACACACACGATGCGCAAAACTCCACATAGAGAGGTAGATATGTGGGGGCGTGTTAGAACGAGCCGTTTTAGGGGGGTGTGGCTGACTCTTAAATTTTATAAAGAATTTCTCTTTGGATTTGAGACTTTAGTTTGCAACTTTACAGATCTTCTTTACGCACCAAGAGCATTGTAACACTCCAAAGAGAAAGGAACACTTGAAATCGCATCACATGACCCCTTTAAACTATATCTTATGAATTTAAATCTGTATTTAACCTCAGAACGATCTCAAAGTAAGTCTGATTTTGTGGCGACTGTGTTTTAGAATTAAATTATTATTATCTTAATTCAAGCGATGAAGATTTTTTAAAGTGACAGTAATCAGTGTTGAATAATACTACATGCTTGAAAATGATTAACAGTTGAAAACATTACAAATTTAGAAAAGTCATCAGATGTAATCAGTTACATTACTTTAGTAAAGAAATTGAAATAGTTACACTACTTATTACATATTCAATAGGGTAACTTGTAATCTGTAACCTATTACTTTTCCAAAGTAACCTTCCCAACACTGTGCACAATGCATTGTGGGTAATGTAGTTCTATCTCCCCTGTGCCCTTTGTCTGAATCAGATTTACCTTCCTGATCCGTGAGTCGCTCTCCAAAGCCTGTCAGTCTGGCCCTGAGCTCTGCCGCTGTGATAAAGCCTCGTTTGCTCGTGTCCATTAACCTCACGGCCTGCAGGATCTCGGCCCGCGGGTTCTCCTGCTGGATCTGCGCATGCATCACGCTGAGAAACGTGGAGAAGTCCAACTCGCCGCTCTTATCTGGGACAGGCAGAGTCAAAGCATTTTGCCAAAAAGCTTCAGATACAGAAGCCGTTTGATCACGTCTGACAGGCTGAGAGTTATATTTATTGCGGAGGGTTTATATTTAGTTCATTGCATCACGTTTGTCAAGCAGGGCTTCATTTCATCAGCGGCACCACGTGTGATGTCAGTTCAAATGACACTTCCTTCAATTAAAATCATTGTGAGTGTGTAGCGTGGGACTTTCAGTTCTCTGTTTTTCTTCCAGGAGACTCTATAAACCATCTGTCTGCGTTCACTGGCTTTATCTGAATGTGCACACTGAGGTTTGCGGTTGTTATTGTTGAGTTTCATCCACGTACTCCTACAGATTTCAAGTTTATTTAACTTAGTAAGCCAAGTTTACACTGTTGACTTTACCTGGGGATTGGAAGTTTAGCAGGACATCCACGCGATAACTTAACACTGACGTGAGTCTTTCGTTTGGATGTTCAAATACTTCCAGTATCTCAGCTTAATGTTCAGAGTCACTGCAAGTCAGCAAGTGATCATTTTCATTGATCTGCTTGGTTTAACCAAAAGAGAACTAAAAATCCCATTCATTTTCTCCATAGAGGAATTGATTTTTAATCAATTAACTTAACAGTAACTGTATTTGTTATAGCATGTTATACAATAAGGATTGTTTCAAAGCAGCTGTGCATTAATAAAATAGGAAAATAACAGGTGTTAATCACGCAAAATTCACCAATTATGAAAATTTCAGCTGTAAAGCAGCTGTTATTTTAGTATTATTTATATGCTAGTTTTTATGACTATTTTGCATCACCTTTTATTTTTAGATATTCAGTTCTCATTTTAATTTTAGTTTCATTTTTCGTAATTCTGTTATGTGCTTTTGTCATTTTATTCGTTTTTCTTTCTTCTTAAATATTACTATTTTCATTTAACTTATTTTTAAATCAGGTTTCAGTTTTAGTTTAGTTTTTATTTCCAGATTTTTGCCACATTTTTCATTCAAATTTTTGTTCATTTCAGTTCAAAAATATCATTTTTGTTAACGCTGCTCTACAGAAGCAGAAAAGTGTCATAATTAAGCTTAATTCAGTTTAATGTTGATTCAATTCGGTTCAATAACAGTGTCAATGTTGCAAAGTTCATCAATTATTATGCTAACGCATAAATTAATTTGTTTCATAATGGATGAACTGCAACAATGACATTTATTGAACTGAATTGAACTGAACTTTAAATAAAGACCAGTTGTGAGCTAGGAAGTTGTTAATCGGTGGTATTTGATTCTGTTGAAGCCATCAGCCTGCAATATTTCAACTTATTTTTTAAAATACTGGCATTCAACAGCAGAATTCACAGTGAGAATCCCAACAAGCAAATCACGCCAAAAGAGCTTCACCCACTTCTATGAAGCACTGCAAATGTTATATTTGTGCTAAATATAAAATATATTGTTTCTATAAACATAATCAACACCTTTAAATCAATAGTTTATATTTATCCATTGGTATTATTTTGATTGTATCATTTGCAATAAATGGGATTGTAGTTCTTTCCTTCATTAAAACCGTTAAGTACACAGTCTTTGTCTGATTTTCAAATACTTTTTTTGCTTCAAATGCTTGCTTCAAAGTGTGAACATTTGCGCTCTAGAGTGAGTTTTGGGCGGGGCTATCATTTTGACTGACAGATGGAGAGCAGAAGGGGAGGAGTTTAGGAAAACATCAGTGTTTTTGTAGCTCACAAGCCATTTTACTTAAACGAACAAGTGGCTGTATTAGGGCTGCAAGATAAATCGAAATGGAATCGAGATTCGACAGAAGCTGCGATTGTCATGCGTATCTTTCAGTGAAGCACGGTTCTGTGATCAGTAGTAAATCTCCATCCGAAGGCCAGAGAAACCCAGAAAATGCCTATCGCTGCAGCTGAATAAACAGAAGATTTAACTTTTATTGATTCAACGTCACTAATAAACACACGACTACAGCAATATACGTTTTTTCTGAGTTCTTATTATTATCATTTTCATTAAAATAAAGTATATTTATAATGCAATGCCTTTATCACTGCTTAAATACCATGAAATATGTCGCATGCCTTATTCTGTGTAAGAAGCCACATCATCTCACAGAAGGATTTATTTCAAACACTCAACTGATGTTATGAAGGGAGTTTGGAGTAAAAACATGTTATTAAATGTGGTATTTTCACATGCTTTCAGATGGAGCAGCATTTACTTCACAGAGCCGTAGTTCACTGAGAAGCTATGCTAACAGCTGTCATTTTCACGAACGTCTTCTTCGATTTTTTTACGTAACTTGTCAGTGAACTACGGCTATGTGTAGTAAATGCTGCTCCATCTGAAAGCACGTGGTGATGATTTCCTACTGATTACAGAACCGGCTTTACTAACAAAGTGCGCATGACAATCGCATTCGATTAATCGTGCAGCCCTAGGCTGTATATACTATACCGATTGTATGGGTCAGCAGGTGTCTGTCGAGCTCTTGCAGGGTCGGACAGCAGCCCAGAGTTCTCATGACCGTCAGCAGATCCTGCGTCTTCATTTTACCCCTGCGCTTCTGGTCGTACAGCGAAAAACATTCTTTATACTCTGAAGGAAGACACAAACGTATTGCTATACACAGAAAGTGTAGTATGCAAACACTTGAAATGTAACACCTTAACCAAATTAACTTTGAAATGCATCCAGATGACAGATAAAAACGCTTTTTGTTTGATAAGGACTGGATACAGTTTGGCAAATAATCTCTTTAATCCCAAATGAAGGATTTGTTCTGGCATAAACTGAGACGACCTGTTTAGGAGGGACTCAAGATTACAGCATTATCAACGACAGCAGGTGGACGAAGGAATCAAAGCCAGACAGTATGACACAGTGGAGCGTTCAAGATTTCCTTGCATTTCTGCAGTGTATGTCTTGTATTTATTCTAATATGTTGTACCCATTTGAGCTCCATGTTCAGTTCTCTCTCTGTTTCTGCATCAGAGGATCTGCATGTGTTTGTCCTGCAGTAATCGGTCAGTTGAAGTCCAGTGACCGGCAACAAAAGCCACATTGTTTCCAGTGAAAGAATAAAATACTGAAGGGCTTCAGTGCAATATTATAATCATATATAATAACCTCCTATTAAGCCTATAACAGCAATAAACATTTATATAATGTTTAGCAGATGTAAATAATTAAAAAGATCATGAAGCTTTCATTCATATAAAGGCTATAATCATATTTGGTTGGTCTATTAACCATTTTATGAAAGCTGTAGCCTAATAGGTGTTCAGGTAGGATAAAAGTGGCTCAATCTCTACATTAACCTGTATTTTTGGCTTGTGTTAAAGATATAAATCTGTATTTATCTAACTAATCAGATAAAAACAATCACATAGTGTGTCTGTACGAAAAGTTTAGCATAATCTTGAGAGCTGCTTACCGTTGATTTGATCTTGACTGAGGAATTTCGCCTGCAATGACATAAGTATACATAAAGTCAAATACATTTTTGTTTACATGGAAATAATACGCAAAGAACAGAAGCTAAACTGACCATGTCCACTCGCAGACCTGCTCTACAGTGCTACAGTCAGCTGTTTGTAATGAGACTAAATTTAATTCCTGAAGATGGCGCGAGACGGCACAGAGAGACAAGTCTCCATTGACTTCAACATTTTAATCAAAAAATATTTGTATGCCAAAACTTTGTATGCTTTCTTTAAATCATTTAGTTTTTATTTTATTGACTTAATTTAAATACATCATTAAGAAACAAAATATTTTTGAGGAAAGACATCACAGATGAATGGGGTAAAATTAACAAATTAATAAATAACACTTCCCCTGGGCAGACCCCAATCGATTAGTACAGTAAGAGAGTTGTTTTGTATTAGTTTTTAAATAATCACTACCTGGAGCATGACCCCAATCGAGTCATTAGTACAGTAAGAGAGTTCTTTTGTATTAGTTTTCTGAACTTTTTTTTTCTTTTTCTGAAAGCTTTATTGATATGCACTAATTAGCATACATTTTCGGGTTTTTACAGAGGGGATTTGGGATTTTTCTATTTTAATCACTCAACAGACAGAATAAAATAATTTCCCCCATATTATAGGAATAAAATGTTGTATGAAAACAGGCGATGATATATGAAACCGCATTTCTAATAACAAGTTGGAGGGAAAGCTCACAGCGAGATATGTATTGGAATTGAAAACTACAGACACAAGTAGATAAAGTGCAATAAAATAAACATGTAAATGTGTATTTTAGATCGCGTAGTCGTTCTCCATAGTTCTGAAAGAATGACACGCATGAAAGCAAAGCAGTTGAAAAGCGTACAAAATGACGAGTGGCATAAAAAAACTGTATTTTGCGTAGTGTCGTTCCCTTAACAAAGATAACGATATGGAAACAACATGCAACATCTAACATGTAAACATTGTACCGCCGCAACAGGTTGGTCAGTTACCTGGATGCACAGCCATATTGGAGATAATGTGGGTTGCACGGAATGTACTACTGAAGACATTGTCTACTAATTAATGTCTAAACCACTCGGAAAAACTCATGGTGGAAGGCTGTAAATCCCATAGAGGCACTTAGGCAAGCCCGGTTTGACAATAAAGTTACACACAGGGCTCAAGCTCTGGCTTTTTGCTATACTGGCACGGGTCAGGTATAACCAGACAGAGTATCTTGTGCATCAAGCCAGAACACGAAGTCAAGCACCTTCATTATATTAGCGCTTCTATACAATACGAGGGTGCAAAGCAACGCTTTACGGTGTTAAAAGCAAGTGATAAACAAAAACGATGTGCAAAGAGGACAATAGAAAACAATCAGTTTTTCAGTTAAAGTAATTTCATTGTTGATTCAGTCGCATATCCATCATCCATTGTCGTTCAGTATCCAAAACAGTTGTCTGTGCAATCAACGGCACGAAGACAATCTTGCCAGAATTAAGTGTCCCCAACTAAAGCCCCAATGTATACTTATGCAGCCAACCTTGATCTGCCGGTTACTGGCTGTCTCAAAAAACTTATATGGCAAATAAATTCACAACGGACCGCTGGCGAAGCGCTTGATGGTATGCTAGTAGATTTTGTGCGCGTGTGTGTGTTTTGCTTTAATACTTTAATGCACACCTCTTAAATTTAAAAATAAACAAAGCAACGAACAAGGGTCTTATCATTTCTTTACAATAGATTATACATAATTGATGTTCCCGTGACAAAACAATGCTTGTTCTGGTTACAAGTCCTTGCGGGAGACTGCAGAGAATGCCATCCATCTCCTCGCACGTTTAGAATAAAGATGATTGTTTTTTCTGTTGTTGGATATTTATTTTCCGTCCCGTCATGCTCAGAGCTTCTCCGACAATCGCTTCTTCTTCACGGTCGCTTTTGGTCTTGATACTAGGGGACACCAGCAACATGCCTGTGGACACCTGCAGCCTGGCCTGGTGATTGATTGTAACGCGGCACTAGACGAAGGAAAGTGGGGGTTTAGAAGTATTATTTAAAACCGATGCATAGCCTATGGCGTAGAGGCTATGGCGTAGGTCTGACGCAGACCTAGAAGATAAATCAGGCCGTCAAGCAAGCCAAGGGCGGGGGGGCGGCATGCCACAGTGTAGCAAGGAATCCGAAACTCCATGCTGACAGTATGGAGCAAGAAAACATGGCGGAGACCCCCCTGGTCAGTCAGGAGGCCAGTTCTCCTTGCGCCAGCCCCGAACCAATCTGGTCATAGTTTTAATATCAGGCTTCTGCCACAGAGCCAAGTCAGACTTGAGACAGAGGGACTGATCTGGTTTTGAGCCGATGGCCGACGCGGCACAAAGACGACCTGGAAAGACACGCACTTCAGGGCTATTGATTAGTCTGTGCTTTGTCGCCTCCTTGCTTGAATGCTTAAAATCGGCATGTAATTTTAAAGTAGCAAGGCTTAGAATATCAGCGATATCGTCCGCTGGTGTGGACATAATATTCATTTGATATAGTATATTTAGAGTTTGGTCTTGGTGTGAACAGGGCTCTAGTGTTGTGTTAATGGTGGAAACGCCTCCGTACAAGTGCCTCGCTTTGGAGGATGGACACAATTTCTGCTTGCTATTCTTATCGCCGCATTGGGAACGACTTTGTTTTCGCAAGCCCCATA
The DNA here is from genome assembly GCA_018155175.1 of Sinocyclocheilus anophthalmus. NCBI lineage: Eukaryota > Metazoa > Chordata > Actinopteri > Cypriniformes > Cyprinidae > Sinocyclocheilus > Sinocyclocheilus anophthalmus. The sequence goes on along the minus strand of JADLZN010003691.1, from coordinate 88,448 downwards.
GCACGACAGTTCCATTCGGTCAGTGCCATTGCTTACATTCGCAGTTTGCCAACAATTATGGTTGGGACCTTCCGGATGTGATGACAGGCTGTGGAAAAGCGCATTCTATTGAGGGCAGCGCGTCATTTTAATCGCATGTGGTTTACTGTTATCTGTAAACCGGCTTAACTCACCTGTATATGTTGGTGTAGGAAGTGGTGTGGTGTGATTTTTGGATGGAAACTATGAGATATTTGTAAAACACATCATAACTGAGTTTCACACTTGTTTATTTCAGTTAAATGATCAAACTAGCGCGCTAAGACAGTAGAGTATTGGTGCGGACGAAACATGACAAACAAACAACTGGTGCGTATTCCGTTGGATTTCACTCAGACTGATTCAAACTCTGACTTGCGCTCCGTTCACTTGATTCAATCCTCCCCTGCACAAACCAGATCACATGGAAGTAAGTTCAGCATTTAAATTTCACGAGCAATTACTGTGAGTGCATTTGTAAAAATGAGGAACTAGACACGGTTTAAGTGATTTGAAAGGCGCTTCCTCGTGGTGTGAAACTCGAAGTATAGTTACACCATACATGGCTCTGCACAAAACAGGCTCACGTAGTAATAGGGTCTCAATCCGCGGGATTTTGAACATCCTTCATTTATCTCGAACTTTGGTTAGCGCCAATATTGATTCAGAATTCGTGGACTAGGTTGGGAGTGCATATCGTGACGGTCCATTGATTCAGCTCGTGACGCCTCGGAGTGATATCGTGAATCATTTGATTCCAGAATCGTAGAGCTGTGAGTGCAATAGTGGAGTGCATAACGTGAGAGAAAAGAGTGAAGTTTCATTTGATTTTCAGATTCCGGGACTGTGGCAGCGCATATCGTGTAAGCATTGATTCAGATCGTGACTGTGGGTGATATCGTGATATCATGGTATGATGCAGAATCGTGATGTGGCGGCATATAGGAAGCATAGTGCTTCAGAGCGTGACTGTGGAGTGCAATCGGGCATCTTTTGCTTCAGCTGTGCCGGGAGGTGAATATCGTGAATCATTTGATGCAGGATCGGACTGTGGAGTGCATATCGTGCTTGTGATTGAGCGTGGACTGTGGATGGCAGTGATTGCTCAATCATTGATTAGATCGTGACTGTGGAGTGCATATCTGTGAATCTTTGATTCGCTCGTGGCTGGAGGAGGCATATCTTGAAATCATGTTGATTGCAGAGCTTGACTGTGGACCGGTGGGCATTATGTGTGAATCATTGATTCAGATCTGAGTGGAGGGCATATCGTGAGTATCCTTTGATTCAGCTGTGACTGTGGAGTGCATATCGTGAGATATTTGCTTAAGATTCGTGACTTGTGAAGTGCATATCGTGAATTCATTTGATTCAGATCGTGATCTGTGGAGGAATATCGTAATCATTGATCAGATCGTGCCTGTGGAGTGAGATCGTCAATCTTGTGATTCAGATCGTGATGTGAGTGCATCTCGTGAAAAAACAATTCATTTTGTTGATAAGATCGTGACTGTGGAGTGCATATCGTGAATCATTTGATTCAGATCGTGACTGTGGCGTGCATATCGTGAATCATTTGATTCAGATCGGAATGGGAGTGCACTATCGTGAATGCATTGATTCAGAAGTGACTGGGGAGTGCAATCGTGAATCATTGATCGATCGGACCCGTGTGGAGTGCATATCGTGAATCTTGGATTTCAAGATCGTGATGTGGAGGCCATATCGTGAAATCTTTTGATTCAGATCGTGACTGTGGAGTGCATATTGTACATCATTTGATTCAGATCGTGACTGTGGAGTGCATATCGTGAATCATTGATTTAAGATGAGTGACTGTGGCGGCATATCGTAGACAAATCATTGATTTCAGACGCGATGTGGAGTGCATATAGTGAATCAAGTGATTCAGCTCGGACTGTGGAGTGATATTCGGTGACATAATTGATCAGAGCGTGACTGGGCGTGATATTCGTGAATCATTTGATTCAGATCGTGCCTGTGGAGTGCATATTGTGAATCATTTGATTCAGATCGTGACTGTGGAGTGCATATCGTGAATCTTTTGATTCAGATCGTGCCTGTGGAGTGGCAATAGTGAATCTTGATTTAAGATGTGCCCTGTGGAGGCATATCATGAATCTTTTGGATTCAGACGTGCCTGGGGAGTGCGAGTTATCGTGAATTTGAGCAGATCGGAACTTCGGAGCGCGTATCATTTAATTTAGATCAGGAATTGGGTGCAGGTTAGTGAATCATTTGATTCAGATCGGGACTTTTATTATAAATTCGTCCATAAGCTTTTGCTGCAAAAGCATTTCTTCAACACTGACCTGTCAAGAATATCATCACAGATTTCTGGATGCATGCATTGTGTGTAATCAATCATGCAAACCAGTTCTTTCGCAGTTCTTTGAGACACAGAGAAATCTTCAATTCATCCAAGAAGACAAAGAACGTTTCCTCAGATGTAAAGGTCCGAGTTGTTCATTTCCAACAGGTTTGGGGTGATGCATAATTTCAGCGACATGTAGCGGCTGAGGTCATAAATATCACCTACTTCTGATCTTGTTTTGCTCTGTGAGCTTTATAATAAAACGTCTGAGCCTCACATCGACAAATATGACACTGACAAAGTGTCCAACCTTACCGAAAGCAGCCGTGCCAAAAACAGCCATCCATCCTGGAAGTGTAATACATCTTGGTCCAGTGCGTTGCAATTTGCAAAGGGGCGGGGCTTAGCGAAGGGGTGGAGCCTAGAAATAGGTGTAACCGCAATTGGTGACCTGCTTCATAATAATAGACTCACCTTAAGCAGCAGGAAGGGTGTTGTGATGTTGTACAGCATGTGGAAATAGTCACCGGTACTGGGTTTATTCAAAGGAAACCACTCCAAAGGACAAAAGATCTTAAAAAACCCACAGAAAAAGCATCAAACATCAGTGATTTTAGGCGCCTTACAGCTTAAATAAAACATTTTGTGCCAGAGAATTAACACAAGCGTATTAATATAATTAAGACCACCACTGATCTATATTAGTGGAGCGCACAAGCCGCGCTCAGTCTCAAACAGCTTGTGAGCCACAAATACCAAAATGAGTGGCTAACTGCGCTAAAACGGTCAAATACATAAAAAATTATGTAAAAAAATATATACTTAAACAGAAATATTAAAGTGTCTTGTCACTTGTCTTCCTGTCTGTGCACTGGAAGCTTCTGTCACCAAGACAAATTCCTTGTGTGTGTAAGCACAGTTGGCAATAAAGCTTCTCTCCGGATTTGCAGTCTGATAAGTCGCTAAAACCTGTTAACTGGCTTTCAGTTTACCTTCACACAAATGGAGGAAAACTACATGTTCAGGTGGACATTTAAAAAACTGTGTGTGCAAAGAAAGAATTAATACAAAAATCCCATGTGCTTTACTACATTGTCAACTGTCATTAAGCAAGGAAAGGGGTGAGCCACAATGTATGCAGCGTAAAACAATACGAATTATTGCTCACACGCCATTAAAGGCACACAACGGCTCGCTGATGGATGAGTGCTTTGGCAGAGTCATCAGACTAGCGAGCACTGTCAGGGCCTGACTGTGGGTTTCCAAGGAGATTTGGCAAAATTGTCAATTATTTATGCTCAATTGTCTCAATGGTGTATTGTCACCGTTAATTTTTTCTCCTTGTTTTTGACTTCCTGCTGACTTTGCATCGAGGACCACGAACGGTTGGTAGCACATAAATCATGTTTTCAAGGCAAATTGGCAACATAGAGGACTAGCAGGCGAGCACTAATGTCCCACATCAGAGGACAACAAAAATCAACAAAATGTAGAGCTGCACCGATCTGATTGGCAGGGGCGGGAGGCCCGAGTTATCCTATGACGGCCGGAATCGGTGATCTGTGATCATGATCGGTCAGTTCTCACTTCCTTTACTGATTCCGAGCCGATCGTTTTGGGTTACCAGCGGACACAGGCATCCTCACATCCAGCCGCATTCATCGGCTGCATCTTTCCTCTCAACAGACGACCACTTACTCTCTCCTCACACGTCTCATTCACTTCCGGTTAAATAGTGATGTATTTGTGCATATTTTAGTCATTCACGCAGGGTGCGGCGCACCACCCGCTTCTCTATTGTGGAGGCGAACAATCTGGCGGTCGTGTCGTCCAAACAGCTTGTGAGACACTAATAGCCCAGAACTAGGAAGGGCTAACTGCGCTTAAATCCGGTCAATATATACCCAATAGTCATACAGGCACCCGTCTCTGGCGAGGTTATCCAGTAAACACAGTCAGTTTTGGGGATGTTAACTATGGTTGAGAAAGAGAAAGAACATGTGTGTAACAGTCTGATTGGGTCCGTGGATAAACTATCAAGGGGACCGCAGCTCCAAGATAGCCTGCGGCGTCTGTCATATCTAATCAAAGAACAATACGACAAAGACAAACAAAGAAAAACCTGGCAACGCGTGGCATCTAGGACAAAAATGCAAAAGTTAGAGAATATTTCAAGATCACACTGAGAACGTGCATTTGCACAAAAAATATAAATAATAGGTGGAAAAAAAAAAAAAAAAAAAAAAAGTACAGTGTTATAGACGATACCTATTATAGGTTTTATTGAACATTTTGCTTGTCATTTTAAGTGTCGTTACAACGTCTTCACCGCTTATGTGTACTGGTCATGTCTAGGAGTTTTGTATTTTAGTGACAGTTTTAGTTGCTGAAATAAATATTGTAATTTTTTCTAAAGTTTAGTCTAATGGTTAAACAAAATTATAGTTAAATTATTTCCAGTTAACGTTCCTTTAAGTTGAAACCACATTTAGTTTCAAAGTCGCTAATAACCTGGGCGGCAAGAACTCACCATCCCCCAGTATAGGAAGCGGTGAGAGAGTTTACTGGTGTGAGGATGATAGCTTGGATGTGAATAGTGCTTCAAAAGTCAAGGCAATAGTCTTGGCCAAACAACAAGTCCACCTATAAAGTTGCAAAGGCAGCTCGGTGTAAGGTCGCTGTGAAAAGTGGGGATGAGGGGAGCTGGCAAAATCCAGACTATGCCCTCATGACATTTACACGGAAAAGAGAAGGTCGAAAAGGAAAGAAACAGTAGAAAGGGATACGAAAGCTGGTCTCATGGGAAACCGCCGTGGGAAACGCAACTTTAATTAATGTCGAGTTGGTTTCCACTTGCAAATCCAGCAAGGAAAGTCTCCGGGCTTGCAGGGGGTCTGGCAGGAATCAAAGAGCTTTTGAAAGTGTGGAGTTATAGGTGGATTCCATTCCCCCAATACCAAGACCATTGTTTGAAATATTTAAATAATATTTTATGTACAATTGTATTAAAAATGATTTGAAAGTTAAATTTTAATCATAGACACATTTTTTAATTATAATTAGTTACATAGTCATGTGATAATAAGGTAGGTCTATATATATAAGGAATAGACTATATATTATTTACTATATTAAATATATCATTATCTATATATATTATAATATAATATTGTATAATTCAAGACTAGGGGAGAAGGAGGTACAACCGTAAACGAAGAAGCGGTATAAAATATATTATTATAATACTGATATTATGACAGTTTGTGTGAAAACTGTGGCCACCTTCTGATTTTTATTTTTTGCATGTTTGTCACACGTTAATGTTTCAGATCATCAAACAAATTTAAATATTACACAAAGACATAAACGAAAAGTAGACCTAGGCAGAAAATGCAGTTTTTAAATGATGATTTCAATTATTAAGGGAAAAAAGCTGTCCAAACCTATGTGGCCCTACGTGAAAAATGAATTGCCCCCTCATGTTAAATCATGAAAAAACTGCAATTAACCACATTATTTTAGAAAGATGAGTTAAATTTCACTAGCCACACCCAGGGATGATTATCGCAGACCTGTGAAAGTCAAAGAAATCACTAACTAGAACCTGGTATGACAAAGTGAACAGCTTAAAGAGAGACAACTTCATGCCAGATCAAAGAAATTCAAGGAACAAGAGTGAGAATCAAAAAGCAGTGACATTATCAGTAGGACAAGAATTAAAGACTTTCTAAGGCTTTTGGGACGCCAGCGACCACGGTCATGCCAGCAAGTATCCACAATGGAGGAAAAATTGGAACTATGGTGAACCTTCCAGGAGTTGCGGCCAACACCACACTTACTCAAGAGCGCAACGACGGATCATCCAATGAGGTTCTATAAAAAGAGAACCCAGAACAAGCCATCTAAAGCAACTGCAGGCCGCACTTGCCTCAATAAGGTCATGTTCATGATTCAACAATAAAAAGATGACCGGCAAAAACGGCACATGGGAGAGTTACAAGGCCAAAAGCCATAGGCTGACCGCAAAGAACACAAAGGCTCGTATCACATTTGACAAAAAATTTCTTGATTATCCCCAAGAATTTTGGGAAAATATTCTGTGGACTGATGAGATAAAAGTTTTACTTTTTGGAAGGTGTGTGTCCCGTTCCATCTGGCGTAAAACCAACACAGCAGGATTTGCAATGTAAGAAAGGAAGAGTGACATACAACAAAAGTACACACATGATGGTGGGTGGTCGTGGATGATCGGTCTGGCGTGGAAAAGGGGGGCCTGCTGGCTCTAGCAAGCTGTCCAAGAGGAGACCTGGCACAGGAGATTGAACCCTACCAATTGCACTGGAACATCATTTTCTGAGGCATCTCCTGTAGTCAGGAATAATCCTGGAAACCAGGGAGGGGAGTTCAATAAAGTCGTCGAAAGAACCGGCGCAGTCTTGCTGAACTCTCAACGGCTCACAAGACGCACGGTGTGGGAGTCATGCCAAGGAAGCAGGCGGAATGATCCCAAACATACGTAAGAGCGAAGGTGCCAGCGACTGTCTTCCTGAACAAGGATACTCAAGAAAAAAACCCAATTAAGGTTTTGGGCGAGAGCCCATAAGCGTCAAGAGTCCGGACTTAAGAAATCGCGATGCTTTGAATAGCTGAGCTAAACAGTCCATCGATGCTCGGATGGGAGGAAAATTCCCCTCAATGGGCTGAAACTTAAAACAAATTCTGCAAGAAAGACACGGAAGGTGGGCAAAAGCCCTCCACCAGCGCTAGTGACAGGATCATTGCCACGTTATCACAAACAGCTTGAGGCTCTGTGCAGTAGGTTGCTGGCACACCAAGGGGAGGCACAACCAAGTTAATCATAAGATTTGAGAGGACACGAGAATGGGGGCAATAGGCATTTTGTCACGTAAGGGGCAGGTAAGTGTTTTGGCGCTTTTTACCTTAGATAGTAACTAAATTAACCCATTTTAAAAAACCTATCACTTGTTTATTTATCTGCTTAAGGTCTTGGAGATAGTAATAATTTGTTTGATGGATCGAACTCCTTTTTCTAAGTTTGAAATAATATGCAAGAAAGGATTTAAAAACAAGGACAGTGGGTGGACGCAAACCCTTTTTCAGAACCAGGCCTGTACAGTCTCACGTATAATATCGCTATCTCAATCATGAATCTTTCTATACTTATGTATATCGTATGCTGATATACGTGTTTAGATCGCAAACCTGTCAACACTTAAATACCAATTGCCTCTATGCAGTTCATCTCTTTAACCAGTAACAATGGGCAAGAAGTGGGAATTAAGTGATGGAAAGAGGGACGATTGTGTTAAACCAAAAACCCTCCGTCAGACGCACAACGGAGACCATGCAAAAAAGGCATGGTCACAGTTTTGCCTAAGATTGTGCTGAAGTGGAGCGGGGTCCATTGTTCAGCCGGCACCCCGGATGAGGAGAGTGACTGAGGGCGTGGGGGTTCATCCGAAGCCACTGAGAGGCACAGACCAGTAATGATATCCCTTTTGACTTCCCGGTAATCTCTTGACTCTCACTGAGGGTGTTAACAAGCACCTAAAAGAAAAGTCAATCATCCTGGTTTTAGTCCCTGCGTCTCTCAGGGAGCCGCGCTTGTAAAGATGCAGGAACATCATGGCAGGTGTTGGGTTAGCTGAACACAAAGGGATGGGAGGTCACGCCCTATAGTTCACACAACGTGAGCTGCAGACGAGCTATTCATCAGGTATACACACTGCAGCTAGGGGCCCTGACCCTATTATTAAGAACAAGAGACAATGTTGTCATTCATGAAGCAAAACAAACAATTGATTGTAAGAACCGGTGCACGTTATGAGTCTGGGTGACAGTTGATTGTGTCAGATAAACGCCAGGAAATGTTTTTCCAGGGGACGGTAACTATTTTCTGTTGGCATATACCTCAGCACTGGGTGGCCCCTAGAAGTGCCAAGACAAAAAAACACTAACCACACGGATTGAGATATGGAACTCATTTAGAGACTTCTGATTGGTATAAAAGGGAACAATTACAAGATATATCGAGATAGGGATACTGAGTATATTAGAGAGATCTAGATATTCTAGGATTATATCGTTATACGAATAGAGTAATACAGTATTAAGAGATGTATATCACAATTGTGTTTGTTTGTACAACTTAAGGTAGAGTGTGATTGGTTATTTGTAAATTTGTCCGGAATGAATCGATTGTACAGGGAGCTGGGTAAGAGAGATAAAATAGTTGCAGATCATGGGATGGTTGGTGGGTGTGGCGGGATTGGAGCAGGCGATGAGCAGTGTAGAACAACGTCGAACAAAACACGCTACCAACGGGCCAAAGCGGGGGGCTGACACACACACACCACACACGACCACAGACACACCAAGACACAGACACAAAAACACCACCAGGACACAACAGACACAGGACCGAAACACAGACAATACACACTGAACCACAGACAACACACGACTAACACCAACACACACACACAACACATGAGGCGAGGGACAAGGACGACAACAGACCACATCACAAAACCCGAATAAGCACACACCACAACACACATGCCAGACGGGAGAACGACACACCATCAGTACGCACAGCACTAGGACAGGATCAGAACACACGACACTACACCACACCAGAACAAAACAGCAGCACACACACATCACCATCACACCCACACACCCCGGGAGGAGCAGAGAGTGGCACGACCGACGACACTCAGACAGGACACACAGCATCACACAAACCGACACACGACACATACACCACAAACGACACACGCACACACTACACCAGACCACAGGAACACACACTGGCCACACACACACGACGACACCACCACGCACACACACACACACACAAATCCACAGAGCGAAACACACAACACGACTACAGCACATCACACACCTACACCAAAGAACACACCATCACACTACACACCACACTAAGCACACGGACTACACACACACAACAAACCCAAGACTATCACACCACACACACGCACACAGACAGACACCACACAGACACACGACACACCAAACACACACACACAACCACTACACCACACACCACACAACACACATAGACACACACACACACACAGACACAGCCACAGACACAGACACGCAACGGACAACAGAAGACACAGACAGACACCAGAACCACACAGACACGAGACACACACGCCACAGACACCACAGACACACCAACACACACCCGACAGCCCACCGGCAAACGAACACACAGCTTAGAGACCACAGCACACACACACACACACAAACAACACACACAAACACACAATAACACACCACACAGCACACAAAACACCCACAAGACACAGACACACACACACACGAACACACACTAGCAAAACACACATCAGACAGAGAAAACACGACACACACACACCACAAACAACGCACGCGTACGCACACACACAGACACCCCCAGAACTCCCCAGACCCAAGATCAACAGGGACCACAACACACATACACAAACACACAGCCACACACAACAGACACACTACACCACCACGGACACAACGACACCACCACATCACATCACACAAAGAAACAGGCCGCACCCCAATACACAGCCACCCAAAACAGGGAAGAACCCACAAGTCTACACATAACAACCACACACACAGCAGCCGACACACAGACCACACAACAGGGCGCAACACACACCACGACACACACACACACACACAGATCACACACACACAGGGCTGCACAGCGACACAACGAGTACATCACAGCCGAACGAGTCAGCAGCACACACACACCCAACTACAGACCTCAGACACACGACAACACACACACACTGCGGCCACACACCAGACAAACTAACACACACAACACAGGACAGGCAAAGACACACACTGATCACACACCACACACGCACACACACCACACACACGAACAGACACACACACAAAGACACCAGCACAGCCAACTACACCACAGGACACACCAGGCAGACAACCACACACACAGGAAGGCACACACAAACACACACAGGAAAGACAGAACACCACACACAGGAAGGCACAACATCAACACACGAGTACAAGCAGGGAACAGACACGAGCACCAGTAAAGCAACACAACACCAGCACAGCACACCACACACCATCATGGCGCACAGCGAACCCACACCAGGCACACACACAGCACACACAGCAAGGCACGACACACCTCCCACACACACACATCCCCACACACACACCATACATCAGTCAGCACAGACACAGACACCACACACGACGTGGACAACACACACGAAACAGAGAAGGCACCGAGACGATCAGCATAGCGCATGCAGACCAGCATCACAGTGCCCAAGCACACACAACCACGGGGAGCACGAAAAACACACACAACAGACCCACAAACACAGACACAACAGCACACTCCCACAGCCCACCCCAAACTACTCATCACGACACAGAGGCACTAGACAACAGACACAGCACACAGAAGACATACAGGAATCGAGCACAAAAGACGCCAGGGAAACACACACACAACCGAGCACAGGCACCTACCAGGGCACACCAGACACACAGACAGACACAAAAAACGAGACTAAAGAACACACACACACACACACACAAGACACACACACACAAGACACACACACACAAGACACACACACACAAGACACACACACACAAGACACACACACACAACAACAGCCCACGTGCACAAACAACCAAACAGCAGACTAGCAGCGTCGACAGCCCCCCAGCAACGACAGCCCGGAGGACAGCAACTACACTACGACACCACCGACAGCAACGACACAGGAGCGAGGGACACCCGCAGCCCGACGTAACCCGCCACACACACCCGACTAACATCATCGTGCAGCTCACGACAGGCACCACACCACCACGACACACAGCCCCCCACACACCCCAGACAGCTCCGCACCACACACCTCACACAAGGCACTAAGGCGGATCACGTGCCAGCAACCAACGAAGCACACAGCAGACGGAGCACACAAGCACCCCCCACATAGCACCAACCACACACAGCAGCAGAGGAGCAGAGATCACAACCACATCACACCGAAGCAAAGACCAAATCAATCCACAGCACTACCGACAGACAAAGCAGAGACTGCCGACACAACAGCATCACACCCTCACAGCACAGCGACCGACACACCGAACACACAACACCACACGACCACAGACACCCAGACACACACACACGTAGCCAAACAGCCGCAACAGCACACACAGCAGATTCAAGTTCACGAGCCACAAGTTCACTACACACCGACGCACACAACACACACCACAGAGCCACACGACATCACAACAACACCACAACAGCCCCAAACAACACACAACAGCACCACACACACACCGACCGAGCGCACACACACACCGCACATCACCACTGACAGACCAGAAAACACACAGCACGACAAACGAGCAAGCAAGCACACACACACACACCCCACATCCAGACAACGACAACACCACAAGACAGTCACCCCACAGCAGAACCCAAACACCACGACGTAGGCAACGACACACCACCAAGGGCACAAAGCGAGACACACACACACACACACCACACATCACACACACGAAGGGGAATCAAACACACGACGAGCACAGAGCAGACAGAACAAGACCGGGCACACACCAGCATCACCACAACAGCAACAACAGAACCAACACATGCACACACTACATCACAGAGGACACGATACACAGACACCGCCGGGACACACCCACCCCACCACAGGGCACAGCAAACACAGGCACACGTCATTCACACTCACACACGCACACAACCACACAGTCAGGCAGAGACGAGCAGACCCACGACGGGCACACACACACACCAACACAGCAGAGCACAGGCACACAGCAGATCACAGACACACCACTACACAGCAGCCAGACACACACCCAACACACACAACCGCGACACACAACGACACACACGCGACACACGCATCACACACAGAACACGGACCCACAGACACACCGAACAGCAGGTGGGACACCACACCACATGAACACACAAACACCCACCCCACAGACACACACACACCAACGACCCCCACAACACAACAGCAATCACACACATCCAGGTCACACACAGAGACCATCACACACACACCAAGATGAGCGACACCACCACACACACAGGCCATCACCCATCACCACACACGACAGCACAACCACACGACACACACACACACACACAAACCACAGCAAACTCACACCAGCACAGACATACCCATCTACAGACACACACACAGCACACACACACACTCTCACACACACAAAAACACACACACACACACAGCACCAGACACCGTCCTCACGCCACCCAGCACAGAAACAACCATACCACCACACACAACCCACACCCGAACAATCACCACGGACCGAGACCCACACACCCACCCAGACCGAGCACCGTCCCAACACAGCCCACAACGCAGACACACACACCCACAGCCACCCGCCCAGCACACACCACACCCAGTGTCAACCCAACACACACACTCCGCACACGACACAGACACACAGCACAGGTACACACACACCACTAACAACACCAGCACGACCCATGCATCCGACACCCACACAACACCACACACCCACACACTACCCACCCAGACCGACAGACAGCCACACATTCAAGATACCCCACCCACAGCAGGACACAGCCCACACACCTACAACACACACAGCAAGACCAAAAACAGCCACAGGGAACACCCACACCCACCAACAACACACACACCACAGCACCACAACCACGCCAGACACACACACACACACACAACACACACAACACACACAACACACACAACACACACAACACACACAACACACACAACACACACAACACACACAACACACACAGACCCCTGAACACAGAACGAAGGACAGCACCACACACAGCACACGACAGCACCACACACACCAGGCACAGGACACACGACCGCTACCCGAGAACAGACTCACACAGGCACCCCACACCCACACCCACAACACAGGGACAACAGACACACACCCCACAACAGACACAACACAGAGAGACCCACACACACAACACACAGGACACGACAGCCACGCACAGCACACAACACAACAAGCACAGCACCCACACAAGAGCACAGAACTACACGACACACGAACCAAACACACCAGCAGCGCAGGAAACACGAAACACACAACACACCAGCACTACAACACAGCGCAAAGCCACACAGACGACCAGACACACACACACAGAACTACCACCACACCACGACAAGCAGACACACCACACAGATCACCACACACACCCACCAGCACACACACAAACACCACACACACACCCCACAAGCACACCTACATCATCGACACGGAAAACACACACACAAACACAGACACACACACAAACACACACAAACACACCCACACACACCCCACCACACCCAGCAACACACACACACACACACACACCACACCACAACAACGAGCACAGCGACACCACACAGACAACACACACACAACCACACACACCCACACACACAGACTGACAGACCAGAAGACACAAGACACGACACACACACACAACAGACACACACACACACTCACACACGCACAATGCACAAAAGACTAGACACATCACACAGACACAGCAACATCACGACACACACACACACAGACACACAACACACACACACAACACACACAACACACACAACACACACAACACACACAACACACACAACACACACACCATCCCACAACGACACTAGACATCACGTACAGACACACACACAGACACAAACGCACTACAGCACACCACAAACCACACACACACAACACTACAACAAGCACACACACTGCACACAGCGACACCCACACACACCACAACACACAAGAACAACACACACACACACATGCCGACGAGCCGGCACCACCACACAAGCCACCGCCACTAGCCCCACGACACACACACAAAACAACCAGAAGACACACACCACAAGAAACCAAGCAATCACCACAGCACGACAACACCAGAGTCACAAGACAGAAATAGCACACACACAACCAGCACCACCCAAGAACCACATAAACGAGGGAACATGACCACAAGCACACGAGCAGAACCACAGCATCAGCCACCCCGACAGATCCACTCACAGAGACATCATGCACGACAAGCAGAGATATCCACAAAGAGACCACGACCACCCGCACAGGACACAAGGCACCACACACCACGAGCCAGGCGCACATCACTCCTATAAACACAGACGGGACAGGCAGTCACCCCAGCAGCACGACACAACAATAGACACCAACGAGAGACATACCCAACCAGCACACAGGCACCAGGCGACAGAGGGCACACAGCCTACACCAGCACCAACCAAAACACCACACAAAAGCTACACCACACATCACTACTACCACAAGCTACACACACACAAACGACACAGACACACACACAGGCAAAGAGGCAACACAGCTAATCACACACGCAACACACCACAGGACAAACACATCACACATCAACACACACACACACACGCACGACAGAGCGCAACCACCACACACACGACGCACTAACACACATCACTAACACACCACACCACGAACAGCAGATACACGGAGCGATCAGACACACACAACGTAGGCACACCACTCACTCCATCCAACACGACCCGACCTCACACACGAAACACACAGACGAGCAACAACACACACAACAACACACGACACCACACACACACATCATGCGAACCATGCACAGCACACACCAGCCACGCAGGGAAGCACACACAGGAACGAGCACCGACGATGAGACACACAGCACGCACACAAGAGTGAAACAATGAGCCCCCGGCACTCCAGAGACACAAACCGCACACACCAGCATCGACAGACGCAACACACAGACTCAGCACTGCTGTCACGAGACACTAGCACACACACACACACCGAAGAACGCACTACACACAACACAAGAACCACACCCACACACAGACCACACACACGGCAAAACACACACACGAGACACCCGCACATCACACAGACAAACACAGCACACACAGACAAGCACCACACACACACACAGGACCAGCAGAGACCACACCCCAGAATACACACACACACACAGACACACACCTCACACAAAGAAAAACACCAACACCCACACCAAACACAAGAGGACACACACAGACACACGAGAGACACACACACACGACACAGACCCAGCACACACACACACCACGACACACAAACACCACACACGACACCACACACAACACAGACCCCAGATACAGTCACCGACGAAGACACACACAGAGCACTACACACCACCCACGCACACCACCACACCGACAAGCACTGACACAAACACACACACAGACAGTTGCGACAGTCACAGAAAGCTACGCACAGGACGACAATCGCAACACACACAACTACGCAACACACACACACACCCGACACACAGGGACCAACAGCCACAAACACACCGCACCAGATCCAAAACACCACACGACATCATCACGAAGGCAGCCACACACACGAACCCCCAACACCACACGGACAAAACACACAGAAACACGACACACCACACACACAACACAGACACAAACCACAGACCCCACACACACACCACACCGCACACTCACAGACAAGACAGACACACCAAAACAGACAGCACCTCACACAATCCAACGCCACCCGCAGACCCACGACACGCGGACACCTCAAAAAACACATAGACACCACACTAAACACACAGACGACACACAGCACAAACAAGTCACAAATAACACACAGCAGCACAACACACAAAACACAGACACCACACCCCAAGACACACACACACACACAAGCACGATCAGAAGGAAGGAAAAACAAACACACACAGCACACCCAGCACACAGAAACGACAACACACAGTCAGCAAACACAGACACACAAAACCAGAGCACACAGACGCCACACCCACACACCCACACACAGCACCACCGCACACCCCCCACTGGGTCCAAGTGCGACAACATACACACACAGGCAGACACGACGATGACGGACAACAAACACCACACAGGCACACACGGACTACGCCCACCCACAGACATGGCCGGCACAGACTACACCAGCACACACACACACGGACACACAGCACAACATAACAGCAGACAACAAGGGACGAACACAAACCATCACGAGCAACACAGCACAGACACACACAACGGACGCCCACCACCACACAACACCAGCACACGCACATCACCCACTACCAGACCACACACCGACACCAACAAACAACAGACAGCCAAACGACTCGCCACAGGAACGAGGCACAGCACGACTACAGGAGCACCCAGACACACGGAAACAAGGAGAACCACAACCCCACACACACACAACCGGCACCACACAACAACCACACACACAACAAGGACACACACACGATGAACCACAGAAAAGAGGGCCCCACAATCACACACAGGACCAAGACAAACACGCCACACAGACAAACACACAGACACCACCAGAAACACCACCAGACACACACACCCAGCAACACACAACACACAGCGCCACAAAAAAACAGGCATGCAGAACAGCACACAAACACCCACCGCGCACATCCTTGCCAACTACCTAGTCAGGCACACCCATAGATCTACGGACACACCACAGCACACCCAAGCCAGCACATCCCACGACGAGAACCACACAAAAACCCCCCGACACACCACACGACCACAGCACCACGACTCCAGCACTAGCACAGAGCACACACGACAGAACATTCACCATCCACAAGTACATCAGACACCACACAACCCCAACACGAGGACAATCAGAGCACATCACACAACCCACCTAACACACACCGCCCAACCACCACACAAACACAACACACGCCACACAACCCAGCTACACAAACCAGACATCGAACCACACACCACACACACACCCACACAGACAACAGAACCCACACCACACACACACAACACACAGGACGCACGAGGACCACCACACACACAGACCCCACACACACAGCACAACACAACCCTGACCACACCACACACACACACACACCACACACACAACACACACACACCCACACAAGAACTATATGGGAAAAACTATGGTTACCTTAGTCAAGTTTCACCGTTATTTTATTGGGATTAATTATTGGGATTTTTTAAATTGTTTTAAAATTTTAATTTTGGTAGGTACACGAATTCATCTGAGGATAAATATTGTTCAAATCCAGATTATTGTTAGGTATTTGGTCCAGGGTTCTGACCTGGGGAGAAGCATCTAAAAACACAAAATGAGTGATATTATAGGGCATATTACTTACACAATAGCTCTATTGTACGATTCAAATCTTACCTCGTATGGGAAAGAAAGCTTACGGTTTCCGGGCAGTTTGTCGTATTTCTATGTAATTTTATTGGGATTAATTATTAAAATAATTGATTATTTTTTATATTATTTTATGGGACTTTTATTTCGTAAATGCATCTTAGAACCCCAGTGACGCTTTTCCTGTTATTGCTGACTTCATTTCCGGGCGTCGTTTCAGGCAGAGGTGAAAAACACAAACACACTTAGCGCAGATTTGAGCTTTAATTCGGATTTATCAGCGACATCAGGATTCGTTCGGCGGTCATTGTCGGCGGAGGGACAAACGACAAACCGACGCATAAAAGTGAAGGAATGGGGCGAGGGAACTCGCTTCGGTTAGAAGTGAAAGAGAATAGCGATCGGCTGTAATGGCAGTTGGTCCGGCGGAGACTCTCCGTGTGCTGCATAGATGAGCTGCAGAGCTCAGGCAGGGGGTTTTAATGGGAGGCGGATTGATCTGCTCTGAGATCAGCGGGCGAATCTTGCACAGATGGCGGAGGTACCGGCTCTGGCCCGGTTGGAGTCCCTGGCCCGGTATGTTCACAAAGCGGCCAGCGAGGGGCGAGTCCTGACCCTGGCCGCCCTGCTCCTGAACCACTCCGGCGTCCAGACCCGATACCTGCTGGAGTACGTGACCCAGGAGGCCGGACAGAGGTCCACACCGCTCATTATTGCTGCTCGGAACGGACATGACAAGGTGGTCCGGCTGCTTCTGCACCATTATAAAGTGGACACCGAACAGACAGGGACTGTCAGATTTGACGGGGGTTGTTTATATGAACCCACAGGTCGTAACATGATATGTAAGCGATACAATTATTTTTTCCCCCCCCCCCCCCCCGAAAATAGTGGCCGTATGAAATAAAAAGAAGAAGCGTACTATCCGCGGAGGGATATGAGACATATGAAAGGAGCGCCGGTTTCAGTTACCCGGATGAGCGGATTGATATACAGCGAAAATTAGACCGCTGAATACCGTGCTCGACTAATCAGAAACGAGTATTCCTCGTGTGATAAACTGGTTGCCCCACAACACCAAGAAATATGAAGTCACTTTTCATGTGATGAACATGCCAAACCGGTATGAGTTACTCTGTGGAATATGAAAAGAGGTGTTTAGCAGAATTTCATGCACTAACAATAAGGAGATGTCCACTAATGGCTTGCGCTTATTTAAGTCGTCTGAAGCACTCATGCGGTGTTCGAACAAACCTGCAATCTCTGTAAATAGTGGTCAGTCAGGTACATGCAACACTGTTATGCATGCTCAAAGAAGTTCAATATGGCGCATGAAGACAACTTCAAAATTATTATTTTTTTTAAGTGTGTTTGTGCTTGTGAGCAGTTACAATTGTACAATCGTGACCGAACATGAGAGCGAGTAAATGCTGGCAGAAATGTCATTATTGTGTAGCTATTCCAAAAGAGCCCTGTGTTTTACTATGCCATTGCTGATGTGTCTTTCGCTCTTACAGGTATATTATTGATGGTGCCACGGCTCTTTGGTGTGCAGCTGGCGCTGGGCATTTAGAAGTGGTACGTTTGCTGGTTTCGCACAACGCCCACGTGAATCACACCACCTTCACCAACTCCACCCCCCTCAGGGCTGCGTGCTTCGACGGCCGGCTGGACATCGTACGATATCTCGTTGAGCACAAGGCCGACATCAGCATTGCCAATAAGTACGGCAACACTTGTTTGATGATCGCCGCTTACAAGGGCCACACCGACGTTGTTTACTTCCTGCTGGAGAATAGCGCGGATCCTAATGCCAAAGCTCACTGCGGGGCTACTGCGCTGCACTTTGCCGCAGAAGCCGGGCATCTGGATATCGTGAAGGAGCTGGTACGATGCCAAGCAGCTATGGTGGTTAACGGACACGGCATGACGCCACTGAAAGTGGCGGCCGAAAGTTGCAAGGCGGACGTCGTAGAGCTGCTGCTGTCGCATGCGGATTGCGATGTACCTAGCCGCATTGAGGCATTGGAACTGCTTGGAGCATCTTTCGCCAACGACCGTGAGAATTACGACATTCTTAAGACCTACCACTACTTGTACCTCGCCATGCTGGAGCGATTTCGCGATCCCGAGAGGGTTATCGCCAAAGAGTTGCCGTCTCCTGTTGCGGCGTACGGAGGGAGGGCCGAGTGCCAAAATTTGCAAGACTTGGATGCCATTCGACACGACCGGGATGCACTACACATGGAAGGCCTCATGATTCGCGAACGAATTCTGGGTGTGGATAACATAGACGTGTCACATCCCATAATATATCGCGGCGCGGTCTACGCCGACAACATGGAGTTCGAACAGTGCATCAAACTCTGGCTGCACGCCTTACATCTACGCCAACAAGGAAACCGCAACACGCATAAAGACCTCTTGAGATTTGCGCAAGTGTTCTCGCAAATGGTCCACTTGAAGGAGCCGGTCCGCGCATCGGACGTTGAACACGTTTTGAGCGCCAGCGTCCTAGAGATCCGCCGCAGCGTGTCGCGCTTGCGAACCACCACCGATGCGGAAATGCTGGCGGCCACCGACAGCTACGAATCCAACGTGTTCACTTTCCTCTACCTGGTTTGCATCTCTACGAAAACGCAGTGCAGCGAAGAGGAACGAGCGCGTATAAACAAACAGATCTACGACTTAATACGCCTAGACCCGCGATCCCGAGAGGGGTTGTCGCTTTTGCACCTAGCGGCTAGCTCTAGTACGCCAGTAGACGACTTCCACACCAACGACGTGTGCAGTTTTCCAAACGCGCAAGTGACTAAGCTGCTTATAGACTGCGGAGCGCAGGTAAACGCCGTGGACCATGAAGGAAACAGCCCTTTACACCTCATCGTACAGTACAACCGTCCCATCAGCGACTTCTTGACCCTCCACGCCATCATCATCAGCCTCGTCGAAGCCGGCGCTCATACGGACATGACCAACAAGCAAAAGAAGACCCCGCTTGATAAGAGCACAACGGGCGTTTCTGAAATCCTTCTGAAGACGCAGATAAAGATGAGTCTGAAATGCCTGGCGGCTCGCGCCGTGCAGCAACATCAGATCTTGTATCGGGACCAGATTCCCAAAAGCCTGGAGGAGTTTGTTGAATTTCACTGACCTGTGCGTTTGTTTTTCCATCAGATCTGGTTTTTGGAGTTTGTTTTAACCTGTGAAACGGTGCTGTGAACTCCTAATTTGACCTCGTGTAGTGCTCTGCACGGATTGCAAGTCTAGAAAATGTAGAAAATATACATCCGTTTGGGAGATCTAACTAAATCTAACTGCAGCATTTTATCCCAAAGGAACTGGAGTTTCCAGTTTCATTCTGGTTCTTTTTTTAACAAATCAAAGAGGATGCTAATGCTGATGGATACTGGCAGCGCAAAAGACTCTTATTTTGAAAACGAATAGTTTCTTCTTTTGGCAGACAGCATTTTATTGTGCGTTGGACTGTAGTCATGACAATGTGAACAGCTTTTTTTATTAAGCTGCTCTTTTGTCGAAATTTTCATATTTTTTGTTTTCTTAACATATTTTATAAGAGGTTTATTTAAAACAGAGTGAAAAATGTCTATTTTATAATGAATCAATAGCCGAGAGTTGATATCCTAAAGCTAAACTCCGTGTCAGGTGGTTTCTTTTATTTGAATATTAAAATGTGCCTGTAACCAGAAAGTTGGAAGTTTATAATTATTATTGTTGTCATTATTATTATTATTATGGTTCTTTTTTTTTTTTAAACCATGATGCCACTTCAAAGCCAATTAGCGAGTCTGTAATTCTGACTTGCGTTAATGAACACGTGCTGGAGCTCTTTTTGAGTCACGGGGCCTTATTCTGGATGGTGCTGTTGTGTGAGTGTGTGAGCAGCATGTCTTCCTGCTTTTAGCTCTGTGTGTGTGTGTGTGTGTGTGTGTGTGGTGTTGAGAGCATGTCTGCTTGAAGTGGCCGAATGTGAAGGTTTTTCACCTCTTTGTTTGCACCATGTTTTATTCTTTAATTACTGAAGATTGATCAATGTGTTTTTATTTCCAAACCAATATAACAAGATTAAAAACATCGTCTATGACACTGGCAGACTCTGTGTGATTCGGCAGCATTGAATGCAATTTTTTAAAGGAATAGTTAACCAAAAACGAAAAATTTGGAGAAGAGAAGAAAAGAAACCAAGATTGGAGAAAGGTACATCACTTGCTAACCTATGGATCCTCTGAAGTGAATGGGTGCAGTCAGAATGAGAATCCAAACAGCTGATAAAAACATCACATAATCCACATGACTCCAGTTCAACAGTTAAGGTCTTGTGAAGTGAAAAGCTGAGTGCTTGTAAAAAAAACAAATTTCCACTTTAACTTCAAACCGTCGCTTCTGGCCAAAATATGACTCCATAATCCAGTGAAAAAGTCCATCTCCTGTTCTCTCTCACATCAAAATCCTCTCACATATTTATTTAGAGCTGTTTTGGCTAGTAAACAGTGCTTGATCTGTGCAGATTTCTTGTCCTGATTCAGACAAGATGACGTTTTCACTGGAAGAAGCGTTATGGATAGAGGACTTGTATTTTTAGGAAGAAACAGAAGGTTTGAAGTTAAAGGGCCTTAATGATGTATCTATTTCTTAAACACATAGCCTGTCACTTTACAAACTTAACTGGTAGAATGGAGTGCTGTGGATTATTGTGGTGTTTTTATCAGCTGTTTGGACTCTCATTCTGACGGCACCCATTCACTGCAGAGCATCCATTGCTGAGCAAGTCTTGGAATGCTAAATTTAGAACTATTTCTTAAATAAGGGAATTCAAAAACAAATATTTAGTCTTTTAAATCAAGGTGATTTATTCAGTGGTCCGATTAAAAGCACATGACAAACATTCAGCTGTCATCTTTACATGCAATAAAATGGTGACATAAATGACAACAATTAAACCGAGTGACCATCGAATCACCACGGTGTCTTAAACTGTGAAAGCTGTGAAGCCATGTCAGAAGAAAATACTGTCTGAAAACATGACTATGTTTAGAACAGAACCATCAAACTACTTGAAGTATGTATAGTGTGCACAGTATGCTTTTTATGCATCGCACGACCTACATTTATCAAATTGTGCACACTGCACTGAATAACCTTATAACCATCAATGCAATGCATTTAACTTGATCTTTCACATTTCCAGTGTGATGAATGGATTGTAAATTTGTCTTACTAATAATTTGGTCAGGCTGACATCTTCATAAATACTTTGACTTTAAATGTAAATAACCTTATATGGTTTACACATGGAATAATGCATACCATTTCACTTAGTATTTTTTAAATAGTCTGCAGTATACGGTGTGCTTGTAAGTAGTAGACTAGTATTCCGTTCTGAACACAGACACTGTTATTCCAGACCGCGATTATGAAAAAAATAAAGTGTTTAAGGGTAGTTGAGATGTCAAGAATATTTTATTAATTTCTAGCATTTTTGTCTAAGTCTTATGATAATATTAATGGAGAAATTACATAACATGTCGTACTTTTACAGTATTTTTTTTTTGGATATCCACTACAGAAATATATATATAATATATATATATATAGAGAATATATATGTATATATCTATATATATTAGTGCTGGGCAATGATTAATTGCGATTAATCACATACAAAATAAAAGTTTTTTTTACATAATATATTTTCATTCATGCTGGAGTACATTCAAATATGGCGCATCAAGCCATCAGGACAAGTTTGAGCTTTTGCTGTAGTAAAAATACTGTGCACATTTAGTATGTATATAATAATGCACACATAAGCATATATTCAAAAATATTTAAAGGATAGAGTATATTCATATAAGTTATATTATATATAAATATATTTAAAAATATAAACAACATTTTTCCAGAAATATATACATGCAATGTGTGTATTTATATATACAAACAAATATACCCAGTCACATACATATTGTATGTAAACAAAAACTTATTTTTGGAGCGATAATCGCAATAATCGTTTGACAGGACTAACATATATATATCTATATATTGGTTTGCATGTTTATGGACAGCCATTTGGCAGTCAAATAAAAAAAATATTGCAAATAAAAGGCAAGAAATAAGTCTGAATAAAAAAGCAAAATGTGAATGTTTATTTCAACTACCCTTAAACACTTTTACCAGTTTTGATGATGAAAAATACAGAAATACACATGGAAGCAATACTTCCGATTCCAGCTGCAATGTACTGTATATAAAATTGTGATTATGACAATATCTCAAATACATGAACCTTGCACAGATGTTGCAACCAAATGCATTAAGGTGCATAAGTTCATGGTTAAATATTTTTTTTTATCATAGTTTTACATTATATTGCTGAACTTTTTTAAATATTTACACATTTCAAGTTCAAAATTCTTTACAATGTGCAAGTGCAACCGCTTGAATTTATGCTGCAACAAACAAACAAAAAAAGTCTTAGGATTCTGTTCCACAATCTGAGGTTTGTTTCGTGAAATGCAACAAATTTATCAGCACCAAAACCTCTCAAAATGGTTCAACCCGAAGCCTCTTCATTAGTGTTTTTTCTTCCGTTGACTAGGACTTTCCACCTGTTTCCAAAGTCTCATATTATGTGAAATTTATTCCTCATAAACCGCATCTTCACATCTTCTGTCTTAATTGGCAGCACGGCCAGGGGAAGCGAGCTGATTGGTTCTGCATCGGACTGCAGGAGGGCATGGCAGTGCTCGAGAGCAGCTGATTGGCTGACACACACCCGTGTCTGGAGAGTCCCTGAGTGATTGGCTGAGGAGGTTGCGGTGGCATTACCGATCCTCTGCTGTCTTCTCATTGGTCGCCTGCTCTTCCCTCTTTCGCCTGCTGAAGAATCCAAGCTGCGGATGAAAGAAAAACTGAAAAATAGTTTCGAATCAAATAGCGGAAGCGTCCTGAGAGATTTGACCTTAAAGGGGTCCTATTATGCTTTTCTACTTTTAAAATGTAGGCAGTGTGTATGTTTGGACATAAAAAAGATCTAGAAAGTTACAAATCTCAAAGTTCACTCCAAAGGGAGTTATTTTGTTTTTTAAAAATCCCTTTTCAAGAACTACAATGAACGGCTCGTTTGGACTACAGCGTTTGGTTTCCAGGTTTTGTGATGTCACAAAGCGGCTCATTAGAATTTCATTACAAATAATTCCCGCCTACAGAAATGTGAAGGGGTGGGGAGGGGCGAGGTTGTGGTTAGAGCGCTTGGTTGAGTGAGTGCTTCAGACGAGACGACGACGAAGAAGTGCTGCTGCAGAGTTAGTGCGTCAGAGAAAACCAAGAAGAAGAGCTGCTGTGCTGTAGCGTCCCATTTTTGGCATGTCTAGAACAATTCTTACAAGTACAACACGACGTAGCTGGGCGCCTCGTACAGACGCCGCCGGTGTGCCTACACTCTTACACGACGTAGCTGGGCTCCGCAGACAGACGCCGCTGGTGTGCCTACACTCTTACACGACGTAGCTGGGTGCTGCTGCGGACAGACGCCGCATACATACGTTCATATTAGCTTGGTAACTGTGAATAAAAACCGTCTCAGACCTTCCAGAGGGCCAGTACAAGCAGGGCCAGAAGCTGCAGTCCTCCCAATGTGCTCCCAACAATCACCCAGATGGGAATCCGGTAATCTTCCTCCTTCCTAATCTCCAGGATTATCTACAGAACCAAAATCCAAAAGCTTAAAAAGTCAAATTCTTGGAAGAATCGGGTATACAAGATCAGGCCTCATATGCAAACCTGCACAAATGAATGTTAGAAGATGTGTGTGTGTGTGTGCGATTAAATTGACTAACACTGTATTTTTGCACCAGTTATCAAGTAAAAAAAGACTGATTTATCCATAAGGGGGCAGCACATCACTAGAGTTATTTTAGTTCTCAGAAGAATTTGTTCATTTTTCACATTTAGTTTCTGTAAGCAACTGGTCTTTCTGTGCGGACACCGGGGGAACACTAGCGTTACGGCAGCACAGCAAGGTGAAGAAAGGAACCGATGAGCATTAAAGCCAGGAGGGTGAGGTAGAGTGGGAGGTACTAGTGGTCAGGGTGTGCGCGTGGAGAGGAACTCGGATGGAAGGGCGCAACTAATCAAGGGCATTACCAGATCGAAGCGTTTAAATTTCACTGAGAAGGAGGAGAGGTATAATGTTTGCAATAAACAAGCTTCTAAGTTACAGTCCTCTTCGATTGTCCGCACACTTGGGGGGCCGTTTTCTCGGACATTCGCACCAACGCTTGTTTGGGCACCTGTGTGTCGCGGACAAGTAGAGCCTTCCTCCTCTATGTTTTCCCTACTGGTTCCCCGTCGCTCCGTGGCCGTCCCTCCTACTGTCATCCACCTTCATGTGACCCCCATGTGCTGTGCGCTCCTTTTTCCCGCGTTAGCGTCCCGTCTTTTTTGTTCCGTTCTTTTCTCTTTCCGTCCTGTGTGTGTTGGGTTCTCCCGTGGTGCCCTGCCAAGTGGCCCCTTCTGTTTATTCCCTCGCACACACCCACACTTTTTCAGTGCAAGGCTCCCTTGCGTTAGACACACCCGACCAGCGATTAGCCAAGGTTGACAGCCCCGTAGTGGCCACCAATCGCTCCCGCCTCTCGACACGTCCCTATGAACGCGCCACGTTTCTTTTGGAGAGTAGTATACCAGACCCGGCACAGGTCAGTGTGGTCCTAGTACGAGGTCCACGTTAGGGTTGCGACCTCTTTTGTTTGTGTGTTGTGTAATGTATTTACCATTTTGCAGTATATTCTCCTCCTTAACCCATGTTTTGCTCTTTTGCTTCTTGGTCCATATCTTAAATTGTTTCGATGATTGCCCCCTTCTGACGTGGACAACTGCACACACACAACCGCAACCGCACTCACAGTATACGAGGACCCCACACCATGAGGAGCCCCGGGGCCCCGACGCACCACTTTTCACCCCCTGGTATCTCGCCTACCTCCTATTCACCTATCTGCCGCTACCCCCCTACATATTGCCATCCCACCCTCTATCATGTTTTATTATAGATCTCTATATCCTTGGTGGGGTGGCCCCGTCGTATGGCTCGCGCTTTTCCTCTCTTTTTTGACTTTCCCCGCCGTATCTTACTGTTGTTGTTGTTGTTCCTTCGACGCTCATACCCTCCACCAACACTTGTATCACCCTCTCCCTGCCCCCCCGCCCCCCCTTCCCGCCCCCCTTTACTACCATGTGTTCCCACTTCGGTTCCCGTGGCCTTTCCCATCCTCATGACTTTGTGACCCCATCTTATGTGCCCCCCTTATTCTCACGGCTGCTCCTATCCCCCTGTCAACTTTCCCACATTCTCAAGCTGTTATTTTCCCCTCTTGGCCCTTGTTCTGTGGGCTGTGTTCTGTGGTGCTGTGTGTTTGTGGTGTGTGTGTTGTGTGTGCACCTACCTTCTTCTCTCCCACCCATCACAACTACCCGTCACCCCACAGACCCCACCTCCACCCGCACTCCTCTATATGTGTGACAGACCGTGCCCCCAGTGTCTCGCGTCCCCAGTCGTGTGTTTGTATCCTCAATATCTGTGTGTGTTGTGTGTCTCGATTATATTCTACTACTCCTCCCCTACCCCCCCCACAAAACTATATTCGCCCCTCTACTTATGGATATGTGTGTTGGGGTTGTTGGAGGATTCAGCAACTACGACCGTATTCCCACCTCTCACTCTCTCAGACAGCTACTCTCCCCCTCTATTTCTGTGTGTTTTCTTCTCTTTTTTTTTGTCCCCCCTCCGTGCCCCGTCGGCGTGCTTTCTTGTTGCCTCTTTCATTTTAGGTTGTTTTAGTATATACTATCTCGCATCTCTCCATGGGCCTGGGTGAGTTCGTGTGTGTGTGTCTATCTACTTTACACTCGTCTCCGGGGACGGCAACGTATGGCCGGACCCCCTTACAGTTTTCACTTTTGTTCCCCCTGTAGTTTATGCAATATGCACCCACGACTCTGCCAACGAAACATCCTTTCCGTTAATTTTTTTCATCACTTAAGTACACTCCATCGCAACCCATATTGGACAGAAACAACCCACGACTTGTTGACATTTTTGCAGATTTTTATCTAACATTTAAGCATATAGACCCCTGATATTTCACATGGTCCTAAGTATTCAGACCTTTGCTGTGACACTCATATATTTAAACTCAGGTGCTGTCCATTTCTTCTGAACATCCTTGAGATGGTTCTACACCTTCATTTTGAGCAGCTTGTTTGATTATACTGATTGGACTTGATTAGGAAAGCCACGCATTTGTCTATATAAGACCTTACAGCTCACGTCAGTGCATGTCAGAGCAAATGAGAATAATGAGGTAAAAGGAACTGCCTGAAGAGCTAAGAGACAGAATTGTGGCAAGGCACAGAACTGGCCAAGGTTACAAAAAAAATTCTGCTCCACTTAAGGTTCCTAAGAGCACAGTGGCCTCATAATCCTTAAATGGAAGACGTTTGAAACGACCAGAACCCTTCCTAGAGCTGGCAGTCCGGCCAAACTGAGCTATCGGGGGGAGAAGAGCCTTGGTGAGAGAGGTAAAGATAAACCCAAAGATCACTGTGGCTGAGCTAAAGAGATGCAGTCGGGAGATGGGAGAAAAATGTAGAAAGTCAACCATCACTGCAGCCCTACACCAGTCGGGGCTTTATGGCAGAGTGGCACGACGGAAGCCTCTCCTCAGTGCAAGAAACATGAAAGCCCGCATGGAGTTGCTAAAAAACACCTGAAGGACTCCATGATGGTGAGAAATAAGATTCTCTGGTGTGATGAGACCAAGATAGAACTTTTTGCCTTAATTCTAAGCGGTATGTGGGGAGAAAACCAGGCACTGCTCATCACCTTTCCAATACAGTCCCAACAGTGACGCATGGTGGTGGCAGCATCATGCTGTGGGGTGTTTTTCAGCTGCAGGGACAGGACGACTGGTTGCAATCGAGGGAAAGATGAATGCGGCCAAGTACAGGGATATCCTGGACGAAAAAACCTTCTCCAGAGTGCTCAGGAACTCAGACTGGGCCGAAGGTTTACCTTCCAACAAGACAATGAACCTAAGCACACAGCTAAAATAACGAAGGAGGGCTTCACACCCCCCCCCCCCCCCCACCCCCCCCAACAACTCTGTGAACGTTCTGGATGGCCCAGCCAGAGCCCTGACTTAAAATCAATTGTGCATTTCTGGAGAGACTTAAAAATGGCTGTCCACCAACGTTTACATCTAACCTGACAGAACTGGAGAGGATCTGCAAGGAGGAAAGGCAGAGGATCCCCAAATCAAGGTGTGAAAAACTTGTTGCATCTTTCCCAAAAAGACTCATGGCTGTATTAGATCAAAAGGGTGCTTCTACTAAATACTGAGCAAAACTGAATACTTAGGACCATGTGATATTTCAGTTTTTCTTTTTAATAAATCTGCAAAAATGTCAAAATTCTGTGTTTTTCTGTCAATATGGGGTGCTTGTGTACATTAATGAGGAAAAAAAAAAAACTTAAATGATTTTTTTTTTTTGCAAATGGCTGCAATATAACAGAGTGAAAAATAAGGGGGTCTGAATACTTTCCGTACCCACGTAATATAGATGTGTGTGTGTGTATATATATATATATAATATATATATATATATGTGTGTGTGTGGTGTATATTTATTACAGGCGTGTAGGAAGTTATTCAGACCCCTTTAAATTTTTCACTCTTTTTTATATTGCAGCCATTTGCTAAAATCAATTAAGTTAATTTTTTCCTCATTAATGTACACACAGCAACCCCATATTGACAGAAAAACACAGAAATTGTTGACCTTTTTGCAAATTTATTAAAAAGAAAAAAACTGAAAAATCACATGGGCCTAATATTCAGACCCTTTGCTGTGACACTCATATATTAACTCAGGTGTGTCCATTTCTTCTGATATCCTTGAGATGGTTCTACACCTTCAATTGAGTCCAGCTGTGTTTGATTATACTGAATGGACTTGATTAGGAAAGCCACACACTGTCTATATAAGACCTTACAGCTCACAGTGCATGTCAGAGCAAATGAGAATTCTGAGGTCAAAGGAACTGCCTGAAGAGCTCAGAGACAGAATGGTGGCAAGGCACAGATCTGGCCAAGGATACAAAAAAATTTCTGCTGCACTTAAGGTTCCTAAGAGCACAGTGGCATACATAATCCTTAATGGAAGACGTTGGGACGACCAGAACCCTTCCTAGAGATGGCCGTCCGGCCAAACTGAGCTATCGGGGGAGAGAAGAGCCTTGGTGAGAGAGGAAAAGAAGAACACAAAGATCACTGTGGCTGAGCTCCAGAAATGCAGTCGGGAGATGAGAGAAAGTTGTAGAAACTCAACCATCACTGCAGCCCTCCACCAATCTGGGCTTTATGGCCGAGTGGCTGGATGAAAGCCTCTCCTCAGTGCAAAACACATGAAAGCCCGCATGGAGTTGTGAGATGGTGAGAAATAAGATTCTTTGGTCTGACGAGACCAAGATAGAACTTTTTAACCTTAATTCTAAGCGGTATGTGTGGAAAAAAACAGGCACTGCTCATCACCTGTCAAATACAATCCCAACAGTGAAGCATGGTGGTGGCCGCATCATGCTGTGGGGGTGTTTTTCAGATGCAGGGACAGGACGACTGGTTGCAATGGTTGAAAGATGAATGCGGCCAAGTACAGTGATATCCTGGACGAAAACCTTCTTTAGAGTGCTCAGGACCTCAGACTGGGACGAAGGTTTACCTTCAAACAAGACAATTACCCTAAGCACACAGCAAAAATAACGAAGGAGTGGCTTCACAAAAACTCTGTGACTTTTCTTGAATGGCCCAGCCAGAGCCCTGACGTAAACCCAATTGAGCATCTCTGGAGAGACCTAAAAAGGCTGTCCACCAACGTTTACCATCCAAAATGACAGAACTGGAGAGGATCTGCAAGGAGGAATGCAGAGTATCCCCAAATCCAGGTGTGAAAAACTTGTTGCATCTTTGCCAAAAAGACTCGTATTGGCTGTATTAGATCAAAAGGGTGCTTATACTAAATACTGAGCAAAGTGTCTGAATACTTAGGACCATGTGATATTCAGTTTTTCTTTTTTAATAAATCTAAAAAAATGTCAACAATTCTGTGTTTTAATTCTGTCAATATGGGGTGCTGTGTGTACATTAATGAGGAAAAAAAAAAATAACTGAAATGATTTTAGCAAAGGGCTGCCATATAACAAAGAGTGAAAATTTAAGGGGGTCTGAATACTTCCGTACCCACTGTATATATTATATTCTATATATATATTATATGGTGTGTGTGTGTGTATATACAGTTATATATATATACAGCTGACCACCTATTTTTTCCAGCAGGGTTCACGGAGCATATCTGTGATACTCACAGCTAATAAAGAATGCAGATTGAGCCATCCTGTCGCGGTGATGCTAACGTCTCCTTGGGGAAACAGGTTGATTCTACACTGCGCTAATAACGTGTCGCTGGTGGAAGCATTCTGTGAACACAAATAACACAATATGAATTACACAAAAGACTTTTTGATCTCTTGGAAACTGAATGTGCCAGAGAGGAAACTGTAAGTGAATCATTTCCAATTTGGAGCAGGAGCACATATAGATTCCTAACAAATGTTTGTGTTATCTTTAGCCAAGAGGATGTGATCGAGCAGGCTGGGTGGTTTGTTTTCATCAAGCTCATCGCTTTAACCTTCTGTTGCGCTGTTTCTCTGCAGATGGATGCAATTTGTGTATCACAAAACTTTTAAGTTTGGACGATGTGTAAAAAGTTTACCATGTGTGGGTTGAGGGAGAGATCTTCCTGAGAGGACGAGCCGGCGGTAATGACACGTGGAGCGTTGCAGTGTGAGCCAGCCGTCTGAAACGAACAAACAGTGCTCTTAAATGGACAGTTCACCCCAAAAATGACACACCCTCAGGCCATCAAAGATCTTTTTCTTCAGTAGAACAGTAAAGAAGATTTTTAGCTGAAACTCCCTGCTGAAAAACAAATAGACACCATCACATAATTTGTAATGGTTTTACTGGTTATAATGGGATTTGTATAGGCTTTAATGGAAACTGTAATGGACCCTGTGGGTTTCTACTGATAATTGGTCACCTTCTATTGGTGGCTTGTTAAAACCAATACATCTTAATGGAATATGTCCCAAAACACACTACAGAAAACCATTTTTAATGGTTAAAAGTTGATGGTTTGTATTGGTATTTGTTGTGGAAACCATTAGAAGTTTCTGTGATGGTTTCTATAGTTTTTTTTCAGCAGGGCTGTGATCCTTGGTGATTCATAAAATGCAAGTCAGCAGCTACCATCACTCTGAGAGGCAAAAAAGGCATAGCAGGCAACACAAAATGAGTTCCCGTGGCTCCTGATGATATATTGAGGTTTTATGAAGTGAAACAATCAGTCTGTGCAAGAAGCTGAACATTATTTATAACACCACTGTAATAAATTTGATTCTATCTCGCAAACTGATTCTTTCTGACAGTTTGTTTCAATGAACTGGTTCAATTCACTACTTTGTTTTCGCAATCACTCAACGCTGAAAAAGCAAAAATATTATTAAAGTACCTACCAATTATGCAAAATGTGGATGTTTTACATATCTAAAACATATAAAGTAAATAAACTTGTCTTCATCAGCTCACCTTTTAACATAAACAATGAGAAACCATAAAACATTAATTTCACCCCAAGTGTTTGGTTCACACATGCGCACATCAGCGGCTCATCAGTTCTTCAGTCCGAGCCGAACTGTTTCCTCAGTTCAGTGACTGTTGGAGGAATGATTCATTCATCACAGGATCAGATACGCTGGTATTTTGGCTGATTTGAGTCTTGGTGACTGTCAGGCATCTGAAAGTAAGTTTTGATTGAGTAACTTGTAGATCTGAGCTGCTTGAGCCACAAATGGTTTCAGATGCTTCAGTCCTATTTGTTGAACTGACTCATCCAGTTCACTCAAAAAAACTGAATGATTCGTTTGTGAACCGGACATCATTTTGGACCTTTTGCCTAAGGCTCTGGATTATAATCCTGTAAATAATATTCACTTTCTTGCACAGACTGATTGTTTCGCTTCGTAAGACCTCAATATATCATCAATAGCCATGTGTATTAATTCTGTGCTCCTTTTTTTACTCTTAAAAAACGGACAGCGGGCTAAAAATCTTTGGTGCTAAAAAGTTCAAATTCTTCTTTAGTGTTCTACTGAAGAAAACATTTTTTGGATGGCCTGAAGGTGAGTAAATTAACAGCACGTTTTCATTTTTGGGTGAATTATCCCCTGAAACACACGCCACAAGTCATTCTTGATAACAAAACAGATGAGGATTTACACAAGAACAGCACTCATTAAAACTACTACTGATTGAGCTGTGCCAACTCCGATAAACTGGATAAACAGATTGCTTGCATTATGAAACAGGCAAAATAACAAGCTCTGGAAGCAGTTAAAGGATTCGTTTACAACAATAACTGCACAATGCTCAGTTCTAGATGAACTGTTTCTTTAATAAAAAAACAATGTTCGTAGTTTGAGGCTGAAATTTGATTAATTAAAAAATCTGTAAACATAATTAAGACAAAAAATGCACCTGATCAATATCCAAGTCTGAGAGGCGCAGGAGAGCGTTTGCATTTCTGGTCACAGCGAAGACGTTTAACGTGAAGAGAAGCTCAGATACGGGAAACATGCCGAGATTTTGGATCTGTGAAACAAATCGTTTTAGGAGAAACATCTTAGAAGTCCAAAGAAAATATTCATTTTGTCCAGATGCACAGCGTGTGTGCTCTGATTCATTCTGGAGAGTATTATTTAAAACCTGGTTTGGATGTGAGGAGCCCACCTGATAAGAGAGATTGAAGGGCGGTCCGGTCCCAACAGGGAGGCTCTGGCCAAGCTCAGGTCTGATCTCAAAACGGGACGGGCTGGAATCTCTGAAGGACAGACTCACAGTGTGAACGACTCAGTTTTAAATAATCACTTATTAGCTTTGAGATATTTCAGGGTGAATCTCACAAAACCTGTCAAGAACACGTCTGTGACATATTTCACCTCAAAAATCAGAAGAAAAAGGAATTAAGTTTTTATCCTAATTTTGTCCTGTTTTTGGACCATTCTGATTTTTTATTACATTTAAATTTATTATTACAGTTTCTATTCATATTTTAAAATTAGTTTTTTTCTGTTTACATTTGAATTTAAATTACTTTTTTTTTAATTTTAGCAATTTTATTTCAGTTAAGTACATTGTCACACACACACAAATAAAACAAAAAAAAAACTGTAACTGAAATAAAATTGCTAAATATATATATATATATATATTTAATTAAAATGGATATTAAATATAATATATAAAACACAAAACAAAAAAATTGTATTTCCAAGTAACAAATATTTTTATGGGGTGTAATTGTAGTGAAACTATAATAACCCAGGTTAAAATATGTGTATTTTTTCACATACAAATTAAATTTTTATAATATAATATAATATAATATAATTATAATATAATATATGGGTGTTCCGGTCCTGTTCTGATGGCTGAGCAACCTTAGAAGCTGTTGTAAAAATACTCACAAACACACACTTTGTTTACGTCTGGTGTTGCTCGTCACCACTTTGTGCAACCACAACTGTTTGAGACTACATGTTGGTGGATGAATTATGTTTTTTATTTAATAGCATTTACACTTTATTGCCTGTTTTATTTTTGTGTGAAACCTACTTACGGGTTTTTTTTTTTTTATAAATTTTTTTTTTGGACTAACCGTTTTATAAAAGCAAAATAAGCCCCCGTGAAGCGGGTTTACAGTGAATTTATAACAGTACTACTAAGGGAGTTTAGGCACGACGGCGAACGCCCCTTAGCTGTTCTGTTTATTAAATTCACTGCAAA
Organism: Sinocyclocheilus anophthalmus; assembly: GCA_018155175.1. NCBI lineage: Eukaryota > Metazoa > Chordata > Actinopteri > Cypriniformes > Cyprinidae > Sinocyclocheilus > Sinocyclocheilus anophthalmus. Next base: position 53,708 of record JADLZN010003691.1, on the reverse strand, counting down.
CCCGGTTCACGGTGGCTTATGCTTTTATAATAAATGTTAATTAATTATAGAATGTGTCGATTACACATAGTGAAAATTAATTTTGAAATTAGTTTCCAGAAAAAATACCGAGATTTATCGAATATATAACAGTAGGATAAATGAAATAAAATTAATAATAAGTATTAGTAAGTATTAAAATGTTTTATAGTGCGTATATGCACCACTATAATACAGATAGGGAAATAATTAAATTCTTGAAATAATTTTCCAGAAAATAAACAAATATTATGTAATAATATATAAAAGTTATATAAAATGTAATAATTAATTAAAAACAATATTAGGTAAGTATTTAAAAAAAGTTTATATTTATGGCGGTTTGATATAGTATGACCCTATAATAAATACAGTGGAAATATCAGTAATACTTGAAATTAATTTCTCGAAAAAAAACCAAGAATATTTATGAATTAATAATAAAACATATATGTGAAAAGATAATATAATATAATATACGCTTGACTTTTGGACATTTCTTTGTGAGTTTCACGCTACTGTGTTACCTTGTGAAGAGAATATCAGCTTCATATTTCAGATTATGATATATGTCATTGATGTTGTCCTCTGGAGACATTTCTTGACCTTCACTGCAATGAAACAGACAGATTAATCTAAAAATAAATCTATAGCTTTCTTAAACCAACATCATTTTTTTCAAAAGAATAATAATTTAATCTACATTCATTTTATACATCAATAATAAAAAAAAATCCTTTAGAAGAGATTCTCATCGGTTCAAAGGTCACGACCTCACCTGGAGACCCTCAGAGTGATCTGGACGTAGTTCAAGAAGACAGATCTGCTGAACTCAAACTCCAGTCGGAAAAACACCTGGATGAATAAAACAAAATGTGAAGCCAAACGAAACACAAAACGCAACTAAAGGACGTACTGTCGTCTAATTGGCGGTACTGTGATTAATTGCAATTGCTGCTTTGTACCGGATCTGAACAGAAGGTGCAATGAATTGTGAAGTGAGTGGAATGCAAGTAGTCAGAGGAAGAGTCTGGAGCGACGCCAGCCCAGCGAGAGCACAGGAAACCACACAGAAACACCAACTCATCACAGAATGTACCTGTAAACTCTCTGAGGAACAATCCCACTGAGAGACAGACTGATCGAACACGCATGGTGCACGAGAATCAGAAACTTTGCATATGAAGAGAATTAAGGGATTTTGCATGATGAGTTTTTCCGTTCTGTGGCTTCAGTCGATGTCAGGAGGATACGGACATCTTTTTAACAACCTCTGGCTTCTGTTTTGTCACAGATCGACTCCAACATTCTCTAAAACTGGAACATGTGACATGTATTTTTCCAAGCAATCAGGCAGCAGCATTTTTTTGACCGCATCTTCACGAACTAAAAAGTACCCAAATGAACCCATGCACGTCTTTGGAAATGCTACAATGGAAATAAAACGGCATCAGTGGCAATACCATGTTTTTGGGGATTTATCTTATAAATATCATGCCATATGCATATTGTAATTGAATAGCACAGTATATAACATTGCCATCTGATACCTTCACTAAACCACCACTTGAATGATCAGTAATATTCAGACTAGTCAGTTGTTGCAGGTCTGAGGCATCTCACCTGAGCAAAGGACCTCATGAACGGCGCGCTGATGTTGCAGGTTCGGTAGAGGCTCATATCATCAGAGTTTGGACACTCGATTGCAATGTCTGAAGGTGCCTGAAAAACAAGCACATTTTCGATTTCAGACCAATGCATTTCTGCGGCGAAAAGCCCACAAATGAAGATCATTACAAAGACATTATGGAGTAAATCACTGAATGGAGGAAAACATATTTCATTCATAATTACCCTTAAATGTTTAGGAATTTAAATGGTCAGTGTTTTGTGTTATGAGCACCTATTAGTTTGTGATTATGGAGTTTATTTAGGACAATATTTGGTCGAGATACAACTATTTGAAAATCTGGAATCTGAGGGTGCAAAAAAATCAAAATATTGAGGAAATCGCCTTTAAAGTTGTCCAAATTAAGTTCTTAGCAATGCATATTACTAATCAAAAATTAAGTTTTGATATATTTACAGTAGGACATTTATTAAATATCTTCATGAAACATGATCTTTACTTAATACCCTAATGATCTTTGGCATAAAAGAAAAATCGATAATTTTGACCCATACAATGTTTGTTTTTGGCTATTGCAAAAAATATCCCCAAGCGACTTAAGACTGCTTTTGTGCTCCAGGTTCATAGATGTGTGCCTCTAGGTAACTTATCAATGAGATTAGGATGCTGCCTATGAAGTCACTGAGGTAGTTCACTAGGCTTTGGACCAGATCCACACACACTGACTCATAGTTTCCCTTCCACTCTTGGCCTCTTTATCAGCGACCCCTTCCACCTCACGTTTGAATTCCTTCTTTAATGCTCTAAACCCTCATAAATACAGGTTAGACCTGGGCTGAGACTCAGATCAGGGTGTTTTTCCAGAAAACAAACCTTCAGCACCAGACTGGAGAACTGGAGGTTTGGAGAATGCGTGATGTGTAGGATCGTGCCGTACGCGTTTTCTCCCCGGTTCTCTAAGCGCGCCTCCACCAGCACTTTCCTCCGGCTGGCCTCCACAAGTCCAAGCAAACGGAACTCGCGCCAACGCAAACAGGAATGGAACGACGCAGAACTGCCTGAAAGCGGACAAGAAATAGAGAAGAGGGTTTGAAGGTTTCATCAAGAGATAGGAAGAATTCAAGAAGGTACTGTGTGTAAGACCTTTATAGAGGAGATAGAAATGAGGAGGAACAGAACTTAGCTCGGGCGCTCAGGCCCAACCCACTAGGAATAATGGGGGGAATCTGTCACATGAGAAAACAAGTGATGTTCTTCATCTTGTTTTTCGACGCAAATGTCTAAAGATTCTTAAATGAAGACATAAGAAGTCTTGTTTTCTGAGAAATGGATCAAAGATTAAGTGAATTTATGATTAAATAAGAACAAAATATTTGCTAACGGGTTCAGAAAATTGTACCTAATTCATAGCAAAGTTTTTCATACCCCACTGACAGATTGTTTTCATCTTTTAAGCATAAACTCCATTAGTTGTGTTCAATTATTCAGAAAACATGACTTCATTTTGCATCTATCTTGATTAAAGGATGCTTAGATATTTATACTGGAAAACAAGTCAAAAATACTGAGTAAGAAAATCCATGACTACACTGCAAACAAGTCTTGTTTTCCATTGCAAACATCAAAACATTCTTAAATCATGATACATTTACTTTTTCAGAAAACAAGACACAATATCTTGTCATTTTGCTTCTCAAGTAAATGCATCTTGATTCAAGAATATTTAGACATTTATACTATATAAAACAAGACCAAAATACTAAGTAAGAAAATCCTTTTTGCAGTGTATGAATTTAAGACTTCATACCCAATTTAAGACCTTTTAATGTATGAATTATGACTTTTTAAGACCCTGCTTAAGGACTGAGGTGTTTCAGTGTGCGAGGAAGAGCTAAAATGTGCGTTTGAGGACAAACCTGCGATCTAATAGGTCTGAGGTGCTCTGCAGGACGAGGTTGGGAATGCACTGATCATCATTATCACAACCGTTCCAGAATGGTAGCTGGAGAGAAAGAAATGTCATTTGGAAAGGTGCAAGACAAAAGTGTTATCTGTCTGTCTGTCTGTGTGTCTGACCTTTGACTGCAGACTGGTGGGCCACCCGTCGTCCAGCACCGGCCCTTCATCTGCGTTCTGCAGGCCTACGGTAACACTGAAGATCAGGGGTCGTGTGTAATCTGTCACTTCCTGTGTAAACAAACAGAACGATACCATTTTAGCATTGCAAAGATGATTTTTTTACTGCATATTTGTGACCGTGGACCACAAAAGCAGTGTTAAGTCGCTGGGGTATATTTGTAGCAATAGCCAAAAAACATTGTATGAGCCAAAATTATCGATTTTTCTTTTATGCCAAAAATCATTAGGATATTAAGTAAAGATCATGTTCCATGAAGATATTTTGTAAATTTCCTACCGTAAATATACCAAAACTTAATTTTTGATTAGTAATATGCATTGCTAAGAACTTCATTTGGACGACTTTAAAGATGATATTCACAATATTTTGATTTTTTTGCACCCTCAGATTCCAGATTTCTAATAGCTGTATCTCAGCCAAATATTGTCCTATCCTAACAAACCATACATCAATGGAAAGATTATTTATTCAGCTTTGAGATGATGTGCAAATCTCAATTTCGAAAAATGGACCCTTATGACTGGTTTTGTGCTCAGGGTCACATTTGGTCTTGTTTTCCAGTACAAATATCTAAACATTCCTAAATCAAGATATTTACTAAAATATCAAAATAATGCCAAAATATATACGTTTAAAACCACATGGGGAGATATTTTTCTTGTTTTAAGCATACAGTAAATGCACTTAATTTTTAAATAAATTTTTCTGACTCAATGTTTTAAGAAAGTTAAACAATGTACCTTGATTTAAGAATGATCAGATTTTTATTAAAGATTACCAAGACAAAATAATTTTTTCAGAGGATTAATTTGCACAGATTAATTGTTCACTTTAAGACTAACAATGTGCACTAACAAAAAAATATGTAAATTTTGATTTCATTGGGAACTATGAAACAAATGCCTAATGAATAATGCCATCCTTGCTGAAAAAGTATTCATTTCTGGAACAAAAAAACAACAACAACACCAAAAAAAAATATATCTATAGATCTATTTTTTTTTCAAAATGACAACTCTCAGAATAACTTAGCATGGTAATGGTTATGACAATATATATGTATTTGGTCTTGGTGTAATAGATCTTCTACGCTGCTGCTGAATTGCTGCTGCAGTTGGTTATTGCTGTAGTTGTAGATTATTGCTGCTGCTGCAAGCAAGTACAGGAACTTGCTACTGTTAATGCATACGGCGATACAGTGCCGTGAGTATTTAAGGCATGCTGCTACTGCACAAATAGTATATAAAATAACCCGTAGAAGATCTATACAGGTGGAGCTGGGGAAGGTGGAGGGTTTCAGAGAAACTCTGAAAGCGCGCTGCAGGAAACTCAAGCGAATGCTAGCCAGCTATATAAATGCAAGGCAGTAAGCTCAACCCGTCAGCCTGCTCCATCTAGAGTTTCATGACTGAACCATACATACATACATACATACATCTTACTGACCCCAAACTTTTAGACCTCAATATAGATGCTAGATTCATTAAAAATTGAGCTGAAATGGATAAAAGTGACTGCAGTGTGAACACATGTACAGAAATTGGCTCACATGAACATGGAAATACACTTGCTGGCAGTAATCCGAGTCCGGCCACAGGGTGACGTCATGGGGCTGCGGCTCTTCAGTGCTGTCCAACACGGCTCTGGGGAAATATCTGCTCTCCTCGAAACCAAAGCTGTACCTCAGCGCTGAACAGAAAAGCAACATCTCAATGTCAACAATAGCAACATCTCTGTTTATGCATTTCCAAATATATAGTTATTTTACAAGAGCAAATCCGGTTCGTAATGCACCTTATATTCTTAAAAATAAAGCCTCCAAAAGTTTTGTTTTTTTTCACAGCAGTGCCATAGAAGAACCATTTTTGGTTCCACAAAGAAGCATTCAGTCAAAGGTTCTTTAAAGAACCATCTCTTTCTTACCTTTTTATAATCTGAAGAACCTTCTTTCGCCACAAAGAACCTTTTGTGAAACAGATGTTAAAGGTTCTTAATGGAACCATTTAGACAAAAATTGCATTGTGAAGCACCTTTATTTTGTTGGGAACTAACCCAAATACAAGCCATTTTAGCCCACTTTTGGGTATTCTTATTTGGATATTTTTAAGTGACATTCTGCTAAGCATCTCCTTTTGTGTTCTGCTAAAGAAATCGGAAGAATAAATGACAGACTTTTAATTTTTGGAGAAACTTTAGCCAGCATTTGATAAAAAGGTGAATGCTATCTGTCTGTTTGTGACTCTCAGATGTATTTATGTTCTGTCCTGATCTGATAAGTTCCAGATGGGAAATGTAGGGGATGCCTGACACAGTTTTATGATGATTTCCAAGGACTCCTCTCGCTCTAAATGCTGGGATTAAAGTGTTTTCTCTTTGGCCGGAGGCTTTATGCATTAGGAAAAACTGTTCTAATATTAAGAAGTGACCTTTTGAGCAAACATCTGAAAGACATTACTCAAAGTCACGGGATGCTGGAAAATACAACAAATGTGTATTTATCATTCAGCCATCTGATTGGTCAGTCATTTTCAGGTTTGCAGATAGAGTCCAGTTACATACCGACTGTTTTTGGATCTGTGATCGGTGTCCGCGGCGTGATGTTCAGGCAAACGGTGGCCAACATACATGACACCTCTCGACCTCCTCGGACGCAGTCTTTATTAAAAACATTGATTTTCGAAGGCTCAAAATTAATGCTGATCCCCACACGGACGACACTGCGAGACCTGTTTGAAAACACATGAAGCTATAAAACTGCCTCAGGAGAATTCAGGAGATTTCAATTATGAATCATTTTCGTTTCTCCTAAAATCTCAAAACGAGAAATACAAGCTGAAAGAGATTAAACTATGTTATATATAACACACTAAAAATATTGCGCTAAATATCTTTTGATCTTGATTTGAGTTCATGTTGAGATTACAATGGTCTTTTTTGGAAGCAGAGACTTTTATTTTTGCTTATTTATCTCCATTTAATCTTACTGCTGTCTATGAGAAACAATTATGATACAGTATTAAAGAGACTTAATTTGGGATTTTTTCCCCTCCTATGTGATACCAGGATTATAATCATTAGCTACAACTTAAACCATTAAGAAAATTATTACTTGAAATAAATAGTAAAAGGTTCAATGAAAAAAAGATATAAAGAAAAATCTTTGAACAACCCCACATTTTTAACAATATATATATCATTTTTATTATTATTTCAGCTAGTTGCCACAGCGACATTTCTCATTTTCTGATTTTAACTTGCTGTAATTAAAATAACAACTAAAATAAACAAGTAATTAAATCTATATAAAACAATACCTTTAACAAAAACACAGAACAAAATGACTAAAACTTGAAAATGAAAATGGAATATATATAAAAAGCTAATTCAAAATATTAATAAAAACTATAATTAGTATATCAATGATACTAAACGTAACACTGTGTATACTTCAATCCATTACCATCCTATTAAAAAAAATGCTATGTGAATATTTGTGGAATTAGTAGTGTATTATAATAATACTTCTACAGTAGGTTATATAGTTTATTTCACAATGATGATGGCTCAAGCCGCCAGTGTTATTTTAGCATCTTTGAGATCGAGTTATATTTTTAAATTACGATTTTTTTAAATTAATCTTAAAACCATATTCCTTCTTTTTGGATTCTCTGTTTTCGTTTTAATTTTAGTTTAAGTAATTTAGTTGTGTCTGTTTTTCAGTTTTAGTTATTTTAGTAAAATTTTTGTATCAAGTTAAACTAAATGAAAATGAAAAATGTTGCCTTTGCAACTAGCTGAAATAAAATAAGATTAAGTTTTTAAGTTTTTTTTTAATATATTTTTTATTGATTTTATTTTAAGTATTTTTTGTTTTTGTTTTAGTTAACTATAATAACCCTGTAAGACACAGCTCTGGAAATGGGTGCTAGGTTAAAATTAAAATTAAAATTAGCCCACAAATTACCCTCAAGTCATCCTAGGTGAATATGACTTTCTTCATTCAGACGAATACAATCGGAGTTATATTAAAAATGGTCTTTGATCTTCCAAGCTCTATCATTGCAGTCAGTGGGTGTTGCATTGCTTCAATCCAAAAGAAATTATATAAAAAGCGCCCATCCATAAAAAAATGTCTCACACGGCTCCAGGGGGATGAACAAAGGCCTCCTGTAGCGAATCGATGCGTTTTTGTAAGAAAAATGTCCATATTCAAAACGTAATAATCACTTTAATGTAACTTGCGCTCACTGTTGTACACGGAAGCCGTTCTGGTGGATGACTTATGAGGTATGAGGTCGCTCAGAAGTGACGCACACGGAAACGCAACGGAGAGATCAAAACAAAACAACGGTCACTAATTAGAAGTACAAAAAGAGGATTTGTAAAGAAGAATGTCGGAGGATCCACCCGGAGCTGCTTCTGTGTACAACTGCTTGCGCAAGCTACATTAAAGTGATTATTATGTTTTGAATATGGACATTTTTCTTACAAAAACGCATCGATTCACTACAGGAGGCCTTTGATCACCCCCCGGAGCCGTGTGAGACACTTCTTTTATGGATGGGCGATTTTTATTTAAGTTCTTTTGGACTGATGCATGCAACACCAGCTGAGTGCCATGAAACAGCTTGAAAGATCGAAGACAATTTTAAATATAACTCAGACTGGATTCGTCTGAAAGAAGAAGTAATATACACCTAGGATACTTGATGGTGAGTAATTATTGGCAGAATTTTCATTTTTGGGTGAACTAACCATTTAAGCTATTGGTTCATAAGTATGACTCTTAACTTAACCTGCCCCATGTGACGTGTGTAAACTCACCAAAGCAGAACTGCGGCGCCTAAAGCGCCCACAGACAGATCTATGAGCTCATCTCCATTCAAATCCATCATCCCATGCACACTGCGGCCAAAATAACGGAGACCTGGAGAGATGTCACCAGCGGCTATTCTCTGAGGTAAGGGACAAGAATTAAAAATGAACAAATAAGGTGCAAAAGGTCATACACTCTTAAAAATAAAGGTGCTTCACGATGCCATAGAAGAACATTTTTGTCTAAATGGTTCCATAAAGAACCTTTAACATCTGAAGAACCTTTCTGTTTCACAAAAGGTTCTTTGTGGCGAAAAAAGGTTCTTCAGATTACAAAAAGGTAAGAAAGAGATGGTTCTTTAAAGAACCTTTGACTGAATGGTTCTTTGTGGAACTAAAAATGGTTCTTCTATGGCATCGCTTGAAGAACCTTTTGAAGCACCTTTATTTTTAAGAGTGTACCTGTTATTATATTCTGGAATGCTGTTTAATCATGTTTATTAAATATCAGTGACTCCCAGTTGAGTCTTACCTGTTTGTATTTGGGTTGGATGCTGTTTTGTTGGCCGTAGAAGAGATAGATGGCTCCCTTGTGATTGTCCTCGAGTGGTGCACCCACTACCAGCTCACTGAAGCCGTCGCCATTCAAGTCCGGAAGAGTGGACATGGCCGCGCCAAACCGAGAATCATGGGTCTTTTCTGATGGTCCAAGAGTCCCATCTGGTATAAAAGAGCCCTGCGGAATAAACAGAGAAAGAAAGACAAGAACATTTTCATTCAATTGGCTGTTTAGAATCGAATACTAGTATACTAACCTTAAGCAAACAATGTTGTCGCATGACCTCGTGGCATCCAAACCATCTGAGACGTTGGTTTGAGGCTCATATTTTTGTTAAAATAATCAGTTGATCCATTATAATTAGTGGTGTGGTCTACACTGGATACTGGAACCAAACAGTAAACTGCTATCGTCTGGCGTACTGAGACAAAGTTCAAAGGCTTTGGCATGCCCGCTTTGTCAATCCATTGTGAAAAGCCTCAAGCTGTTGTTTTATTTAATTAATTAATAATTAACATTTTTTTTGCCTAGTAGAAATTATGAATGGCCGGTAACTTAATTGTACAACCACAATTGGCTGCGTGAGTGAAAAAGTTAAAATTTAAACCCATAAATAATTAAATAAGTATCATAGAATATAATATATATATTTGTGCTGTCCAAACCATTAATGATTAATTGCATCCAAAATAAGTTTTTGTTTACAAAAATATGTGTGTACTGTGTATATTATGTATATAAAAATACACACACATACAGTATATATTTTGAAAAATATTTACATGTATATATTTATATTCATATAATTTCTATAATAAATAAGTATATTCAGTATCGCACCCTCGATTTATTAAATTCTACATGATGTGGTGTATTCTATACACATACCCAAGTACATAGTACACAAACATATATTATGTACACAAAAACTTTTATTTTGGATGCGATTAATCGAGATTAATCGTTGCCCAGCACTAAAAAATATATAGAAATTAGTCTGTGTGGTGCTGTAGATTCAGCAGAGGGCGTAAAAAAGCTGTGTAGAAGGACAACGATGAATAGTATCCTACTTCGAACATAACCCAAGTCTTTCTGTGAACAAGTACTCTTTAAGAAAGCAGTATGGTGTTGTGTTTAGGATGTTGTCACCTGTAAGGTGATGGTGTAGATGTAAACTCTGCCTTTCTCCCACCCTTTGTAGAAGTACATGGGAGCTCCGACAAGGAAAATATCCGTCAATCCATCGTCATCCAGATCAATCGGTGCCAGCTCACTTCCATAATACGATCCGATCTACAATTCACCAAAACATGCACATATATGTTAGGCCATAGTCTATGTATCTGTTTTGGGTAGTTTCTAGATTGTATTAACAGGGCTGCCAACTTTTGAGTTCAACTTGGAGTGAGAATTCCCACAGCGGGTTGGGTGGGTACATGTATTGACAATTATGGGAAATATAAATATTAAGTTTACAGCAGTTAATTAAGTTATGTTAAATTATTTTAAGTTTTTTAGGACAAGGACCCCTGGAGCAGGGACCCCTGATGGAAAATGTGTCAAGCAGAGCTACGTATTAAGCATATAGCCTTCAATATTAATAGAAAGGAAACATATTATGATTAAGAATAAATTGCATGTACCCTAATAAAAAAGTTATATATTTAAGTATACTTAACAAAAAAATAAAAATCAGTCCAAGTGCGCACATCCAGTAGGCAAAAAGCTCAATGTGGGTGCTCCACCACACAAGAATTTGAACCAAAAAAATCAAAGTAGGCACACCACAGCTCCAGAAAATACTAAGTATAGTTAAAATCTATTAAAATATTTACTGACAGATAACTCAAGACTTACTGATATAAAAAAATATAATTCAACTTTATTTGGAGTACTACTTCTGCATTATGCACAGTTCATAATTCTGTAAGTCTTAAAATGTGTTTTAATGCAATTTGAGAGGAATTGTATGATCTTAAAATCTAAATGCAAGATATTTAAAGTGTACCTGAAGTGTACTTAGCAATAGATCCACTTTAGCACAATCAAATATACTAAGTATATCTTTAGTTGTACTTCAGCACTACTTCCGCACAATGAAAGTGCATACAAAACTAGTTGTTCCAATTTAGCAGAATTTAAGTATACCAGTTTAGTACACTAAAAGTACAATTGCAGGGCATTTTATTAAGCACATAAATATGAAAATGTATTTGTAGTATACTTAGCATGAAATAAAATTGTCTTAAAATACATTTCAAGTATATCTATTTTTCACTAGGGATATAGCCATGCTTTCTGTTCAGTGGACAAATATACACATTTACTGGAACTTTAGTTTAACATTTTAATTTTAATCTACAGCCTGTTTTTCTATTGCATCAATGATGGAAGACACATTGTGCGGCAGGTTCTTATGAACTTGCGTTTCAACCCTGAAAGTTCCTGCCGACTTTACAAACACCAGAAAACAGGAGATGCACTTTATCACATTCCCGTCTAAGTGCTATCTGAGGGCTCAAACACTCACACACACCCCACACACACACACACACACACACACACGTCTGGTGCATAACAGGTTGATGGCAAATGAATGGTGTGGTCAGCGACCGGCAGCGTTTGAAACAGTAAGCGTTTATTGTGTGCATTCACTGCAGGCCATGCGTACACAAACACTCACACACACACACACACACGTGCAGATGAGATGCACATGGGCTGCAGAGACGCCTGCCATCTGGTCGGGTGGGGGGGGGGGGGGGGACTGAGTCTAGACCTTCACACGCTGTCTCCTGTCCACACACATGGTCCGCATTAATCTACTGATGTGCCTCTCCAAACACGCCACCGTTTGAGAGAGAGGAGGTATGATGGAAAAATGCAGACAGATGGATTAAGGAAGCAGTCAGGGGAAACGTTCACCATTTAGGCCAAGTGCACACTACTACACTCACTAAACAGTTGCGGCACTTTTACATGCACTATTTCATGCAGATTAGCCCTATTATAGATTATTGACAAGGCAGCACGATTTCCATGGAACAACTAACCATGGAATGTTGTTTAAAAGATTGTGGACATTTTGTTCTGATAATGGCAGGAGTAATTTATCAAAAGATGGAGAAGAACATTATAACAAGGCTATTTTTGCACGGACTCGTGGGCTTTTTCATTCTTGCAATTTCATGGTTTTCTGCGGGTCGTTGCCAAGGCATAGGTGTATTACATAGCTGTAGAAAGTCTTAAATTTATTGGCATGGCACTAAATCTTATATGAAATGTAAAAATGAATATCTATAAATATCTACCAATGATGCCAAAAAATCTTGTTGGGTACAGAACAAGAAGCATTAGATGACATTAAAAGACTCTATTTAAAGATCATTTTAAATCTTTACCTATCTTTGCCACTATCCTTCAAATCACTATTTTACCCATTTGTCAGCAAGACATTTTTAATCATTTAAAATATAATAAAATTTAGTATAAATTTTGTATTTAGTCATTTGTATTTAGCATGTTAGCAGTAAAATTGATACATTTTGACATTTTATTTTCACAGAAGTTATTAGAAACATTGAAGTAGACACTTTATTTGCACTCTCTCTCTCTCTCTCTCTCTCTCTCTCTCTATATATATATATATAATCACATACTTTTTTTACTTTTTTATCTTATGTCATTTTGCTTCTCAAGTAAATATATCTTGATCTTAAGAATATTTTAGATATTTGCACTGAACAATGACTAAATTACTGAGGAGGAAAATCACTTGTTTGTGCTGTTGCCAATTTATCGTAGTGTCTGTAAGTACTCTCTCAAGTGTGCACACTAGAAATCTTGGCAACAGGCAGGTGGCTACAATTTGGCACTTACATAAAGTACCAAAAAGTATTATGGTACTGCCATGCATGGCTCAAAAATAAATATTTTTACTTGGTCTGCCAATATTTTCACTGGCCCCACTCCAAAAAAGTAGTAAATTTTTAATGATCATATGCCAAAACAGATATTTATTTCTTCATTTAATGTCAAGTATCTTTGCAAAGTATATATACGTTTTTAATTTGCAGTAAGCCTCACTGTTGAGCCATGCCATGTTTGTTACCATGGTATTCGTGGAAGTACCACGTACTACTTGGAAGTGTAGTGTGTACTTGTCTTTACCTGCTGTCCGTAGAGTGAGTACAGTATGGTGAGGTTGCCGCTGTTGGTCAGTGTAAAGATGACAACTTTCCCCGTGTGGTTGAATCGAGGAGCTCCAGCGACATACAGCTGACCGTGCTGAGCCGAGACGACTGATGACACCATGTACCCTAGAAACAAGTGTCAATTTATACATTATACACGCAGTAAATATGATAAATATTGCCTATACTGGCTTAGAGAAAATACACAATTCAAAAAAACTAATTTTAAGACTAGTTATGAAACTCGCATGTATTTTCTTCCTAGTTTGGTGCTGGTTAGTTAAGTAGCCTTAAATGTCATTTAATATATTCATTTTTGTCAGTCATGGAATCAGATCCTCATTTGGTACTGACCAAAAACGTTTCTTACCCAGATATGCTCCATGGTTCTTCAGTTCCTCTGGGAACTCTTTCATGTACGAGGACTTGGGTGGGATGACTTTACCATGACGGGTCTCTTTCAGAACAGCTCCGTTCCAGTCATATGCCCCAACGGCACCAACCAGAATACCATCCTTTAAGAGAACGGTTTTCATATTCAGTTGTTTAACTTTACTTTTATCATAAACCATTGCACTTTTATGAAAGGGAAATGCACGTACAGTCATAAGTGAAAGAGAAAAAAACACAGCGTGTTGAATCAGAGATCTGGGTTCATGTACCTGCAGTGAGAACTCAGTGAGTGTTCTGGGATGATGACTAATGGCCTGGCAGTGACTTCAGCGGTATAGAGGATGCAAACAGAGAGTTTTGCCAAACCTCTCCTGCACCGATCCTAGAGCTCCTGCCAAAACTCTGCACTGCATTAACATCTGGGACTTTAGTATTCAAATCCATAAGGAGCTGCCCATTCCCAACCAATACCACCACTACACTCAAATACGCTTGGTCATACTGTAGTCCTACTCCAGTTCAGACTGAATGTCCAGTACTAACTAAATGAATGACCCATGCACAACTCAACGGCACAATGCTAGAAAGCTGTAAGAGGTTAAGGGAATTGCAAGCAGTTGCTAAAGTGTTGGTTTAATGGGTTTCTTCGCAGTTGCATTGTGTTATTTTAGTACAATTTATGTAATATTGCAGTATTTATTCATATTTTAAATTAGCTTTAATGTTTTCATTTAATGTGCTTTGGCAATTTGATAAATCTTGTTTTTAATTTTTTTACTTTATTACAGTATTTATTAATATATCAAACTAGCTTTGATTTTTTTAATTTTAAGTTTTAGCAAGTCTTTTAAATGTATTTGTCTATTTAATTTAATTATATTTCTATTTTGCTTACATTTGTTTTTAATTTAAGTTTTAGTCATTTCAGTCTGTCGCCAATGCAACATTTCTATCTTTAGGTTTTTTAAAGTTTTTCCATCTAATATTTTATTTTATTTAAGCTTTATTTCAATTACTTAGTTTTTTTTAAGTTAGTTATTTAACAATAGCAACTCTGTTACAACAAAGTTGTTCTGGGTGGTTGCTAGGGAGTTGCTATGCAGTTTCTAAAGTGTTCTGAGGGGGTTTTAACATGTTTCTATACTGTTACCTAGGTGTTCTGGGTGACTGCTTGGAGTAGTTTTTAGTGTGTTGCTAAGGTGTTGCTATGTGGTTGCTTACTGGCCCAAGTCAAAAGTGTCACATTTTCCCCCTGTTTAAGTAGATTTTTTCACAGGTTTTTTAGTCATTTAATAGTTTAATTCTCCAGCATGCATCATACTTCAAATGTAAATTTTATATCAGCCAGGTTTTGAACACATTTTCAAAAAAGTCGCTATATAGGAGTTTTCAAGCAGCAAACCATGAAAGTCTTATGAAGTAATATTAACCACAGAAAACCACTATTCTAAAAATTTATTCCCGAGGGAAACTCTGGCTTGAAAATGCCAGTTATCTCCTGCTGTTTGGACTATAAACTGAACAGCTTCGTAGTGACAGCTGGCTTAGTAAACACCACTAATAATACACTACACAAACCATATTCTCCAAGAGGAAGACTCAGTCAATTTGCAATTTAATGCACAGGAGAGATATTTTCCATACAAACGGTGGTCGTGTCAGGGATCGGGACCACCCTTTGTGATTAAGCGGACAGAAAAGTCTCCGGCTTTGATATCCTGGATGCATGCGAGCGAGAGCAGCAGTCATCTGTGAGTCTGACTGGAGGCCTAAACTCGCTGCGTTCACTGCCAAAGTTTTCCTCATGCAATGTCGACGTGGACACTTTGACAGAGTTCCATGGCACATTTGCACAATAAACTCTCTCCAATACACACTGTGTGTTGTTCCATTCGCTTTTTATTAGCAGTGCTTGCAAAGGCAAACCCCTGAACAAACCCTTAATATACCCAGAGTATTAAACTTCAGTATGTAACGTTTGTGCTAAAGAAATAAAGAAATAAATAATGCCTCAAATTGTGTGGATTATTGAGGAAAACACTAGCAACCACCCAGAACACCTAGCAACCAATTAGAAATGGTGTAACCATGCAAAGTCAGAAATAACATAATTTTGAATTTCTGACGAGTAAAAACCATTCATGTCTTAATAAATTGGCAGTGGTTTCAATAGTTAAATGTAGTTAGGTGACATTTTGCCATTTCTAATGTAATGTCATTGTGGCTATGCTCTTTGCTCTTTAATATTTTGCAGGCGCATAAAGAGGATAATTAATGTGACTATGTTTTATTGTCATCAACATGAACACGAACATGGATCCATTTCAGCATTTTGAGCACTAAAAACTAATAATTTCTGAGACAGCTTGGAGTAGATTAAAGGTAAAACAAACCAAAAAAAAAATATTATTTTAGTATTACATTGAAATATTTAGATGTATTCTAATAAATAAGTATTTCTTGAAAGGAATTTCGGTGAAAAGAAATGTGCCCAAATGTGCAGTTTTCAATTATATTTGAAATTCATCTTATTTTTATATTTTCTCTTAATTTTAGTTAAAGTAATTTTGTTGTGTATTTGTCATTTTTATTTTATTTTAATGTCTATTTCTGTTTTATTTAGTTTGAGTTATTTTAGTACTGAGAAATGTTACACACACACACGCGCACACACACACACACACACACACACACACACACACACACACACACACATATAAAGGGCTTGCCTTTATATAAATGGTACATAAATGTAGCACAATTATGCTGCCTCGTAAGATCCTTCTTTTATCAAAAATCTCAAGCTGCAACATGCTTTGTGGCGAAAGCAATCCCAGAATGCGTTGCAGGCTCAGAGATGCAGACAATGTGAGATAAATGTTAATTCTAAATTAACTCAATATTTGTGTTTTCTTTGGATTTTAATGCTTGCTGAAGTCCCACGTTGTGTGCTAATGTCAAACTCTATTGGAATCAATTGTAATTGCTATTTGCATGACACACTAGGCCTTTTGAGTGATCCAAATCAGTCACTTATGAGATTTTATATCATTTTCGTTTTTGATTCTATTCAGTTTAATCTATTTCACCAATGTAGACATCTGACAGCAAGGTTTTGGAACAGAGTGTATGAGTTTTTCTAGGCCTGGCAGCTCTTTACGAAACAAAAGCAGTGAAATCTAGTATGCCATGTCCATGTCAGCGGCCCAAGCTAATAAACCAACTTCCAAACGTTTTATTTCCATCTGATTAGGTTTTATTTACTGCAGTCTTGATGGACGCCAAACTCTTTTCCTTATAAAAAACAAAACAAAGTCATTCCTTTAAAAACATTTGCAGCCACAAGCAAATAAGGCCTTTACAAATACAGTCACATGTCCAAGTGTGCACATAAAAGACAAGGGCACGTGTGTGAGAGTGTTCGCTCGAGGAGCCTAATTCAACAAAACCACATGTGTTCTCTGGACTTCGTTCCCTGGGAGAAGTCAAGAATGAAAAAAAATAAAAAAACTTTCCGAGACGTTATCTCCCATCTCGAATTGCCACTGTCAAGAGCGGTTCCTGGAATCCAACAGTGAAAGTTATGAAAATTTTTTTATTTTTCTTTGGGTAAGTTGTCCTTCATCTAACACAAAAGGAGCCCCAGACCTTCAAACCCCTCTCCTGTATGAGATTACTCAAACCGAGAGGGAAGGCGTGAAAAATAGTCTTCCCGACCCTCAGAAGCCGGTCTAAGCTGTTTTCATGCTGCTCACAGCATGTGGAGCGGCTTCAAACATAAACAAGCCTTATTTTAATTGAAAGAGTGGCGTTCCATGCTTCTGTCGGGGCCTAAAAGGACGTGCCTCAGGTTTGTTTTCCCATGGGCACTGAGCGGTAAACGAATCAATCTATCAGTGACTCTTTAGTTTGACTGATTCCGTAGTTTCTGCTCCAGGCTAATGGAAGAGCGTCAAACTCAATCACAGAGTGCAAAAAGCAAAATAACAGCATTTCATGCACCTCACTGAGGACGTAATATAATTCTCCGCACATTAGCGCTGTTGTCAATATTTATATTTCTTCTGTTTGGAACGGATGAAGACGCACTCACCTCTACGATATGTGAGGAGAATCCAGCTTGAGACATCTGCAGACCAAAGGCCGTACCGTTCTGGTTGGTGCCTGCAGAAAAGTCAAAAAATACTAAGAAAACTAGACTGTGGTGGTGACAGTGCAAACATCACTGCAGCGATGCTAATGTGCTGCTAATGCTATGCAGTTTGCTAGGGTGTTCTGAATGGTTTTTATGTTGCTATGTGATTCTGAGGGTTTTTTAGCACATTCCTATTTGGTTGCTAGAGTGTTGAGTATTTTTTATATTGCTATGCGGTTTCTAGGGTGTTCTTTCTCATTTTAGATTTTGATATGTAGTTTCTATGGTCTTCTGAGTTGTTTTTATGTTGCTATGCGTTTGCTAAGGGTTTCTTATGTTGCTATGTGGTTGCTGAGGAGCTCTGAGTGGTTCTTAAGTTGCTATTCAGTTCCTAAGGTGTTCTGACAGGTTTTTATGTTGCTATGCAGTTTCTAGGGTGTTCCAAGTGTCTTATGTTGCTATGCAGTTGCTAAGGTGTTCTGAGAGGTTCTTAAGTTGCTATGCAGTTGCTAGTGTGTTCTGAGTTGTTTTTATGTTGCTATGTGGTTACCTAGGTATCTAGGAGTGGTTCTTAGGGTTCTATTGCAGGCTAAGGTATTCTGAGAGGTTCTTATGTTGCTATGCAGTTGCTAAGATGTTCTGAGTTGTTTTTATGCTGCTATGCGGTTGCTAAGATGTTCCGAGTTGTTCTTATGTTGCTATGTGGTTGCTGGGGAGTTCTGAGTGGTTCTTAAGTTGCTATTCAGTTCCTAAGGTGTTCTGACAGGTTTTTGTGTTGCTATGCAGTTTCTAGGGTGTTCCAAGTGTCTTATGTTGCTATGCAGTTGCTAAGGTATTCTGAGTGGTTCTTATGTTGCTATGTGGTTGCTAGGGTGTTCTGAGTGGTTCTTATGTTGCTATGTAGTTGCTAGGGTGTTCTGAGTATTTTTATGTTGCTATGTGGTTGCTAAGGTGTTATGGTGGTTCGTTATGTTGGCTATGTGGTTGCTAAGGTTGTTCTGAGGGTTCTTTGTTGCAGTATGCTAATGTGTTATGGGTGGTTCTTAGGTTTGATAGTTAGTGCTAAGTGGTCTGAGAGGTTGTTGTTTGCCTATGCAGTTTCTAGGGTGTTTGAGTTGGTTCTTATGTTGCTAGTGGTTGCTAAGGGTTATGGCGTGGTTCGTATTTGATATTTTAGTTGCAAGTGTTCTGTTGTGTCGAGTGGTTTTTATGTTGTTAGTGGTGACTGGGTGTTCTGAGTGGTTCTTAAGGTGCAGTTGCTAATGTGTTCTGAGTTGTTTTTATGTTGCTATGTAGTTACCACGGGTTCTGATGGTTCTTATGTTACTATGCGGTCGCTAAGGGGTTCTGAGTGGTTCTTATGTTGCTATTTAGTTGCTAAGGTGTTCTGAGAGGTTTTTATGTTGCTATGCAGTTTCTAGGGTGTTCTGAGTGGTTCTTATGGTGCCATGTGGTTGCTAGGGTGTTCTGAGTGGTTCTTATGTTGCTATGTAGTTGCTAGGGTGTTCTGAGTATTTTTATGTTGTTATGTGGTTGCTAAGGTGTTCTGAGTGGTTCTTATGTTGCTATGTGGTTGCTAGGGTGTTCTGAATGTTTTTTAGCATATTGCAGTGTGGGTATGGTAAAATAGGAGATTGACGGACTACTTGTTTTAACATGTATTCATTGAGTTCTACCCTCCAAGCTGAAGATCTTCTCTCCCAGAGCATCGACGATATCCTTGAGTGCAGACTCATCAGTGACGCTGAAGAAGTGCTCCTCAGGATCGGTGGCGATGAACTTGATTTCCCTCAGAAAAGCTTCAGGATTGATCCCTCGCCGATTATAGTAGCCAAGAACCTGGAACGGAATTGGAATATCTGAGCTATGCTCACCTGTTCAACCTGTGCACCTGTTTGAACACAACTCAAGTATCTGAGTCACATGACCGGCGGAGAAGAGTAAACCTGAAGAACACATCTGGAGGATTCCACTGGAAAGAGGCATTAACTCACCGCAATACCATACAAGGTGATATTATCCTTCTCACTTTCCTCCACGACTTTCCGTAGGTTTGGGCTGTCGTGCGATTCTCCATCAGTGATGACAATCATGACTTTCTTGGCATCTGGGCGACCTCCGTGTTTGAATGCTTGTGTTCTGTTATAAATACATAGACAAAGACACGTACACACAGTGCTGGGTAGATTACTTACAAATTGTAATCCGTTACTGATTCCAAATCACATGACAAAAATTGAAGTTAGTAACATAATCCATTACATTACGTATTTTAGGTAATATAATCAAACTACTTTTAGATTACTTTTGACCTATCTAATTTTTCACATTGATTTCTAAAACTGGGGTTTGTGAGTTTCACGAAAAGCTAATAAATAATTAAATCATAATTAATGTAAAATTAAAATAAATAATTGTAAAATGACAATAGTTAGAATAAAACTCTTACTAAAAAAAGATTAAATATTTTATCTATTTACTTGCATGTTTTGACCATTAACCGACATCAGAAAACTTTGAATATGCGAATGCGTTGTTCAATTATTGAAATATTAACTTAAAATCTCAGGGGGACATCAAGTAAATATATTAGGTGAAAGACGTTGACAAAAAAAAAAAAGGTTGGCAATAAGAAATAACATGAATGCACAACGTTTATGAAAGAGAAGCCTTTCAAAGAGTGTTTTAAAATGTAATATAATTTAATTACAAGTACTTAATTTTTGGAATCTGATTACGTAATCCAGATTACATGTAGTCAGTTACTACCCAAAGTGAAAGTGAAAACGTGAAAACTCGTGAATCACACATTGTTTCAACTCTGTTTTTACTCCAGTTGAGTTTTGATAATTACATTCATGCATACAAAGAGATTCAATTTTTAAATGAATTTGTCTGTTTAACATGATTTGTGTATTTTATGAGTTTATCCAAAATTACTCTGCATTTTAGTGTGATTTATGCAATTGCAAAACTCCAATTCCAATTTGAGTTGAATGAAAGCTTATTTCCGCCAGATTACAAATGTATAAAAAAACGCAATTGTGACGTCTAATCTAACAATTATTACTTTCTTCTTACAATTGTGAGTTTGTCTCACAATTCTCAGAATTAAGAATTGACATCTCGCAATTTTGACTTTTTTTTCCTCAGAAAGTAGTTATCAGAATGTGCTCAGGTCAGGTGTCTAAACATTTTTTGGGGGAAAACAGAATTGCGTGTTGTAAAGTCAGAATTCTAAAAAAAAATGAGATTAAAAGTCACAAGTACCATTTCTTTTTCATTTTTTCATTCCGTAGCTAGAAAAAGTCAGAATTGTGAAATGTAAACTGAGGTTTAGTCTAGATGTAAATTCGCAGTTGAGAGTTTATATCTTGCAATTGTGGGATATGAACTTGCAGTTCTGGGAAAAACAACTATGACATAAAGTCGCAATTATCTTTTTCTTAATTAGTGCTGTCAAACAATTAATCGCGATTAATCGCATCCAAAATAAAAGTTTTTGTTTGCATAATATATGTGTGTGTACTGTGTATATTTATTATGTATATATAAATACACACACACACATGATGTAATATTTAAGGGAAAAAATATGTTGGGTCATATATTAAATATATTTATAATTAAATTTATATTGATATTAAAATTAGTCATGTAAATACAGTAAAATATTTTTCAGGATAGTTGTAATGAATGTGTATTGAGATACATAATAATAACACAGAAACACACACATATATTAGCAAACAAATAAACTTTTATTTGGATGCGATTAATCGCGATTAATTGTTTGACTATCACTATTTATAATCACTATTTTTTATATATATACATTTTTATTCCATGGCATAAATAAGCTTCCATATATTCCATTGTAAATAATGATGCACAGTTAGTGAAAGTTAGCGAATAGCAGACAAACACGCCACTGTACCGAGCCTCACTGATCGCGAGAGCCGTGCGTGTTTCCTCGCCGCCTCGCTGGTCGATATTCTTAGCTGCCGCTACAACCTCCTCAACCGTACGGAAATCATCCAGCCGAAACTCGTTCACCACTCTCGCACCGTACTGGACCACCCCAACCTGGACAACAGGACAAAACACCTGGTGAGATAACGTCTATATGCTTTTACATGTCATATTCTTGTCAAATTCTGTTGTTCAACTTAGTAACTGTAATGCATCAAACCAAAAAATAAAATTGCTAGAAAACATTTAAAATATATCTAGGTATTTCTACAATGCAACATGGTAGGTAGGGTGTTCTGAGTGGTTTTAATTAATATTCTGTTAATAATTCTGTATGAATGATCAGATTAGTTTGCACTGTTTGATGGGTTCCTGAGCCTAGGAGTACAGTGGTAAGTTCTGTTATTGTACAATCCAAACAGTACATAAATCAAAGTCAGAACAGTCCAAAACTGATTTTCCAGGTCGTAATTCAGACGCACCTGGATCTGTCCTGGACCGACGTAAAACTTCTGTAGCACATTAATCAGGAAATCTTGAACCTCATACCAGGGGTAGATTGAGTTGGATCCATCTAACACAATCACTATGTCCATGTAGGTCTCGCATCCTGTGGAGAAACTGCTGCTGTCAATATGCATGTGATCTGTAGTCCTTAATGAGAAGAATGTTTATCAGTGAAGAGTTTGGCTTTACTTTGAAAGGCTGGAGCGATGCTGTGTGTGAAGTCGAAGCTGCTGTTGACTCTTGAACAGATGCCTGTGCTGTAGTAGGAACTTCCACACTCGTACGACCACAGCGGCCCACATGCCTAAAACACATTAAGCATTTTACTTCCGCACTTTGATGAAAAATTATGATTTTTTTTTTGCATAAAGCATATTACCACAAAGCTGTTGTCTTTTGGATTGGAGGTGAGAGTCATTCCCAACCTCATTTTCTCTTTGCGTTCAAACACGTTGTTCAGGGATACCTTTTCTTAAAAACAGCCAAATGGCAAGAGAAAATTGAGAGAAAAATTATAAAAGGTTTTGTTACATTACACCTTTTTGAAGCTTAAAGGGGTCATTGGATGCAAAATTCACTTTTACATGTTGTTTGAACTGAAATGTGTTGGCAGTGTTTGCCCATAACCACCCTATAATGATAAAAATCCACTAAGTGGTTTTTATTTAATCCCTATAAATAATATCCCCTTTCTCAAATCAAGCCGTTCTCAGGTTCTTGGCTGTGTGATGTCACACAGAGCCTGGCCCCTCCCACAATCGTTGATTGACACTAGTGTTTTTCCTTAGACCCGCCCTCAGTGAGCTGTCATCAGTCCACCATTGTTTCACCGTTGGAGCAGTTGTAGACAAGAATGACTTCTAAGCGATTGAGGTGTTCTGTTGTTGGATGTAATAATGAACACAGCAGTCATCATTTACTCCCAACAGTGCCGCTGAAGACACAGTGGATTACTTTTGTTTTTGAAGGGAATGAGCCCCCGATCTATCTAAATGCATCTATCTTCGCGCAAATCATTCGTGATCCAGCTTCACCTACAGAAGAACTGAGTATAAGGTTCATTTTATGAATCTTTGCAAATCGCCTTTCCTATTAATGTGCTAATTAGCAAGTTTCAGGATAAATGTGGCTAAAGTAAACAGTCTCATGAGAACGGCTCACGGAAGAGAGGGGCGGGGTGAGCAAAGCTTATTAGCATTTAAAGGAACATGCACTAAAACGGGTTGCTGTGCAGAGCTGTTTTTGACAGGGTAAAAAGGGAACCATTTGAGAAATTTTTAACCAAAGTATGTTATAGATTTCTCATTAAGACCCTAAAGAATCATATAAACTTATACCAAATGGGCATCCGATGACCCCTTTAAGTCTTCCCTGCCATGACGAATTTTTCAGGCGTTCCGTATATACGAAGGAGGCGCTATATGTAAATAAAAATAATGTGATCATCAAACATTAAGGGACCTATTATACAAAATCAACTTTAGATGGTGTTTGGACATAAAATGTGTGGCAGCCCGTGTAACAAACCACCCTATAATAAAAAATACTTTTTTGAATCCCCATAAACCAAATCCCATCTCACTAGGCCTACTGTTTGGTTGCTTCTAAGCAATATGGCATCACATTGCATGGGCCGGGCCACGGAGGCTGATGTCAGCCATGCTTACTATAGGTTACGACCTCAGAGGTTGTATGATGTTATCATTTGCTCCACTATTGAGCAGCTATACTGTTAACAAGTGTCCTCGTAAGCAATCCGATGCTCTGTGTTTGGACTGTAAGACTGAACAAACAGGGCTGACATGCGCCACTGAGGAGCAGGATTACTTCTATTTTTCAGGTCAGGCGGCGCAAGCTCTGTAAACCATCTACGTTTCGTCTCACTTTTCAGTGAATGTGGCTCTCATATACGGCTGAAACACCGGTTATCTGCTCGGTAATGCGCTTATAACTTGTTATTGCAGTAGGTAGCAAAGCAGAGAGAGTATACACGACGCCCTCTTTGGAGACGGTGGCAGGAATATGCAGCTCATTTGCTTTAAAGGGATACACACTAAAACAGCTCTTTTTAGAAACGCCTCAAAAATGACATTTCCAGTATGTAATAAATTACCTGTGGGATATTTTGAGCTGAAACTTCACAGACATATTCTGGGGACACCCAAGACTAATATTACATCTTGTAAAAAAGGAGCATTATAGGTGCTCTTTAAATAGCATATAAATTTAAAACTGACTAAAGCTACCGAATGAAATGTCGATCCAGGAAGTGGTTTAGGACTGTGAAGATTTTGGGGTGTTGATGGAAATGATCTACTCCATCTGTTTTTTGATCATCGTTCTGAATCAGATCCAGATGTACTCTTTGACGAAACGTGATTGTCGTAGCTTTTTGTTCGACATGTTTGCTTTTTTAATGAAACTTAGGGTTAGGGTAAGGGTATTTATAAAAAAAAGAACGCATGAAGCTAGAATAAAATAGTTTGAGAGCAGAGGCTCTGTTCTTTCTTTTGACATATAGTATTGCATGTTGCATAAAAAATATTTTGGGGGCCATGCCATTTTTGTGAAGATGATTAAAAATGCTGGCAGTGGCTGCCAACATTTTCTTTTTAATGCTGGCAAGGAAAGAGTTAATATTGAGGCGTCAGACGGGTGATATGATACCTAAATGCAGTCGCGTGCAGTTTGTGGCGGGTTTGCCGTCTAGTGGACATCTGTAGACATCACCTGTCTGGTGTTCACCGCTGCTCTCAAAGGGAGCTCCAACCAGGAGCCTGAAATACAAGAATATTCATCCTCAAATACTTATACAACATGCATTATTTGATCAGGGTTAATTGTTTGATGTAATCTTCAATTATGCATCATGCTTTATTAAAATCTAGTTTGGTATATTTGTTTTTTCTAATGCACTATTACAGCTTTAATTGTTGTTTTTTTTATTTAAGAAAAACATTGGGAATAAATTGGTGAACAGTAGCAGCTGACTCCAAACAGCCATTTTATGAGAAACACAAACGGGATCACAAGTTCAACATTCCAGCTGCGTTCCAGAGCTCCAGTCGAAGTCATTCACTCCCTGATAGGAGTCAACGCCACACGAGCCCAGCAGCAGCGAACTGCTAAGCAGATTTTTCCAGCTTCTGAGGTACCTCTGAGACAGAGCCAATACCAGAAACCAACAGCAAACTCGGTAATGCTGTTCGCATTGAGATCAAGACGTTTAGAACTGCGACAACAAACCACATCCCAGAGTTTGGCCTGTGAAATCCATCCATGGCAATGTTTACATTCCTCCACGGCCACTGCGACCTACAGCCGTGTGTGTTTTTTGAATCACAGAAATGTCAATTTGTGCTCCTGTCATATTGTCAATATGGGGGAAAAAACAGCATAAACTAGTCTGAGGTGGTTTGTTGGTCTTAACTGGTCAACAAAGTGGTTTTCAGTAGTCAGGATGGTGTAGATTAATAGTTTTACCTACAATCTTGAATCAGAAACATTTAGTGCTCTTGTCATATTGTCAGTACGAAAAACCACCCAGCATAAACCAGTCTAAAGTGGTTTGGTGGTTTTAGCTGGACACCAGGGTGGTTTTCACTAGTCAGGATGGTCTAGTTTGATGGTTTTATAGAGGTTTTGGGCACTTAAACCAGCTAAGCGAGCTTAAAAACAACTAAACCTACCAGCAAAAAACCAGCAAACTACCTTATTCTTGTGTAAAGGTGGTTTGTTGGTTTTATCTGGCCAGCAGTGTGTTTTTCATTAATCAGTAGGTCTAGTTTGATGGTTTTATTTGCAAGCATGTGTTTTGTATGACAGAAACGTTACCGTCAGTCAATTTGCAAACTTGTCATATTGTTCATAAAACAGCATAAATCAGTCTAAGGTGGTTTGCTGCTTTTAATTCACCACCAGAGTGGTTTCAGCTAGTCAATATGCTCTAGTTTGATGATTTGTGACACTGGAGCACAAAAACAGTCTTAAGTCGCTGGGGTATATTTGTAGCAATAGCCAAAAATACATTGTATGGGCCAAAATTATAGATTTTTTTAAATGCAAAAAATCATTAGGATATTAAGTAAAGATCATGTTCCATGAAGATATTTAGTAAATCTCCTACTGTAAATATATCAAAACTTAATTTTTGATTAGCAATATGCATTGCTAAGAACTTCATTTGGACAACTCTAAAGGCGATTTTCTCAATATTTAGATTTTTTTTGCCCCCCTTTAGATTCCAGATTTTCAAATAGTTGTATCTCGGCCAAATTGTCATATCCTAACAAATCATACATCCATGGAAAGCTTAATTAAGTTTTTTTTTTTTTTAAATTGGACAACTTAAGGAATGGTTTTGGCAGTCCTAGGGTACTCATTTTAATCTTACGTTTGAAACTAAAAACCAGATGAAAAACCAAGGCAGGCTGAAGAAAACAAAAATAACGATAACTAAGTCCAGCAAAAAAATTTGTGTTGTTTTTTTTTGACCCCTCTTTTTTGTGGAGAGTAAGAAGAATCTGTCTGTGTGCCGGCTCCTCGGAAAAGTCTCAATTACTCGGCTTCATCTGTGTGTGCCCCCAGTAGGTTCCCCGCCCGATGGGATTTGGCGAGGGAGAGATGGTTAAAACTAGTCGTTTAAGCAGGCTAATTCATTTGCTGTATCCCTTGGTAAATTAATTAATATGGCAATTTTTCAGTACAATGTAAAGTACACTGTAAAGATGAGTTTTCAAAATAAAACAGATTATTGGAGTACGTTTTACAAGAAAAAAAACTACTTAATGAAGACGCAAAAAATTGTTGCTAAAACTTTTTAAAATTTCACCATTAAAAATTAATTTATATGTTCTCCGTCTTCTTTTTAAGGGTTTGTGAACGTTATGAAAGTTACTAGCAAACTCTGAGTGAAAATTACCCCCTTTTTTTTTTTTAGCATACCATAGTAGGATTTGTTTTTGCTTTAAGTCACATGATGGATTGCATTTGATTTTGGGATGTGCAGCACTCTTAGTTCCCACAATGCACCACTTTCTGAACGTCAGTTATTATTGAAATGTACCATTACACTTTGGCACCTGTAGTGAAGGTTTAGTCTATCCTGAGGCAAAGTTATTTGAGGAACGTCAAGTTAAACCCAGTCGTTTTTTCCAAGCCACCCAATGCTAATACAACATGCCAGGGCTTTCAGAGCTCAACATCTTAAAGGATGACAGACCATTTGAACAGTCCTAAACAGCCTAAAGTATCCCAGCATACTCCTAAATGAATAGTTTAGAATTTGTTTACTAATTTTCATGTCGATCGAAACCTGTATGCTGCCTTCCATTTACATTGTAATAGAAGCTAGCACACTAATTGCTCTGTGAATCCATCCAGTCATATGTATTTTATTAGGTTGGGTTTTCCACACTGCAATGAAAGAGTAAATTTGATCCTATAATGATATTTTGGGTTAGCAGCAAACTATATGATTGCAAAATGGTGGAGAAACAAAGGCTTGTATTCACTCTGACAGATTAACTTTCAAAGCATTGAATTTTGTGTTCATCTGCTGCTCCTTTTTACATTGACTATCACTCTATATAGACTAATATAGTCAGATACAACAATCATTTTTCAAATATTTTTTTACAATGTATACTGATAAATTGAACATTCACTTCAATGGTATGAGTAAACATTAGGACTGATTACTGAAAGCCATAGGTTCAAACACAATCATGAGTTGACTGATAAACTCACTAAACAGTTGCACCAGTTTTGAAGACAGTATTTCTGTAATCACTTCTAGTTTTCCAGGTATGCTACACTGGTATCTACTGTACATTGCAGAATATGCACTTAAAGCATAATGCACTTAAACATTCTCTTTTTTTTCTCATTCTCTTTTTTTCTAGCACAAACAAATGAACTTGCAATGCAAATGAGGCTCATTATAGTACGCACCTTGTTCAGTGCATTAAAAGTTTGCACTGTTTGCATTTAGATGCATGCATTTTATCCAAAGCAAATTACATTGCATTTACTGGGAATCAGAAAGTTTTTTTGTTGTTGTTTAAATGAGTAGTTTATATATTTTTTTCTGTTAGAACAGCCAGCATTTGCATTTGGCTGTGTTTTGCGATTTTGTGTGCTAAAACTATGCAGACCGTATATGCAAATGAAGGCTAACAGCACGTTCAATTCATTTTAAGAGAATTTTCCCGTGTCCGACTCTAATCCGTTTAGTTCTTTGTTGTCTGAACCGCAAAAACTGTGCGAAATCCATAGTTCCTACAAACCCAATCCAAACCATATTTGTATGTGGTCTGAAATCTGATTAAAATTGGAATTTTAGAAATGCATTTCAGTCTAAACGGTACAATCAGATTAGTATTAGTTGTAATATCCTGGATATTGACTTCGCTGTCTGAACAAACGGATCCGATTTCAGCACTTGCACAGTGACGGTGCAGACGGTCAGCCCTAAATATTGGATTTGAAAAACTAATCGGAATTGGGTGCAAAGCCACCTCGCGTTCTTTCAGGAGCTGAAATAATGTACTTCTGTGTGTCACTTTTGATAAAAGCATCTGCTGATGACATTAGCTAGAAACCCAGCTGAAATATAGACTGATGTTGTTCTTAATCGTGCATATCGGAACATGTTGACATGTGGATACCAATATCCCTAAAGTATACTATAAATTCTTCATTTAAGCTCATGAGTTATGCTGAGGAAATGCATCACTGAAACAGAATCAGCAACTAGTACTTTTTAGTGTTTACCATTAATGTCAACCCATTTTATGACCGTAATGTGATGTATTTTTATATGAAACAGGAGACTCTGCCAATGGGGTCAGAAAAATAAACTTAATTCAAGTTTATTTCTCTGACCCCATTTTTTTGTTTGTTACAAACACACAGCTTTTGGCTTCTCCAGATGTTCACTGATGGACTGGATTGGTGTGGATTACTTGTGGATTATTGCAATGTTTTTATCAGCTGTTTGGACTCTCATTCTGATGGCACCCATTCACTTCCATTGGTGAGCAAGTGATGTAATGAAGAAACAAACGCATCTACATCTTGGCTGAACTGAGGGTGAGTACATTTTCAGCAAATGTTCATTTTTGGGTGATACTATATATGTAAAAGAGGCACTTTTTATTTGGTGGAATTTAACAAAACATCCAGTCACTCTTGCATGTAAACTAGGCCTTGACTAAAACAACAGGGGGTCATTTTTTGAATAGTGTGCAAAACTTAACATAATCATTTTAGATGCATGTGTTTTTAAGAGCTAAAATATTTTAAGCAAAAGTGTCCTTTAATTTTTTAAGTGACATTCTACAGAAATGGAAAAACAGCATTCCTCTCGGCTCTGCGCAGTAAATCGCATTCCAGAGGGAAGCGCGCGCCACACTGTTTGTCTTGCGATGGGATGCACAGGAGGGGGTTTGTGAATTACAAGCCACAAAACACATACTTTCCAGAGCTCGCGCTCGCAGACGGGTCGAGACAAGTGCAAATACTTTCCACTTATTTACCTGTGCACATCAAAGGCCCCCAGGTTTCTCAATGCTGGGGGACCACGAGTTCTCCATCAGTGATGACAAACCTCAGGATTAAACAACAGGAAGCTGACGTCTGGATTCGGTGGTTTTGGTGCCATGGGAGTTTGGTTAACGATGTGTATTCTTTTGTGTACCTGGGCTTTTATGAGTCAAAAACAATACCCTGTGTTTTAAAGGTTGTAAACTGTGAGCATGTAATATTTAGGACTAATTGATTAGCTTTAACATACGTTCCAGTAAAGACTGGCTGGGTTACAGTAATGCCATTACTTGCTTATGACGTCACATTCTGCATAGCAGCAATTATACATGCACCTGGTCCTAAAATGTATGTTTAACATTGTGGTCTAAATCTGATGTCATTTTATGCATATTAGTATATGCAATTTTTCATAGTCACATACTCAGTCAGGCTTCATAAAGAGGGAAAAACTGAAACATTGCATTTCTTTCAAAACATTGATCCGTCAACTTCGTAGTCAACCAATCATGTGATTTTGGGGCGGGACTTGTCTGTTTGCCTGACCAATAATAAAAGGGTTGGAAATACTGGAGAATTAGTGCAATACAATTTTAAATTACACACTTTTGTGGTGTAGAATAAACATTTTAAATGAAAAATTATTAAGAAATTCTATTGACATATAGACTGAAAAAAAGTCAATATTAACAGTGTTTCCTACTGGTTTCCTTTTTTTGCAGCGAATCATATTTTTAATGTTGGAAAATATGGTTTGTTATTGACTAACCTCACTTTGTTTGCAAAAATAGAGCTATAGGATGAGCAGCACCACCACTAACGCATTGAATTTCTATGAATTATAATCCATAACCCTGAAATTGTACGACTAAATGTCCACAGTTATGACTCACTTGCTACTATGAACATTTGTTATTGGTTGTGAATGGTTTTGCTTATTGCTTATTTAATTTCCCATGAATTTGCTCAGATGCAACTGAAGTACGTTGCGTCGG
Organism: Sinocyclocheilus anophthalmus; assembly: GCA_018155175.1. Classification (NCBI taxonomy): domain Eukaryota; kingdom Metazoa; phylum Chordata; class Actinopteri; order Cypriniformes; family Cyprinidae; genus Sinocyclocheilus; species Sinocyclocheilus anophthalmus. The sequence goes on along the minus strand of JADLZN010003691.1, from coordinate 22,806 downwards.
GAGAACCAGCTTGATTTACTTCGGTGAGAGCGATTCGTCTTCCTTCTGGGAGAGTTTCAAGGTTGATTCTGAGACTGTGTGTTTGCCAGCAGACAGCAGAACCATGAGCACGATCGCATTTCACAACAGTATTTCATCTGAAAAAAATGATGGATGAAACTATGCAAGGAGAGAATTATTGCTGAACTTCTGCCTTTCTCTATAATGTCTTGATTGTTTCTTCTAGGCAGCCATGAGAGAGAGCAAATCAAGAAGTTTCTCCTTAAGGAAAAAGTCAAACTGTGCTTAGATGTGCCAAGATATGAAAGTCAGAGATCTCAATATGAACTCAAACATTTCTCATCAAATGGTCTGAGCTGCTCTACATTTGATTTATAGTTCTGTACTCATACTGTGTGACAACGAATGACTCATTTGTGTCTTTTTTTTCATTCTTCACACATTTTAGAAGAAACATCTGTGACGATGTTGATTCTTCAGAGAAGCATGGCTGCAAACTCCATCTCATGAGGTATGAAAGAGCAACACCAGAGCTGTAAAATGTTCATTTGGGAATGTTTTCTCAGGCCTATGAAACTCAAACTGGGAATATAAAATCAAGGTTGCCATCAGGTTTTCATACAGAGCTAGTTTTGATGATCTTTACAGATCAGTTTCTGAAGATGCAGTCTTACCATTTCTGCCCGTCTGCCTCGTGTTGTTGAACCGTATATCCAAACTGAGCCTCCTTCGAACCCTTGATGATTTTTGCATGTCTGGTGTCAATATTAAAGCAGGTCCACCGCCCTGAAATAAACCCAAACAGCTTTTCAATTTAATTCAGTTGGCAGTAAATGGATTAAAGTAATGGTAAATACTTTACCATTTGTAGACTGTTACATGCTTATATGCAAAACTATTGGGCCCTATTTTAACGATCTAAGCACAAAGTCTAAAGCGCACTGCGCAGGTGCACTCAGGGCGTATCTGAATCCACTTTTGCTAGTTTAACAACGGTAAAAATGGTCGGCGCGCCCGGCGCATGGTCTAAAAGAGTTGTCCCTATTCTCTTAATGATAATGGGTGTGTGTTGGGCATATGTGCAATAACCATCGAGCTCATCTCCCATTCCCTTCAAGAGCCCGTTCGCTCAGCGCCATGGCGAGTTGCTATTTACAACGGCGGAATTTTGCAGTGCAAAGGACACAACGCGTCTCTAGAGAGGAATGGATCTGCCGTGCCGAGCAAATAGGTATGCGCGTAATTCTGATACATGCAGTGACTATCCATCATGACATACAGGCATTTGTATATTTATGGAGCCTACACAATAATAATCTTTTACATTGTAATCCTTTTATTTTTAATATTTGGCATGTTTGTGTACTGCCGTGCGTCCCTGTGTGTGTAATAAGCAAAGTATACGAGCGTTGTGCATCTGCCTATAGGCGCATATTACTAACTCCTCCTTAAATAACAGAAACCTACTGCATTGAATAGTTGGGTCATGGCGCAGTCTATTTCACAGGCCTCAAATAGCAACGCACCAGAAATCGCCTTAACATCCCTCGTTTCAGGCCAGCAACGCCCATAGGTGCACAATGAAGCACAAATGCATGAAAAGTATATCTGCGTTGGGTCGGAAACCTAGCAAACAAAACACTTTGGTGCAACCTGCACCGGTGTCGGATAGGGGCCCATTGTTTTTTATGCACGGTTTAAGTTTTGGGGGTTTTTTTTAATTTTTATTTTATTCACGTAAATTGTACTTCTTTAGGCTCGTGGAAAGAAAACATCCAATATACACATTTAAGTGTTTATTTTATTGGACTTTATTTACTTGTGTATGTATGTTATTTACTTGTGTCAATTACAAATCAGACCTTTTCGCTTCAGCAGTACTTACAGTGGGGAAAAAAAGTATTAGGTCAGCCACCAATTGTGCAAGTTCTCCCACTTAAAAGATGAGAGAGGCCTGTAATTTTTCATCATAGGTATACCTCAACTATGAGAGTCAAAATGAGAAAAAAAAATCCAGAAACTCACATTTTGTAGGATTTTTAAAGAATTTATTTTGCAAATTATGGTGTAAAATAAGTATTTGGTCAATAACAAAATTTCATCTCACTACTTTGTTATATACCCTTTGTTGGCAATGACAGAGGTCAAACATTTTTCTGTAAGTCTTCACAAGGTTTTCACACGCTGTTCCTGTTATTTTGGCCCATTCCTTCATGCAGATCTCCTCTAGAGCAGTAAGGTTTTGGGGCTGTCGCTGGGCAACAAGAATTTTCAACTCCCTCCAAAGATTTTCTATGGGTTGAGATCTGGAGACTGGCTAGGCCACTCCAGGACCTTGAAATGCTTCTTTTGAAGCCACTCCTTCGTTGCCCGGGCGTGTGTTTGGGATCATTGTCATGCTGAAATACCCAGCCACGTTTCATCTTCAATGCACTTGCTGATGGAAGGAGGTTTTCACTCAAATCTCACGATACATGGCCCCATTCATTCTTTTCGTTTACACGGATCAGTCGTCCTGGTCCCTTGCAGAAAAACAGCCCCAAAGCATGATGTTTCCATGCCCATGCTTCACAGTAGGTATGGTGTTCTTGGATGCAACTCAGCATTCTTTCTCCCCAAGTTGAGTTTTTACCAAAAAGTTCTATTTTTGTTTCATCTGACCATATGACATTCTCCCAATCCTCTTCTGGATCGTCCAAATGCTCTCTAGCAAACTTCAGATGGGCCTGTACATGTACTGGCTTAAGCAGGGTTACACGTCTGGCACTGCAGGATTTGAGCCCCTGGCGGCGCAGTGTGTTACTGATGGTAGCCTTTGTTTCTTTGGTCCCATCTCTCTGCAGGTCATTCACTAGGTCCACCCGTGTGGTTCTGGGATTTTTGCTCAAAGTTCTTGTGATCATTTTGACCCCACGGGTGAGATCGTGCGTGGAGCCCCAGATCGAGTGAGATTATCAGTGGTCTTGTATGTCTTTTATTTTCTAATAATTGCTCCCACAGTTTTTTTTTTTCACACCAAGCTGCTTACCTATTGCGGATTCAGTCTTCCCAGCCTGGTGCAGTTCTACAATTTTGTTTCTGGTGTCCTTTGACAGCTCTTGGTCTTGGCCATGGTGGAGTTTGGAGTGTGACTGTTTGAGGTTGTGGACATGTGTCTTTTATACTGATAACGAGTTCCAACAGATGCCATTAATACAGGTAACGGGTGGAGGACAGATGAGCCTCTTAAAGAAGTTGTTACAGGTCTGTGAGGGCCAGAAATATTGCTTGTTTGTAGGTGACCATATACTTATTTTACTGAGGAATTTACCGATTAATTCTTTAAAAATCTTACAATGTGATTTTTCTGGATTTTTTTTTTTCTCATTTTTGTCTCTCATAGTTGAGGTATCCCTATGATGAAAATTACAGACCTCTCTCATCTTTTTAAGTGGGAGAAATTTCACAATTGGTGGCTGACTAAATACTTATTTTCCCCACTGTACACACCCAACTTAAAACCTTTTTTTTCCCCTATCTACAGTGGTTTCAGTCTAAAATTATTAGAAACCTATATTCTGTAGGTTTTTACTGAGTTTTTTTAAATATATAATTCCTATGGTATAAATGTAACATTTTACTTCTATAAACATGGTAAAAATGTTTGTTTTCTGTCTGTCGACAGTATTTTCTGATATATAGAGTGATAAAAAAAGAGATATCCAAAATCCCCATAAAAATCTTTAACTTTTAAAGTTCAACAAAATGAAAAAAAAATTATCTTGCCTTCTAATGTGAGCACTAGGAATAGTGATGCTTGTCTTAGCAAATGCTTTTTGGCATAAATACTGTGAAACTGCAGCACTCACATTAAGAGCCACTGATAAAAGTTCTAAATGTTACAATACGTCTAAGGAACGCTTATTCTATTCTTGTGCTGTTTTAAAGGAGGCACAATTTATCTCACATAGTCCACAAAGATGATAAACCGTCAATGAGACCACATGAAAGAGCAGGAGGGAAAGATTGAAGCTAAACGCCATCGGCAGCACATATGAAAGGGAATTCTGCGTCCTGTGATGGTCTATTCACATCCCTCGGCTTCTAGCATTCCCAGCCTCTGGATTTCATTTAAATGTTTTTTAGGAAAGGTCACTTGGATGGGAAGCAAGAATATGGTATCATAGAAGTGATGTCACATCGCCTTTCGAGTTTAGTTTCCTGGAGAAACGTTTCCCTTGACAGAGGGGAAAAAAAGGAAAAAGGGTCAGTCATATTTCCTCCATATTCTTCTCTTTTTCTCAGCAGGATGAAAAGTCCCAACAAAGAAAGAAGCCCAGGATGAAAAGTCATCACACTTAAAAAGACGCATTGGCCTGTTGTGAAGCCAACAAAAAATTAAAATATGTTTCTCACATTCACAGTCTCATTGATTGTGGAATGCATTTTGGAGAGTGTCGTTTTGTCTTATAGACAGGAATGTTCTGGCCTCAATACAAGATATAACGGTAGTTTTTGTGTTGTAATGTGTTACCACAGAAAATAATATTTGCTTATCCATCAGATTTGCTTAAAAAAAGTAAAATCACGACTATGGGGTCATGCACTTTGAAGGTTTTGACGTGAAGCTCTTTTTTTAATGCTTGAATGAATTCTTCCAGACAAAAATGGTATTTGAACTCTAAAGCACAATTTTAGACAACTGATCTAGGCCAATAAAATGTTTGCTATTTGTGGTTCTTGTTGGTCCATTGGCTATCCGTTAACATTTCCGCTCATTTCAGCATGGAAGTGCCAAGAACATGCTGAACATTTTTGTTGGTGAGCACTCAGTTCTAGACTGATCTTTTTGAGCCAATCATCTGAGTCGTAAATGTCATGTGACCTAATAATTCTACAGCCACAAGAAAATGACATTGGCGCCACGTGAACACACGAGATGCCAAACTCGCACTATTTCTGCTGACGTCCAGACCGCAATCATTCAGTGGGGGTGAGTGAAAATGAATTTTTGTGTGAACTATCCCTTTAAATCGTATTCAGGGTTATTTCAGTAGTATTTACATGCTATAATTAATAGTGTTTATTACTAATTTTTTTGTTTGAATAGCTTTTTATTGTTAATGCAAATTTCCTTAAAATTTTCAAATTTTTGTGATTTTTAATGCACATTGTTTTAATATTTAGAATTATTTTTTATTTCAGTTTTACTACTTCACCTTCAATTTTCTTCAGTTAGTTACGGCCACATTTCATTTTTATCTTTTTTTTTTTTTTTTAAGTTTTTATCTAATATTTATATTTTATAATATTTCAGCTTAACTGATATATAGTTTTACGTTTTAGTAAACAGTAACAACACTGGTTAATTGAACCAGACTCCATCTTGGGGAATATGAGGTGAAGCGGTTGTGAAGTCAGCCAAGACCTGCGGCTAAATTACAGCCAGTTTACAATAGTAATGACTATAGTGAATGTTATGTGCTCAGATGCTCTTGATTCTTGAGAAGATCTGATGACATTAGAGTCATTTTTCATGTGTGATTCACAAGAGCGATTCACATGTGTTTTAATTCAAACAGAAGCCCCAGTAGTTCTCAGATCATTCATTATTCTGTCTGGATAAAGCTGGTTGGTTGAGCAACCTTACTGTATTAAAATACACATATACTGTATATTGGGTAAAATACATGCTTTTTAATTGCATTGAACCATTTTTATCAATGCTTTTTCTGTTATGTTAAAAAAGTTACAAAACATAATAATAAAATATTCCCGTTTAAAATCATTGAATAATTTTCTCAATACGTTTAAAATATACTGAAAGTATAACCTATTTTCTCCAGCTTCATCTACCAGATTGTTGCACTGCATTGTGGGATTGTCTTTCCATGAAGGATACTTGCAATGTTGCCTTAAAAATTGACAAAAATGAGATTCCTTTGCATCAGGACTGCACTTATGAAGCTTTAAAATGCTGCAGCTTTGGAAAAAAGGGCTACTGAAAACCAAACTTAATTTTGAACCTACTTAGAGTTTTAGCAAACCAGCAGGACTAGACTGGCAGACCTGCTACAACCAGTTTAGTTAGAAGTTGTTTTTTTCTGGATTTATCTCGGCTCTTTCAGACCGGCTCTGGCTTGGATGAGAAATGAATCCACGACCAACACTTCGGGCCAGAAATGAACCAGACATTACACTCACATGGCAAGTGACTGCATTAGATTCCAGCATGGTAAAGTCGTCACCGAAGGTTTCTGGGAAAGTGCTCTTAAATTTGACTTATTGAACAGGTGGCTCTTCTGACTCATCCGAGTCTCTAGATATGGCCCAGGTCCCTCTTTAGTGTTTTTTTCACCTGTTTTATGATCCAGCAGGTGAAAATCGCAAGTCTAATCACTTAATAAAGTAACAGCACACAAAAATAAAACTCATGACTGTGACATCCAAGCACATGAGAGGGCATAATTAGGACAAAAGTAAATATTGGGAAAAGGGGGACAAACTGTGGTTTTGATTAAGCTGAAAGTAGGATCAAATCTGTCAGATGGATGTTATCTTCTCCTCATTACTCATGATATCATGATGTAAACAGGCCCAGACACTTCCGGTGTCATCAGCCAATCAGATCTCTGATCACCGTGGCGACGAAAAGGAAGAGAAACATCTCTGTAAGCATTTAAATTTAATGCATCACAGTGACATTAATAAATATGCTCCTTCTTTCACATGTGTTTTGAACTAAGGATTATGCCACTTGTCATTAATGGGTGGAGAGCAGGAGTCGGGTCCTTTTTCCAAAGCATTCCTTAAAAATATCTAGCCTCAGACGTACTTTTTCCACATTGAGTCGTCTATTGTTTTTAAATGACAGTATTTTTAAGAGCTCATGCTACTCAGAGACGCACGTAAACAATGTAATAACTCTGCGCCCTCTGTTGGATGCCACACGCAAACACATCGCCAAAAGAAAGATGTATGTTGCTGTAATGTTACTGCAAATCCAAATCATGCATTACTCAATGGCTCCTTTTTCAGGACACAATGACCGTTTTATTCTTTCTAAGCAAATTAAGGCATGTAGCTACAAAATTTTTGACTTGATTGTAACCAATGCAAATTTTATAAGTTACACCTTATAGTTAAATTACACTCTAAAAAATGCTGAGTTAAATACAACCCAGTGCTGGGTAAAATAGGGACAAACCTAGCAATTGTTTTTTTTTTGACCCAGCGGTTGGGTTACTACCAAGAAGGTTGTGTTAAACATTTAACCCAACCGCTGGTTCAAAACAGCCCAATTGCTGGGTTTGTCCGTATTTTACCCAGCACTGGGTTGTATTTAACCCAGCATTTTTTAGAGTGTATGATTATTGTCTTGGAACCCTTTTGGGAGCCACTGCTCTTGGAAACCCATCTAGCTGAAGTTCTGGCAGGTCTAGATCGGATCGATCTGTATTTATGAGCTAAGACTTGAGGTAACCACTTCTCAGCTCATTAAAAATCCCTTACGGCATATAAATATCTCTGGGGATTCAGTTCGCCAGAATTTATCTTCTCTGCATACATTTATTGTAATTGAACCCATGTATGACATGTGCCCTCCTGTGTAGGTCCATTAGATGAGCAAGTGTGTAAGTGGATCCAGATTGTGTGTTTGATCCAGGAACTAGATCCTGCTCATAAAAGTCCATCTGGATGAAGGTCACACAGTTCCTCTAGAGTTCCTCCATTATCAACCTGACGTTCCCAGAGCGGTAAGAGACCCGCTAACAAAAATGTATTCTAAGAACATTTTGTTAACGTTCCATTTCATTGTTTTTATCGTTATTTTGGAACGTTTTTGCTTGATTATGGAAGCATTAAGGGAACGTTCCATTTTATAATTTTGCAAACATTATGGGAATGTTATTTTTGAATGTTCTTTGAACGTTCTGAAACAAAAAGTAGCATTTAAAAAAAGATTAGACGAACATCCTACTAAAAAAAAAAAAGTTCAATGAACAATGTATAAATAATGTTTCTGTGCTAAAGTTTTGAAAACATTATTAAAGACCAATTAACTTTGAACGAACGTTTTGTTTATGGAAGAATGTTTGTTCATAACTTTGGGAGAACCTTGCCGGAATGTTCCCTGTTATTTGGGATTCACTTTATTGAACTTGATATCAACTCATATGATAAGCCCCAAACCACAAGCAACTTTTGCAGAAATACCTAAAGTATAAATGTGAATACAACGCAGCATATTTCAGAACTTATAAAACATAGAATTTTTGAGTTTCATCATGCTTGTTAAATAAAAATAACCCACTGAATATCTCAAAATAGTATTCTAGACAGCAGTAAGATTAAAATAAAGAGCAAATCAAGACTTTTGCCTAAATATCCACAGGTTTCTCCTGAGAAAAAATACCGGTGATCTCACATCTGTCTCCTCTAGAGTTTCAGATCTCAAGAATATCTCAAACTGCACCACAATGTCAATATAAGCTCATATATTTCTCATGAAATAATCTGAGCACGTTCACATTCATTTTACAGCTCTCTGTTCTTACTGGATGACAACTAGTGACTCATTTGGAGCTGTTTCTCAAGAGGGACCCTAAAAGAAAACCTAGAATCAAAAAACGTATATTAAGGTTTAATCAGATTTATCTCACTTGTGGAGACTGTTTTGTCCTCAAAGTCTATCACACTGATAAACTTGCTTGCGTTAGCTCACACACCCACTTTACACTCACACACACTCACCTGGCATCAGAGCGGCGACGCACAGCAGAAAGATGCAAGTGTACTCCATACGTTCATACATGAATCGGCCAGTGTGTTTGTGTGTATCAGGTCCTCACAGCACGAGCAGACAGTCGGGTCTGATCGAGTCCTGAACCGCAGCAGAACTACATCTGAGAAGGAGGAGCTGACAGCTGCCTCGAGGAGGAGGAAAACGGGACGACCGTCCTCAAACACAGAGAGAGAGTTTGGAGCAGGTACCTGACTGGCTTCTCTTGTAGTTTCCCACAATACTTTAGTGCTCTTAGAGCCGTTGTATCTCTCTCTCCAGATGTGTAGCTGTGGAAAATGAAGTTCTGCAGCTCTCTGGACTTCACATATGTCGGAAAACACAGTACACACGTTACTGCCAGAGCTTAACGGACTTCAATAACATGGTGATTTCCACTCCATGCACTCTTTAAAAACCCCAAGAAATCAAAATTGTGGCTGTAGGGTTATTCTCTTGTGGCGTCAAGCTTTAAAACACATATTTTGGGGAGTTTTGAATCTATACACTTAATTACACTTCATGCATAAAGGAAAGACACCACAGGTGAGTAGGGTAAAAAAAAAATGTAAGCAAACTTATAATACTTGTAATAAAAAAGAGATGTTAAGTGATGCATAATTAAATATGCACTCATTTGCTTACATTTCCAGAATATAAATCTGAACACTGTATGAACCCAGGTTTAAAATTCTTTATCGATTTTGTTAACTTATAAGAGTTAAATGTTTTTACTGAGAGGATTTTGGATATCTATTTTGATCACTCAGGAAATCAGAAAATACTGTCATCAGCCAGAAAAAAAAACATTTTCACCATGTTTTAGTAATAAAATTTTAAAGACATAAGAATAATATATGAACAAACCCCTCTATAAAAAACTTCAGAATAGAGATAGGAATAAACTGCTAAGGTTGTATTTGCAACGTGCTTTGCTAAGTGCAGAACAAACTGATTTTGAGAAAATTGCCTTTAAAAATATGTATTGTATTTGAAATTTGCAAGTGCAAATAGATAAAGTGCGATAATAAAATCAAGCAAATGATATATGAAAAAAACCTCTATAAAAACTGTGAATGTTGATGTATGTAAGTGCTGTTGATTTTTTGAGAAAACAGCTTTTAAATCTATGTATTGTGATTGAAATCTACAGACACAAGTAGATTAAAGTGCAAAAATACACTTTAAAAGTGAGCTGTGCATGCATGCAAAAACATGGTCTTTTCCTAAAAGTGTCTTGCTTCAAGCTGAAACCTTTGAACCAAAACAATGCAATGATTAGTTTGTGGTTTTGTTTGTCAAATGTGGGAAAGCAAAGTAAACAGCTGAATATCCTGGAAGCTGGTGAGGGGGATATAAAACACCGACCGCACCAAAGATGCTGCTGATTAGCCGTTCACCTTCATGCGGTGACTCAGTGCGCTTAAGAGACTCCAGACGTGACGAGATGTTTGATACGCTAGAATAACAAAGCAGGAGCTGATTAACTGCAGACAAGTTCTTTGCCGTAAGTCTCAGAGAAATTAACTTCCAGTTCACAGGAAAACTGAAGTTCAATCATCATTTACTCACCGTTGTGCCATTTCAAAGCTGCATGAGTTTCTTCTGTGGAATACAAAAGATGTATGTGTCAAGGTCCTGAAAGGACATAAAGGCACCATGAAAGTATTCAGGAAGTCCTGAAGTCATCTGATAGTTTAATCTGAGGAACAGACACAAATTTATATCCGAATTCAAGGTTTTTATTGTGTTTTTTTGTTCTTTTATTTTTGTTTTTGGGTCATTCCACAAAATCGGTGCCTTTTGTGTCCTCAAGAAATAATCAAACATAAGCTTAATAATAACCGAATAAATTAGCTTTAAAAAACATAACATAACTATTGAGATCTTGCATATATTTAATAAAAAAGTCATTAAATATTATTTTAAATAATTTAAATAGCATTTATGCTGGTAACGGTAAGGTTTTTGGCCTGTCCCTCACTATGATTTTTCTTTTTCAGCAGGACTTTTAATTTGCAAAAAGAAGGCAAAATTATATAAACATCACATTTGCATATTGTTTTAAATATGTTACCCTGGACCACAAAACCAGTCTTAAGTTGCTTGGGTATATTTTTAGAAATAGCCAAAAAAAAAAACATTGTATGGGTCAAATGATCGATTTTCTTTTATGCCAAAAATCATTAGGACATTAAGTAAAGATCATGTTTCCATGAAGATATTTTTGTGAATTTCCTACCATAAATATATCAAAACATAATGTTTGATTAGTAATATGCATGGCTATGAACTTCATTTGGATAACTTTAAAGATGATTTTCTCAATATTTAGATTTTTTTGCAACCTCAGATTCCAGATTTTCAAATAGCTGTATCTCGTCCAAATATTGTAACAATAATATAACAAACCATGCATCAATGGAAAGCACATTTATTCAGCTTCAGATGATGTATAAACCTCAATTTAAAAAAAATCGACCCTTATGACTAGTTTTGTGGTCCAGGGTCACATAGAGTCTCATTGTTAAGCAATGTTTTTGGCACAAGTATGCATTTTTTCTATAAAATTGTAATCTTTTTATTGGTGTCCCCTGATTTCATGTCAGCACTGTTACCCTCATCAAAAAACCCTTGTGAAATAATGTAGGAGGTTTCATCATCTCTCAACCAGGATTCCTACACTTAAAACACAAGCATGTTTCTCTCTCACTTCTATAATGTTCTATTTTTGATGATTTATGAGGCTTGACTCAGGGGGGCCACCATGCAGTGTCAATACTGTTACCATTTTTAAAATGTAAATTTAAACAATTATTTCTACAAGTAAAATCCTTTCAAAGTGTAGCAAATTTGTTTGAAATCGTCAAACCTGTTACTATCAGTCTGTTACTTTTTAGAGTAACATGTTTTGACATGTGGGTAACAGGGATGACATTATTTAAGTGTCACCCTGTATTTAATGATTGTCTGTGTGAAATGCAAACATGTTTAAAGGTCACCCTGGGAGTATTTTTGAGCTAATGCCTATATCATTCAGTGGCATATGAGCATGAGTTCGATTTTAGTTAGTATTATTGGTATTGTTACTATGACTGTTGTTGTTAATGACTGGGATAGGATGATCAGTCTCAATAAAACTCTTTTTTTTCTTCCATAATTCATTGTCAATAATGCATCCATGTAAATTAAATTACAAACAAGAGCAGCAAGCTGACTGCAGACCTTCACCCCAGTCTTGTGATGTTCAAATAAAGTAAAAATCTTGGTCTGGTTTCAGATGATCACAGAAAGATCTGATCATCTTCCTTGCCTAATAATTGAACCAGATCAGTATATTTTAAGTTCTGTGAGGGGACACAGACAAACAGATGGGCGCATTATCTAATTACAATACTCTTACATTACATTATATCTCTTAGAAATGTAATGTGCTAAATCAACAATGAACTGACTTCAAATGAAACATTGACTGTTGCTAAGTAAGTGCAAAACAATATAATGCATTTTAAAATGGTAAAACTGTACAGTATTATTTAAACAAATATGTGCAGTGTGCTGAAGAATGTGTGTCCTGTCATCCCTGTTACTCTGGTCAGTCCTGTGACTATGACGTCAATCCTGTTACTGTCATTAATTTTCATAAAAAAAAATTACAATTTGTATTGATGCGCCTTCCAGTTTATTAACTGAACAACATATTAACTAATATGTTTTAGACAAAGTCCCTTTTTTAATGTCTCTCTTTAAAATAAACTATTTTTCTTCCTTTATTGCCATGTGGCACTCCTCAAAATTAGATGTTCTTGGTCATCTGCATACAAATATAAAATATATTTTTTTAATTCAAATGTTAAACAATTCCAGTGAAAAAGGACTCAATGCTTTCTCTAATAATGTTCAAACTATCCCATAGTGTCTAATTAACACTTGTGTCGGTAACGGTTGACAAAATCCCAACCCATGAGTAGCAAAATAGTCAATAAAATAATAAATGACCTAGCCTGAGCTGGCACAATACAATTCTTGTCATTTAAGGTGTCTTCATTTCAGGCTATTTAAAAATGTTGATTAAACTTTATTTTTATTTTTATTTTTCCTAGTGGAAAAGGCCCGATTGTCGGGAATGCCCTTTTTTTTTAATTATTTTGTTTCCACAGAGAAGAACAATTTGTATATGTTATATAATTAGATTAAATTTATATTCTCTCGACTTTTTCAATTTGTATCTTATTCTTATTTTCCTGTCATATAAACTTCCATTCAAAGTTGAGATTTGGATGGTTTTAAAGAAGTCTCTTCTGCTCATCAAGACTGCTTTATTTGATCAAAATACAGTAAAACAGTAATATTGTGAATATAGTACAGTTTGAGATAACGGTTTTCTATTATAAAATACTTTAAAGTGTAATTTATTTCTGTGATCAAAGCTGAATTTCCATCATCATTACAGCACCAGACTTTTGACTCAAATCATTCTAATATGCCGATTTATTAGGTTTTAATTATACTGTATATTATTGTTTTTTTCCCCATTTTTAAATATAAGCTAGTTAAAATCGTTTAAAAATCTACGATTGCATTAAGTCAACACTGCATAAAACATTACGACTTTCAAAGAATATATCTTAAATATGATATTGTATCACTTGTTTTAAGTATAAACTAGTTAAAAAAGTTAAAATCTTTGACTGCATGAAGAAAACACTGCAGAAGTTATTTAATAGTTATTTAATTATCTTTAATAGGAGATGGTTTTCAAAGTAGGCAAAAACAGGTAAATTCAAGATATAATGAAAAAGATGTAATGGAGAAAAAAAAGTGTTGTCGTCTTGTTTTAAAGATTTTTAGATGTTTTAATTGGAAAACTATTTTTTTTTGCATTTGCCAAAACAAGAAGTGATGAAGACATTGGAGCGCAAATGTGAAAAGAAAAACCATGAAAATAAAACAATCTGGAATATGGATTAGCAGACGTCAGGCCACTATAAACTTTTAAATATAGACTTTGTGGGTGTGATTCAGCTAATAATGTTCACAGCCAAAAACTGCTGCAATTAAACCTGCGTCAAATGAACTCACCCAAACCTCAAAATGAATCAGATGTGCTAAAATAACATCTTACGGCCACATCAAACAGAAGTGAAGTCAGTCTGAAACATGCGGTCATCTGTGTCTTCATTACAGTAAATCCCAGGACAGGAAGGGCGTCATGGAGCAAAGCTACGCAAAGCTTGGCATATATTTCGTTCATCCGGGCCAGACGGCATGAAGACCAGACCAGACCAGATGAAGAAGGAGTTGTGTTTGCCAGATCAGGTCTGTTTCACAATTAACCCTGAAAATGCATGTGTGCATGTTTACGAATGCGTGTGTGTAGGTGTGTGCACGTGTTTGACAGACGTGTCTGTTTGTGTGGAATATGGAATCCATTATGAACAGGATGTTCCTGTCCAGGTTAAACATTTTCAACTGTGTTTTATGAAGAAGTTGTGAGCGCAGGACGTTTTTAGTGGTTTTCAGCATGTTGCTATGCAGATGCTAGGATAGTCTGGCTGGTTGCTAGGTGTTTTCATTACGTTTGGCATCATTGTGTCTCTGTTATATTTTGTCTTATTATTAGTGTTTTTTTTATATCAAGTGAATGAATCTGACATGAGCGTAAACTCATTATGAAATAATTAATAAATGTATTTAAATGTATAAAAATATTATATTATGATTTAATGTATTTACATTATGCGATTATATTATGAATAAAAAGATTGTGTTTTCATAATGAATGTATATTTTGGGAGATTCTTATTTTAATAATCATTTTTTTTATTTACATGTGTTTATTTATTTATTACTCTCTCAAACGTAGTCTTAGGAGCTTTCATTTAAAAAAAATTTCACCAGCAAAGATGTGTCTAGCCCCTGTCGAAAATCGAAAACATTCCATTTTATTCACAAAATTACGTTTCTTCACTTTCTTTCCAGAAAAAAAAAAAAAAGAAGAAAGAAGAGAAAAAACAATGATCGTTTTTTCCACCTGCAGTGGCTGGTGTTTCATCTCATCTCATATCACTTTTGATTTGTGTCCTGATGACATTTACTTGGACATTTATTCATTTAGCAGAGGCTTTTACGCAAAGCTTTCATTTCAGTCCTTGATTAGATATTTACTTTAAACGAGGAAGATGTTATAAACATTATACTGTGTATGAAAACTCTCATTTTGAGCTTGAGATCAGAGCTGATTTCAGCACGACAGTCAGACACTGCATGTGTTATATAATCAGATAGAGAGAGAGAGACAAGAGAGAAGAGAGACAAAGAGAGACAGAGAAGACGAGAGCCAGGAGAGAGAGAGAGAGACAGAGACAGAGAGAGAGGGAGAGACAGAGAGAGATACAGAGAGAGAGAGAGACGGAGAGAGAGAAACAGAGAGAGAGAGACAAAGAGAGAAAGAGACACATGAGATAGAGATAGACAGAGAGAGGAGAGAGGAGAGAGAGACAGAGGAGAGAGAGAGACAGAGGAGAGAGAGAGAGAGAGACAGAGAGAGAGAGAGAGAGAGAGAGACAGAGAGAGACAGAGAAGAGAGAGAGATGAGGATGGTCGTGTGGTGTTTGTGTTTGACTCACACACTCAACAGCAGCAGCAGCAGCAGCAGATGTGTGTCATTTACTCTCTCTCTGTCTCTCTCTTCATTACTTCAGCAGCAGAAGATCATTTTGAGCTCAAAAAGAGCAGATCTTCATGACCAAAGTTAAGGTAAGAAGACTGACATGAGAGTTTGAATGAAGATGCTGGATAGAAATGGTCAGGAACTAGTTGAGTCTATGGCTGAGAGCAGGATTCCCAGAGAAAATCCTGGAAATTAATTTAAAAAAAAATGTTTTGCACAATTCTTTTATGAATAAAAATATTATATTATAATCTAATTGTGTTTTGAGATTATATTATGAATAAAAAGCTAATGTTTTTGTTATCTTATTTTTATATTGAATATGTTTTCAGTCTCAAATTTTAATAGTATGTTTTTTTTCATGAGTAAAAAGATTATAGTATGATCTAATATAAATATATTATGAGATTACAGTATATTATGGAAAAAAAAAATATTTATTGCTCAATGAGATTATATTTTATGACCATATTTTATAATGAATATATTTTTTCTAATTATGCTAGAAATGTTAATTTTTTATTTACTGCACGATATCACCAAATAAATCCTTATTATTGACAAATTATACACAATATTATAAAAAAAAAAACGAACAAAGCTTTGATATTTGCCTTTATTTTGTTATATCTAACGCAAAATAATATTCTTATCTTGTTTTGTAGTGAAAAATATTTAACCACCAACATTTTTCTTGTTTTAACCATACAGCTAATTTTATTATATTAATGCTTAAAACAAAAACTATTTACTAATGGGGTAAAAATAATATTAATAACCTGAATTCAAGTCTTTTTGCTTAGTAAATGCATCATGTTTTAAAGACATTTTACTAGTAAGTGCAAAAATACTGTTTTTGCAAGTATTCAAATGTGAAAACAAACAACTGGGGATATGTGTGTGAATCCTTTCTCTTTCCTCCGATGCTCTAGTGTCAATTACAACCACATAAGTGAGTTAAATAGTGACGGTTGTGCATTCAGTGGTGCTCGTGTTGTCTTTATATGAAGATATTAATATAATTCACTTCCCTTCTTGAGCAGAGGGTGCGGATGGATTCCCATTGTGTTTGAATCCCTGAAGATTCGGTCGAAGTGTGCGTGTGTTTGAGAGCAAAAGAAGGAAACACACGCGGGGCAAAGCAGGAATTGAGCTGAAACAATAGCAAACAATGAAAAGCAACTGACTGCAACACAAACCACAGGATGAGAGAATCACACAAGAGTGTTTTACTAGTTAGAGTCATTTTTGCATTTCCATGTGATCATATCACACTTTTTAGTGACTGTTAGTCAGGTTAGACTTATAAATGAGCGAGAAACATTCATTCTGTGTTTCTCTTCATCTACTATATAGGGTGCATGAGGCTGAAGAAGATTATATGTGGCAGATCTTTCTTCTGCAAATCCTCCGACTCATTAAATGGAGTTACACAATCTTGGCCATCCGCAAATTCAACGTCACCCGCTTGAGAGAGAGAGAGAGAGAGAGAGCGGCGCGAGGGAAAATAGGTCATGTTCTCTGTTTGATCGCTGACGTTAGAACATGTGGGATGTGGCAGCTGTCAAACTCTGCATCCCGTTAGAAACCTCAGAAGCATTCATTAAACAGAAACCGGCAAGAACTGTTCAACTGAGTGCTCATCATGGGAAAAAATAATCATTTTCTGGGATTAAACGTGAAAAGTGTGTCACTATAAATAGATGATGTGTGTTATTGGTGCTGCTGGTTTAGTCTGTGTAACCAGTGATCTCTCGCTGTGTTTGTTTGTAGATGTCGTGGCACTCCATGTACAAAAGCTCCAAGTTCCGGCATGTTTATGGAAAAGCGGGAAGCAGGGAACAGTGTTACGAGGGAATTCCCATCACTCACAGCGTCCATGACAACCACTTCTGTGCCGTTAACCCCAAATTCCTCGCCGTGGTCACCGAGAGCGCGGGAGGAGGCGCGTTCCTCGTTATCCCACTTCATAAGGTAGAGTTAACAACTGATCATTCACCTAACCATGCTCTGCTTACCAAAACAGCTGAAGCATAATCCTACTGTGTATACTCAAACTAACTAGTTTAACCAAGTATTCAACTAAGCATAACCATACTGTACATAGCAAAATAAACTAGATTAACTAGCTTAACAACTATGCAACTAAAGCGTAATAACTATACTGTTCATACTAAAACTTACTAGTTTAACCATACAATCAATTAAAGTGTAGCTGTATCGTGCATATTAAAAGTAGTTACACCAACTATTTATCTGAAACATAACCATACTGTGCACACTAAAACAATTTCAACCATCCAATCAATTAAAACATATTCATACTGTTCATACTAAAAATAAACTAGTGTAACCATTCAAAGTGATATCAAATACCAATCAAATACTGTGCATATTAAAACTAGTTTAACCAATCAATTACAGCAAAGTCATAATGTGCATACTAAAACAAACTAGTTTAACCAATCAAAGTGAAATCATATTGTGCACATGAAAACAAGCTAGTTTAACCAGTTATTCAGTTGAAGCATAACCATACTGTGCATACTAAAATAAACGTCTTTAACTAGTTGAACGGTCATGGGACTAAAGCATAACCATACTGTACAATACATACTCAAACTAGTTTAACTAGATTAACCCACTATGAAACTGAAGCATAACCATACTGTGCATACTAAAACAATCTAGTTTAACATTCCAATCAATTAAAGTGTAGCTGTATTGTGCATACTAAAACAAGTTCAACCATACAACAAATGTAAGCATATTCATACTAAAAGTAACTAGTTTAACCAATCAGTTCAAATGAAATCGTACTGTGCATTTACAAGCAAGTTTAACCAAGTATTCAAACTAAACTTAACTGTACTGTGCACATTAAATCTAGTTCAACCATCCAATCAATTAAAATATATTCATACTGTTCATACTAAAATAAATTAGTGTAACCAATCAAAGTGAAATCATACTGTGAATAGAAAAATAAACTAGTTTAGCCAACTTTTTAACTGAAGCATAACCATTATGTGCATACTAAAATGAACTAGTTTAACAAACTATTCAAATGAAACAAAAAACATACAGTGCATACCAAAATTTGTTTCACCATCCCGTTAATAAAACATAGACATACTGTACATTTGAAAACAAACTAGTTAAACCAACTTTCCAAATGATGCATAACCGTTCTGTGCATACTGAAACAAACTAGTTTAACCAACTGTATTGTGCATAATAAAACATTTTAAACAACAAAAGCATTGTCATACTGTGCATATGAAAACAAACTAGTTTAACCGACTTTCAAACTGAAATATAACTGGACTTTGCATAGTAAAACAAACTAGTTTGACTAACCAAAGGAGAGTCATACGGTGGATGTGAAAACAAACTAGTTAAACAACTTTCCAACTGAAGCATAGCTGTACTAAAACTAGTTTAATCAAGCAAAGCGTAGTCATGCTGTGCATACTAAAACAAACTAGTTTACCAATCAATTAAAGCAGACATACTGTGCATATGAAAACAAACTAGTTTAATCAACTCACCGGTTGGAGCATAACTGTACTGTGCATGCTAAAACTAATTTAACCAACCAAAGCATAGTCATACTGTGCATACTAAAACAAACTAGTTTACCAATCAATTAAAGCAGACATACTGTGCATATGAAAACAAACTAGTTTAATCAACTCACCGGTTGGAGCATAACTGTACTGTGCATGCTAAAACTAGTTTAACCAAGCAAAGCGTAGTCATGCTGTGCATACTAAAACAAACTAGTTTAACCAATCAGTTAATGCTTAGTCATACTGCCCATGAAAACAAACTAGTTTAACCAACTTTCCAAATGAAGCATAACTGTACTAAAACTAGTTTAACCAACCAAAGCATAGTCATACTGTGCATACTAAAACAAACTAGTTTACCAATCAATTAAAGCAGACATACTGTGCATATGAAAACAAACTAGTTTAATCAACTCACCGGTTGGAGCATAACTGTACTGTGCATGCTAAAACTAATTTAACCAACCAAAGCATAGTCATACTGTGCATACTAAAACAAACTAGTTTACCAATCAATTAAATCAGTCATACTGTGCATATGAAAACAAACTAGTTTAATCAACTCACCGGTTGGAGCATAACTGTACTGTGCATGCTAAAACTAATTTAACCAACCAAAGCATAGTCATACTGTGCATACTAAAACAAACTAGTTTAACCAATCAGTTAATGCTTAGTCATACTGCCCATGAAAACAAACTAGTTTAACCAACTTTCCAAATGAAGCATAACTGTACTAAAACTAGTTTAACCAACCAAAGCATAGTCATACTGTGCATACTAAAACAAACTAGTTTAACCAATCAGTTAATGCTTAGTCATACTGCCCATGAAAACAAACTAGTTTAACCAACTTTCCAACTGAAGCATAGCTGTACTAAAACTAGTTTAACCAAGCAAAGCGTAGTCATGCTGTGCATACTAAAACAAACTAGTTTAACCAATCAGTTAATGCTTAGTCATACTGCCCATGAAAACAAACTAGTTTAACCAACTATCCAACTGAAGCATAACCATAGTGTGCATACTGGAACAAACGAGTTTAACCAACTTTTCAACTGAAGCAAAAATGTACTGTGCACAACTAGTTTCCAAATGAAACAAACTAACTTTCCAAATGAAGCATAACCACACTGTGTATACTGAAACAAACTATCCAACTAAACTCTGCATACTAAAACAATCTAGTTTATCCAACTTTTCAACTAAAGCTTCAACATACTGTGCAAAACTAGTTTAACCAACCAATAAAGGCAAAGTCATACTGTGCATGCTGACACAAACTAGTTTAACCAACTATTCAACTGACACATAACCATACTGTGCACACTAAAACAAACTAGTTTAATCATCCTATCAGTTAAAATGTAGTTGTAGCCTGCATACTAAAACTAATTTAACCAACCAAGTGAAGCGTAATCATACTGTGTTCACAGTAAAAAAAAAGACCCAGACTAAAACAAACTAGCTTAAACAACTATACACCTGAAGCATACCTGTGCATAGCAAAAGACCAGTTCAGCCAACCAAGTGAAGCATAATCATACTGTGCATACTTAATCTAACCATCCAACCAATTATAACCATTCTGTAAATACTAAAATTAAGTAATTTGACCAACCAATTGAAGCATAACTACTTTCTACAAACTAAATATAGTTTAACCATCAGATGCTTTCAAAAAATAAACTAATTTAACAAACCAATAATTTAAAGCTTAGTCATACTGTCCAAAAACAAACTAATTTAACCCGATAAGGGAAGCCAAATCTTACTGTGCATACTTAAACTAGTATGACCAACCAACCTAATGCAGCATAACCATACTTTAAATGCTAAAATGAAGTAATTTAACCAACCAACTGGAGCATAATCATTTTGCACCTACTAGAACTAGAACTAAAACTGGTTTAACTATCCAATTAACTACAGAATAACCGTTCTCTATATACTGAAACTAGTTCAATCAACCAGTGGGAGCATAACCATTCAGTATGCAAAAGTACTACTTTATCCATCCATCCAATGAAAGCATATCTGTACTATGCACACTAAAACAAACCATTAGAGACAGTAGGAATCCATAAGCGTGTGTGTTCAGACATGTGTTTAGCATTTGGAGGATGTATTGATATCAGTGTCTCTGGGAGTGAGAGATGGAGAAACGTGTGACTGGTACAGACGCTCAATCAGCTCTCTGTTAGACTTCTGATAATAGTTAGTTCAGTCCTCAAGTGCACACACTCTACTGTGTGAAATGTGTTTTATGAAACTTAAGAGAGCGTAGTGAATCAAATGATTTACTTTTAGCAAATGAATACTAGTTTAGGTAATGTGGCTGCTTAGATTTCTGTGGAACCCGAAATAATAGTTTGTAGTCCCACCTTCTGGTAGAAAAAAAAGAATTTAAATAGAAAGAGAGAGAGAAATAAAAAAGACTATTGAAATATTATTGTAGGGTGACAAAAAATACAGTTTAGTTAACATAGTGGGGCACAAATGGGGTAAGTTGTCAGTTGCACAGTATTCTCAAAAAAGTTGAGAAGAATACCTTATTTGTAAAAATGCAAGACCATGCCATTGTCGCAGTTCGTTGTGGCAAGGGAGAATGCAGGAGTCTCAAACTTCACTTGAATAGAGTTTAATACTGAAAATGCAGGGGTTTAATACATACACCTCAGGAGCAAAATCAAACAACTAGTAACAAAGTTGACTGGACCAGGAATGAAGGAACAAACAGGAACTAATATACATAGGATCATTAACAAAAGAATAGAATAATCAATAAACTCAACAAGAACAGGAAAATGACCATAAAAGGAAACTCAGGAACAAGGACAGGGGTAAAACACGGAAAAACAAGTGACATTACCACAACACTGACATTACCCCCCTCCCAATAGACGTATCCCGCGCCGTAACCTATCCACCGGGGAGGGGGGGGTGGGCGCCCTGGTACCTGACGGAGGTACCAGAGGCCTCCAGGGCGGATACGGGAGCTCAGGGGGCCATGGCAAGACAGGCAGTTCAAGGTGCCATGGCGGATCAGGGAGCTCGGGGTGCCACGGTTAGTCAGTGTCCAGGAGGCCATGGCGGTGTAGGGAACTCAGGAGGCCATGGCGGTTCAGGCAGTTCAGGAGGCCATGGCGGAGCAGTCTCTGAGGCCGTGGCCCCAGCCCCCGCCCCGGCCTCTATGGCTGGAGCCCCCCAAAATACTTGGAGAGGATAACGGGCTCCAAGGTCCCTCCCTAAGGACGATCGTGGAGCTTCGAAGGATTCAGGGGTGTTTGGGGCTGGGCAGGCGGTTAAAATTCTTAATAATTTTTAATACAATAGTTTTAGTTTTTCATTCTTTTTTTTATATTTATATTTTATCTTTATTTAAATCATCTCACTTTAACTAATATATAAAGTTCAAAATTTTACAGCATATAAAACCTACTGTATGTGACAACTTGCCCCGACTCTCACATTAATGATCCTGTTATTTTATTTTTTTACTTTATTTCGTTGACCGGTACATTGTACATTAATAAAACATTCCTGTAAATGTGTCAACCGTAGTCCCTGACAAAATGTTACAAGTCACCCTAAAATAAAATTTTATTAAAAATACATAATAGAAAATGTAATAATTACATAGTACAAATCATACAGTAGTCTATTAAAAACAATAGGATAAAAAAAATGCAAACAAGATACAAACAATAATAAGATAGCTAGCAAATATAAAAGTCTAGTGTTGACAAATCTGAGTAGTAATTAACCAATTCTTCAATTGAACCCTAAATAAAGCATAT